>OX463844.1:36700183-37292038 GCA_949825065.1 Odontocerum albicorne
CATATATATATATATATATATATATATATATATATATATATATATATATATATATATATATATATTATATATATATATATATATATATATATATATATATCTAAAAAAAAACAAGAATTTAAAAAATATATTCCTTCACTGAAAAAAAATATCTTAAAAATCGTCGATTTTTCGGCCCATGAAATGAGAATACCCCCTTAAGGATCGAATAATAATATCGCAAAAAAAATATATAATTTATCTTAGAGATGATGATTATCTACTTTTGACATAGTAACCCTATTCCTATACTCGGTAACAATTGGCATTGGCAACAAACCTTTTATATTATGTATTTCAACATTGTTTGTCAACCGTTCATCTTTATGTTATTTGCGACGGGCTGCGAAAAATTGTAAAAGTTTTCCTAGGAGTTCACTTTTGATGGAAGAATATTTGCGTTTTATCTCCAAACTTATAAGTTATTTGCTTTAATTATTGCATTCTTCAAACGAATACTCAATAAAAGAACAAAACATATAAACAAAATTACCCTTTTTTTTCTACTCAAGGTTTATTAAATTTTGACTTCTTCTTCAGAATAATTATTGAACTTTCGTCCTTCAAAAAGTAAATTTCACGTAACAAGTATTGGTTAAAAAAATGTTCTAAGAATAAATCAGTATTGAAAAGTCATATTTTTCCACGAAGAATAAATAACAATGGATGGTGCAAAAATTGGTTGTTGGTAAATTAGTTGATTAAAAATCGGTGAAGGCCGCGATGCACAATAAGGGTTGTGTTGTGTGTTCATCGGAATAAGGGCGGAAGTATTGAAAAAAATCATCCCTTCCGCCAATTTTAATTTCCTTAAAAGCCAACCCGTGCTACTTATTGAACATTATAAGCCATATTACCTCCAAACACCGCGCCCTCGCCGGTTCGGCGCTAAAGCAAATTAAGCTAAGTATTAAATATGTATAATCAGTCGATTATCCCTTTTTATGTATTTTAAATTTTTTCTCGTGTATGTAATTAAGTAGCGTGTGTTAATGGGTTTAACTATCATGGTCGATCAATCCACTGCATTGATTAAATTACTAATCAATTTGTGTATAACAGTACTCAAACAAAATGAATTTTGCTGCATATTAAGAACTTTTAAAAATTGCCTCGAAGAGTCTTCAACTCAACCCCATTGTATTTAACATCCCACATCATTATTATGCCGTAATAATTTAGATAGCTGTACAACAAAGGGAACTTTACCAGTGACAATTTAAATAGCTGTACAACAAAGGGAACTTGACCAGTGCCAATTTAGATAGCTGTACAACAAAGGGAACTTTACCAGTGCCAATTTAGATAGCTGTACAACAAAGGGAACTTGACCAGTGCCAATTTAGATAGCTGTACAACAAAGGGAACTTGACCAGTGCCAATATGAAAATAATCATGAAAAGTAGACTTGTTTTTTGGCATTTCGGTTTTTAATATACTTTCATATTTAATAAGTGTTGAACATTGATACATTATATTTTGTTTTAAAATTGTTACTATGATTTTTATTTTACTATGGTTTGTAAATGATACTCCAGTGACGTTTATTTTGTCAGTACGTAAATACATAATTCCGTCAGAATAAATATAGTGGCGTTTATGAGCTGCTTATTTGTGCAATTTATAAAATAAAGCGCTGATGCTGATGAGGTGATATTGTATTACAAAAACAGCGTTAGATAACATATGTCATCTATTTCATATCAGCTATTCGAAGGTAACAACATAATCATAATTGATGATATCTTTTTTTTTATTAAAGAAATTTCGGTTTTTAACTTAGTTAAGTCATATATTGGTTTTTCTTATTGTATTGAATGAATCTTAGAGTAAAAAATAAAACAATAAAACAATGACTGTGAATAAAAGTAGTATTATAAATAAAATAAAGATATATGGATTAGGTTAAATGCAGATTCCCAGTCATCTTAATGAACAACTTTTTTTTATAAACGCATAGTGATAAAAATACGCATTAGACAACTAAAAACAAAATTTGTTTTGCAATAAATACCTCCTTAATATTTTTTAAAGAATATTTTTTTTGCTTCTATTCAATTTAAATAAGCTGCCAGATTATTTGGAAAAAACCAATACACGAAAGAAAAGTTTAAGAATGTTTAGAACTTGAAGTTGTAACCAAATTATATCGAAGCAAACTTCCTTGGCTTTACAATTGATTCATATACCATAATGGTGAAATGTTTGAAAATGAATACTTGGGCTCGTTACAAATGAAAAATAACAAAGGAATAAGGAAAATAAATTACTCTGGTAAACTTGGCAATGAGTTGCCTATTGTTTGCTGTTTTATTTCGTTCTTTGAAAGCTTCATTGTTGAGGAATATTTTTCTTATAATTTCGAACGAAGTTTATGTATGAATGCTTTAAAAGTGCTAATGAAAGTTTTTTCTCCGTAGTATAACGCACATGTATCCAACTCATATACCTATTATATGTATATGATGACCTCTAAATATTTATTGTTTATTTATTTATACTATTTATATCAATTTATACTCGTATATAATTTAAATTTTCTTGAATGATATAACATTTTTAACGGGAATCTATCTGGATTATTGGTATTTGCTAATTAATATTTAAGTGGTTTTAAGTTGAAAATGAAGCTGAATTAAACCATTTACTCGTATATAAAGTATACATATACGAGAAATGTATGGATAACTATCTGAGAATAAACATCGAGAAATCCTAAGTTATGGAAATTAAAAAAAAAACAAAGAAAAATGTTCTTATAAGATTAGAGCAATTATGTTTTTTTTTCGAATTTTCTATATGATCGAAAATAGAAAGAAATATCGCTCGACATATTGTGATGGGTAACAAAATATTATATGTAGGATACTAAAAGACAAATAAAATATTTGAACTAAGGATTATCAAGAAATTTTACAATTATGGTACAAAACGGCCATATTAATAAACACATTGGTTCAGGGGATGGACATGTTTTTTTGTGAAAAATGTGTTTTTCATTTACATATATGATAGTTTAAAAAAATAGTTATTAAATAATTTAACGTAACTATCTCAAATTATCAATGACATTGAGAGAAACGAAATGAGCTTTATGACAAGATGAGAGAAAACGAAGGAAGTATGTCGGTATAGGAAAGTTTGGCGTGCTGTCCTCTCAAACTACATCAACATGGATATTGTGTAATGGTATGTACGTAACTGCTTATCTTAATTCTGCTTCCAAATTTTTACAGGATGCAAAAATATTAGTGTTATTTTTCATCAATTATTGATTTCTTATGTTTAATGTTTTTTTTGTTAAATCGTTTTAAATTGCAATACTTATTGCTTATAACCGAGCATCGTGACTTTCATCATATCTTATGATGATTCATGTCCGTCCATTTCTACACTTCGTAGTAGTAAAGATCAGTCAAGGGTTGTCCTGTCGCGTTCAATACATGGTCAAACCCAAGGCATCAGATATCTTTCTTTTGTGGGCTTTCATTCCACTTCCTACAGTAACTACTCATACATGCCTCATCAAGTTGTATCCTTCGGCGCGGACGATCTGTTTAAAAATGTACGTTAGAATAGCAAGGGGATCCTGGACTACAAGGCTCAGCAACGACGATGAAATTGAATGCCATAACACATGCAAATTTGTGGGTCATGAGTAACAAGATTCTGTTTTAATTTATCCACGTAGGTGTGTAGGCGTTTAAGAGACACGCATATGATCCATGATATGTGGTTTCCCAACGAGAGGCACTCTGATGGTTGAATCCATGTCTTAAGCTTTCAGTTTTAGCTTTCCGGAAATCAACACGTACGTTTTTCGGAAAACCTTCAAAGGGGCTGTGGGTGGTAATGAAATTCCCGCATGACCTCAGTATTGGGCGTGTTAATATTTGGTCATACATAATGTGTTTGGGATCGTTAAGTTGTTGGTGTTTCTTACTCCTGCACGCAATATTGTGATGGATACCTCGGCGCGGACGATCTGTTAAAAATGGAAAAACTCGGGCCCAGTTGGTAAGATGTCTGAGTTATAGCTTGGGAGTTGCGAGTTCGATTTCTGTTGGTACGTAATTTTTTGAAACAGGGTTCCAGTCTAGTTTTCCCTCCAGGCCTCTTAAACATCTTTCTGGTTGGTTGGATGAGATTGCTGCATGTCAATATACCCACGATATTGTACTGTATACAAATGAAGGGTAATACAACACAATCACAGTCGCATGCTTATTCTTAAAATATGTCGGTGACATTCAGCACTTCTAGGATAGATGAACACGTTCGTACTATGAAGAAAATAAACCTGGCTTCCCAGTATGAGTCCCTCACAACTTTTCTTTTGTATGGCCGCGCGGTAATGCACTGGACTTCCATGCGGAAGGTCGCTCGTTCGAACCCCACGCTGAGCTACTTGCCTCTAAAAATACAGCCATTTTTTACTATTATTGTAAGGTGACAATATGTTAAAGAAGTCTGACGTGAAAATCAGATATGGATCCTTTTTAAAATATTTTAGTTCCTATATAAATTGAGTTCGCAACCCTCGGATTGTTATACAAGTGTCTTACAAACCAAGCCACAGATGTCGCCACTTTTGTTGTATACAGTACACTTTCGTTGTACACGTTTCTACCTGGTGGGATTATTGCTATGTAGTAATTTCCTACAATCAACCAAAAATATGTTAAAGAGGCTTTTAATGAAAACCAAACTGGAATTCTTTTTGGGTTCCAACAGGATTCAAACCCACAACCTCTGAGCTGGTAGAGAGACGTCTTATCTATTAGGCCATGGAGGTCATCATTATTGCGATTCTATTACATTATGTTTTACAGAAGAAAAAAAAAGTAATATAAAATACATCTCTTTAAAATACATGCAAATACTAAGAATATTAAAAAATATTCCTCATGTAATTCTATGATAAACTCCACGAATAAATTTCTAATCCATAAACGGATCGATCATTATGTATCAAATGTCAAAAGTGACGCTCGGTGGGGTACGGTGCGGGCTTTCAATCTTGAGGCGGTCTCGTATCGTAATTAATAAATCTGTATATTGTTAGATTTTTTAAAGAATTTCTAAATGTATGATACTTGCATATTTATGTGTTGTTTGAATTATTTTGTCGTGATTGTGTCTTTTTATTTGGTTTTATGTAATTGTTTTTAATTATTTTTCTTATTTTTGGAATATTTCTCTTTTGTAATGATTAAAACAATCACTATCTATATTTTCAAATATAGTTTTAGGTACATTGTACCGTTAATAACTGAATAAATAAATATTTTTTCTTAAAAAGTAACTAACATTTGTTTCAGTTTTTGTTGTATGAAAATATACTTAAAAAGGCGGTACAAAAAACTCCATATCGACCCTGCGATGTCAAGGCGCTGAACTGGACACATGGACAACGAACTCCTCGAATAATAGCTCGGTCACGTCCAGATATGTAGACAAGTCACCGAATTAGAGCGCTTGTCTCGATCTCGTTGTCGCGGGGTTGGAACGAGTTGCCCTTTGGGTCAAGGTAGTGGCTTGTAGGGGTGATGGTAGAGGGAGTTATCAGACGATCTCTCGACCGGATTGCCGTATAACCTTTAGTTGTAGCCTTCAGCACAAGAAGTGTTTATGCTGGTTAATTGAATGGAAATGATTGAAACGATAACATTTTTGTACCATCTGTATTTTTTTAACGATTTCTTGAAAACATTTTTACCATTTTATGGTATTGTTTTAAACGTTCGTGATAAAATAACAATTTGGTGGGTTTATTACCATGTGGCAATCTCTTCCTACCAATCAGAAATATTTCAAAGAAGCTTTTTTAAAAATGGGTTGCAACGAGAATTGAACCCGCAACCCCCGCACTGGAAGGCAGGTGTCTTCCAACTAGACTAAGGAAGTCTTAAAAAAGAGCTTATTAAAAAAATATATGTTTTCTGACTTTACGCAAGAATGTCAACAAAAAAGGGTTGAGATCCGAGATAGCGCTGTTTGGAAACACTTTTCATTCAAAGAGATTCCTAAAAAAATATCTCATTCAAAATTTTTCAATGATTTGTTGAAAATATGTTTTGCCTGTATGAAAGTTCCGTTCTATACAGTACAACTTGACTGGTTTATTAACATGTGTGTCAATATTTTCGAACAAGCCAGAAAGGTGTTGAAGAGACACGAAGTAAAAATCAGACAAGAACCTCGGTTTTTAAAAAGCATCAAAGGGAATCGAATTTAAAATACTCGAATTGTGAGCAGCCCTTTTACTAACAAGGACAGAGACAGTTTATTAAAAAAACTGTAACTAAAAATTCAATTGATTTTTTCTCACTTTTTTTATTTGTAAAATATGATGAATGTTTCAGATTTGGTACGATATAAAATTATTTTGAGAATTTACATTTAACTTTTATTTTTTCTTTATTAATCAATTGATAATGCGTTTAATTATAGTTTAGTTTGAAAGGACTCAATAAAGATGTATAATCCATCATCAAAAAGATAATATTAGAGTACTTTGGGCATGTAATGTGAGGAGAAAAGTATGAGATCTTCCAACTAATATTGCAGGGGGAAGAACTTACGGGAAGAAGAATCTTTGTTTAAAGCTGGTGCCTAAAGGTCTTGAAAGTCATGATGATTGCCAACATTCGAAGAGGAGAGGAACTTTTAACGAAGAAAAAGTTTGCAAATTATGTAACAAATATGTATCATATTTAGTCTAGTGAATAAATAAATAAGACATCCATGGCAGTGTTTCTTAAGTATTGGACATTTAATGTTCCATCGCTGCTCTGGGGGCCTCGTAGTCGAGGATCTCCTCGCCACTCCAACGTCAATCTTGAACCGTTTTCTTACGTCGATCGTGTGATCTTCTGTGAGAAAACAGCCCGATCCTAGATGCGCACTCCCTCCCGCAAATGCGACAGACATGTGGACCCCGCTGAGACGCCATCAGCCCGAGTACATACGGCTCTCCACCCCTCACGGTCCTGAGCCACCCTCTTCCAGTCCTCAGGCGCTCCGCACAAAGTAAGCGACTTACGAGACTAAGCCTGACATATCTTTCCGTTATAAGTGCAAGCTTCAGAAGCATCATTTTTCGCCTGACTATTCCACCTATAGTATTAGCAAGGAGGACTAATGTCTAAGTAAATGCAAGTAGCCTGAATAAGTGGACATGTACGTTAGTATAAAAAGAAATAAACATTAAAATAATTAATTGTAAGATTTGTTATCTACGAGTAGTGATAAATTAGTATCTAGGTGTTAACTATTTCTAAGATAATAAGCAATGAAAAATTACAGGTAGGAAATTAAAATTAATTTAGCTTACAGTTATAATATTATATATGATTGAGATTAGTTCTTATAAATGTATATATAGGTATAGCCTTTAGCAAATATACACATATACTCGTATGTACCAGTATTATAGATTACTTGAAATCTTTGCCTCTGGAATGGAGTGGAGTAACATGTGGAATGTTTCGATTCTGCAAAGCAACTTGCATTTCACGCTACAAGTGAGCCCGTGTGTTTGTTCAATTTCAAGATCTATTCAAATACTCGAAACATCCAATTCTTCTTGTTCTATGTAAGCGTTGTTCCACTGATAAAAATCTTAGTTCTTTTCTACTATAAAATATGTGTTCCCCAAATATGTAAGTCTACTTGGCAAAATTTGGTAATATTTTGTAATATACGAGTGCATATATTCAATTTAAATATACATATTAATATTCAATAGTTTTAAACACTGACATTGTAATTATTTTTTTTTGTATCTTCATGTTAGTTTAAGATAAAGTTTTATATTTATGTCAATAATTTTAAGTACTTGTATTAACTTGTATATGCATTTGTATGTAAAAGACACTGTTGCGTCGTAAGTTAAATAAAAAAAAAACATTTAATGTTCCAGGCTGCTTTTTTTCAATTTTGAGTATGGTATGTACTAGCATGTATACAATTTTGTGTTGTTTTAGTAAAAGTAACATTGTAATTTTTTTAAACAAACTTTGTTTATTCCACTCTATATAACGGTCTAACCCTACCGGTTTCAAGGTTTTTCGCTCATCATCAGGGAAGCACAAACAAGAGTCTTGTTTGTGCTCCCCTGATGATGAGGTGAAAACTTTGAAACCGGTAGGGTTATACCGTTATATAGAGTGGAATAAACAGTATTTGTTTAAATAAATTACAATGTCTTTTAACCTTCACGTTGTTAATGCCTTAACTATAAATAATCTATATCTATCTATATAAATAAAAATGTAAATGTTCGTATATTGAAAATCTTTAATCTCCGAAAGTTATTCACCGATCGCTTTGAAATTTTGACAAAAGGTTGCATTCGTATACGAAAATGTTGATATATTTTTATTTATGTACAGTTGTATATAAAAAAGTTTATAAATCAGAAAAAATAACGTTTGTGGCTCCTGCAGCGACACAGGCAAACTAAACTTGACAGTTATGTCACATTGCATTTTCAACATTTGGGAATTAATATTAACTATTTAATGATTAAATAGTAAATATTTTTATAAATAAAAATGTTAATTTTCGTTAATTAAAAGTCTCCGAAAGTTATTCACGGATTGCTTTAAAATTTTGACAGTTCCATTTTGATTTTGAATATTAAATAATAAGTATTAAATAATAAATATTAAATAATTAAATATTAAATATTTAATAATAAATATTTAAATAATAAATATTAAATTTTCAAATACGTTTATTGAAAAATAGCGCCATCTGCGCTATACTAAATCATTTATACGTCATTTTCATTTAGTAATGTGCGTCGTTGACATGTAAAATGTAAAGAATATCTGTTTCACTTAGTTTTTTTAACTTATTTTTTTATTCAATTAGCGGTAAAATTGAATTGTGTTGATTGATTTTCGTTTGAATTCAAATCATATCGTGAATTGACCTCACGGAGTGACGCGATCATTTGCTTCAGAGAGGAGACGGCGTGATGTTGGTATGTACATTTTTGACAAACGTCATATTTAATTTAAACTAACTGTAAATTTTTTGCTAATTTGTAATAAGATGTATTAATTTGTCATTATTGTTAGTTTTTTGTAATGTATTTACCTAAATAATATTCAAATCAATTATAAGAATCACGATTGGCTGAGTGAACGAGCTATTCTTGCCGCCAAGAACAAAGACGTCTAAGAACTTAACAATATTATTCAGTTCCTTTTTTAATGTTTCACAATTTTATATGTTTCTGTTATAACTTTCTTTCTTCTTTTTCAGTGCAATCGATCTTTCATTTGAATTCAAATCATATTGTGAATTGAACTCTTGGAGTGACGCGACATGTGCTTCAGAGAGACGGCGTGATGTTGGTATGTACATATTTGACAAATGTCATATTTAATTTAAACGAACTGCCAAATTTTTGCTAATTTGTAACAAGATGTATTAATTTGTCAATATTGTTAGTTTTTTGTAATGTATTTACTTAAATAACTTGCTATTTACTAGAATCGAGCCTTATATTAAAGTCGATAAAATAATTAAAATTACTGAACGTATTGGGGCAAATTTGTCTGCAATTTAGTGACGTCAAAAGAAGAATTGGTTGAATAAGTATTTCCCAATATTTAAATCAATTATAAGAATCACGATTGGCTGAGTGAACGAGCTATTCTTGCCGCCAAGAACAAAGACGTCTACGAACTTAACAATATTATTCAGTTCATTTTTTAATGTTTCGCAATTTTATGTTTTTGTTATAACTTTCTTTCTTCTTTTTCAGTACAATCGATCTTTCATTTGAATTCAGATCATATCGCGAATTGACCTCTTGGAGTGACGCGATCATTTGCGAGCACGGCGATGAACGCGACAGACTGAGAGTGGCTGAAAGACATCAAAAATATTGCATACCCACAAGCATTGTGAAATTAAACATATTAGAAACGTGTGCTTTCTCTTTTCTTTCTTTTCCATTTAACCAAACTGAGCCACAGCAACGCGTGGCCAGGTACAGCTAGTATATAATATAAAAGTAACTTTATTTTAACTAGGAGTATTATATTGACGTTATTCCATTCTCCAGATACGAGTAATGAATACAACCTTGCAATGAATCTTCTCCTAATTTTATTGGTTCAATAATTAAATCGTAGATGTCACTGAGGTTGCAACCCAGAAGTAGAACTGGGCTTGGATGAACCCAGAAAGTGCTTGAGTGGTCAACAAGGACAAGGGAAACAAGTATAAGACGACCTCTAGCAAGATAGTCGAATGACGTCAGAAAGGCTATGAGCAACTGGAAGCAATGTACGCATGATAGGATAGAGCAGAGAAGGAGAGAGAAAGTCTTTACCTAGAACTGTAGTGAAACGGTCTGATTATGATTACGATAATAATCACACAAAATTATATGTATAACAATTCACACAAAAGTGCGTCATCGGCGTTAATGTATCTTCAGTTGCCATTGTTGTGTTGGAAAGGTTTTCACGAATTGCCCAAAGAAGGTGCTGGCAATTGCTGATTACTAAACTTAATGACCTAAGCCCGAGACGCCTTATGACCTATGACTAAAGATCCTTTGGTGCATGACGCAACCACGTAACTCACCCTGTGATTTGACTTCTTTGAAAGCTTTCAAGAGTGGAGAAATATATACGTAAAATGTCTCGAGGCTCCGGCATAATGAACTTAACATTGCATGACTCACTTTATGACATAATACTCGCGCATAACATTACACTAAATATCTCTCAGAGCCGACTCTTGACTTTTTGACAACTTTTGATTTGATGCTTCTGTTTTATGGAAAACAATCACATTAGTAGACATTATTTTACTGCGTCGAATTTCATTTTCGCTGTATATAGTACAATCTGTCGGTTCATCATGTGGAAATCTCTCCCAACCATCTCTCCCATCAAGTCTCAAGTGAAAACTAAATATTATTTTTTGTGATGTTAAAATTGACTTGTTGAGTATATGTTACATATTATCCTTTCTCATGGTAATATTTTTATGTTATGTACTCGTATTGACGCTGATTTTACAGTGCCTAAGTGAAAATCAGACTGGAACCCTTTTTTAAAAAAATCTTGGTACCAACGGGGTTTGAATGCGTAAACCTCAAATCGAAAGAAAGGCGTACAATTAACTAGACCATAGAGGTCGTTTTTTTTATTCATTGTTATTCATTCGTTTAATTAATGGTAGAGAATATATAATCGAAAAATATGTTGAGATAGGATCAATTTTGAAGCAATAAAAACTTATTGATCAGGTTTTATACTGTATTATATTACAATATAATTGTATACAGTAGCTATGTCGGGCTTATTGGAATGTGACAATCTCTTCTAAACAACAGACTTTTTTAAAGATACTTTATGTGAAAACCAAACTGGAATTCTTTAAAAAAAATCTGGGTTCCAACGAGAATGGATCCTCCCGCAATTACTGGGCTGGAAAACAGGTATTTTACTAACAAGGCCACGAAGATCCTCATAAGAGGAAGGGGAACTCGAAAAAAATGTTTTCTAACTTAAAGTGAAAAGAAAATACAAAATACTTTGGAACAAAGAGATGTCTTCCAACACTTTTCCCTTCAAGATCACTACAAAAATTATTGTAAGGTAGTTAATACGTGTAAGTGCTATCATAACCATGAAAACGATCTGAAAGTAAAGAATGTTAATGACTTACTGTCAACAATGAGTTATTTTCCAGAGCGTTATCGTATCGCTATATTAGCCGTTTAGAGGAATTTGATGACAAATCTTGATTATTTTTCACACTTACAACGATTTTTATTCCTGAACTGGACTACAATGTGAGTTTGTATCTAATTCGTCTATACATTCACGTACATACCATCACGCACATTCATACACCTTCTCTACGATTTATTCAACTCTTTACATTTCCGTCTTTCAAAATATCTCTTAATCTAACCACACTTTCCTTGATCTTCCTCTACTATGCATTCTACTCACATTTGGACTGTACTATATATGTATTTGTTTTGTTCAATATTTTTCCTCGTCCACATTTCATTACTATACATAAAAGTTGGGACCAAATTTTATTGTGGACTATCATTTACGCAGATTTTGATGTGGCCCGGTTCTAGTATACCATATATGTTATAGTACCCCATTGACTTTGTTTCCTATCGTAACTCTTTCATCATTTGAGTAATACTACCTTTAGGCGGAATTCCTCAACTTTCTCTAATCTTTCATTACTCACCAATATCTCACATTTACTTTTCTTTTCATTCTTTTCCATCACCATGACTTTGGATTTCCCAACATTATTTCTTAAATCTTTCTCTTCACATCTCTCATAATATTTACTTATCAAACTTTGTAACTCTTCTGTCATCAGCATATAACAATCTGCACACATTTCCATTCTACATTTGTGTGCCACCCATTGACCTTTGTAATTCGTTCACTCATTAATCTATCTCAATATAATATTGTACTAGGATGACATTTCACACTGTCAACCCTTAGCAAACTATTAATTAAAAAAATAATTCTCTCCTGCGCTTTCACACACATACAACATTTTTTTTAAGAAATTAGGATTTATTAGAAAATGTTGGAGTAAATGTGTTTGATATTAAATTGATTGAGCCTTCAGCATCGTCAAGTGACAATACATTTCCCCTGTATAGGTTATATTAATTATCTTATAACGTCTTCAGTTTTTTATAAACCCCTTCAAATTCTTTACTTATTAATTTAATATTGCGTGTTTAGTCGGTAAATAGAGCTGTGAAAAATGATCTGGAGCTGGGCGAGTGCTTGATGGTACAAGTGCATCGCAATTATAATAGGAAACGTTAATAATAATGAAATTTTCTTCATTGCACCATTGTGTAATTTGAAAATAATCGTTTTGCAAAATAATCGTTGGGTAATCGTCCAGTTGTCGTCGTCGTTGCTGAGCCTCGTAGTTGAGCGTCGTTGCTGAGCCTTTGCCACTCCAACGTCAATTCAGTTAAAATGCGAAGTTGTCCGCAGGTGTGTTTCAGGGTGTGGACTAAAAAAACAGCTGACCTCCTTCCTCACCGGGCTTGCCTCTTATTGGTGAGTGTATCTTGGTTGAGATAATTTTGTGAGATGATCCCAGACTTTTTGATAACTCATCTTTTTTAAATGATTTTTCCATTGCCTTAAGATTTATGTTCATTCATTCATATTGTATCCTTACATTTATCCGAATTGGTGATTTAGACATATATAACAGCGTGACTGAGAGATCGCATTGTTTTCAGCGTCATTAATCGTGTTTTCGGGTTTAGAATCACTGAAGTAGGCACGTAACTCGTTGTTTGTAATTACACGTGTTAGTAATACAACCACCTGTGAAGAGGTCTACCGTATATGAGTATTGTAACCAGAGGGACTCTTCCTTATTTTGTTTTGGATACCATCGGGATTTTAACCCCAAAACCCGGCCGGAAGTCAAGCGTCATACTTATTAGGGCATGGAAGTCATCATACATTGTTATTGTATTGTATTACACTTAAGTTATATACAGTATAACTTGGCAGGACTATTGTCATGTGGCAGTATCTTCCAAATAATTAGAAGATGTTTAACGTGTCTTATGGTAAAAACCAAACAAGAATCGGAATCAGAAGAATGGAAACGAACCCGCAACCCCCGGGCTGGAAGTCCGGTGTCTTACCAACTGGGCTACGGAAGTAGTTAGTAACTATAGGTATATATTTTCACATCATATTGCTTTCAATAAACTTATTATTTATTTAAACAATACATTTAATATGTAACGTGAGGTGCATAGTCGCGCGGTAACGCTATGGATTTCCGTGTGGAAGGTCGTCGGTTTGAACCAAACGCTGTGCTACTCTCCTCGAATGACATAGGCGCTTTTTCCGTCTAGTGTTCGAGGGTATAAGGATACCCATGACTTCGGTGATATCTATTATATTTAAAAAATAAAGAAAAAAAAAATATTTGCATATATTTAGTACCGCATACAAATAATTAATTATGTGCAGTAATTTTTTGCTCAAGTTTAAACTGGATTAAAGTTTTGCCAGCAATTTAGCTGACCTAACCCGCCCCGGCCAGGTTAGCAGGTCTTGGTTAAGCTCACAAGCATTGCACCCGAGCTATATACATACATAGGAGCAAACTAGGTGTTTTAGCGTCAGGGGTAGTAAAAAAATGGCGCCCCTTACATGACACAAAGCTTCTATTTTTTATAGTGATTTGTACATTTAATAAAGGTAGGTATGAATAAATGTATGTATAATACTTATAAATATTTAAATAATAATAAATAAATAAATATAGGTTTATTGACAGCAACACAGTATGTACAAAATATATTTAAATAACACTTCTAAAACACATAAATTGCAGATAACACATTAAATATAGAATCTATCAAAAGGTCTGGGCTCATCTAATAACATCCCCTCGGCCAAGATACGCCCCACCAATATAAAAATAGAAAATAAATAGATGACCAAAAAAAATACATTCAAGAGAAAATACGAGTACATTAAAAGGTCCGGGCTCATCCCACAAATATTCCCCCGGCCGAGATACACCATTTAACTCAATAGTGCTCGGTTACTTAGGTTTAGATAATACAAATGGATTAAATATGTTTTATAGTGATGCTATCTTATAGTAACTACAAACTACATAAGCTTATTTTAAAAATTTACGTTGCGAGTTTTTAAATTCGTAAATGTTTCAAAATTTCATACATATATTTATTTCATCACGCCATTTCGACAGAGCGCTTCTTTTCTATCTTGACTAACATTCTTAGCCTTATTTCCATCCATATACCTTCTCACACAACTTCCACGATTTCTCTGAATTTCTACGTTGCCTTCTTTAACCTGTAAGCGAATATAAGCACGGGTGCGTGTGAACCTAACTTATCTCAAGTTAATTCACATTAACATCCAAGAAAAGTATAGATTATATCAAAAAAGTTAACTGTATTGATATATGGATAATTTGTCATAACAAATTTCAATTCGCAATACAGTTTTCGCTTTTACCGATTTATAATAATAAAAAGAAATATGTATCATAATTCTTCTACCTCATAAAAAATATGTAAAAAAATATTTAAAAAACTCACTCCCTGGGTAAATTTTGTTCCTCTATAACTCACTAGCTAACATGCTAACAATATTATTTACTTAATTTAACCATTCTTTCCTTGGTCTTCCTCTCACACGCCCTCTGCTCACTTTTGTACTATATAACAAATCTATATTGTTATTGTATTTTTTCTTCATTCATTCTTTCTATGTTTCATAACAATATAGCGTGCTCTTCTTTAACTTTCTTAATACGTCAGTCTTAAGTTCATCAGCTGAAGCTTTGAGACTGGAAGAGTTTGAAAATATTCGCATCATAATTTCGATGTTTATATAAGGTTCCAGAGGATTCATGATTATGTTGAGAAGTTCCAGAGAAGAAATGTTTGATTCAGATTTTAAGAAAATTATTTAAATTTTAAACTCTGAAGTTCTGCGCCCCAATCTTGTATACGCTCGGGGCTGTTGCCTCTCATGCTCACCCATTATTTCGCCCTTGTATTCACACATACATAAGAGCAGAAGTTGAATACAAGGAGTCGAGGGAGTGACGGGTGACGTGGCACGCGACACGGCTGCAAGAGGACAATCTTTGTTTACTTCTCTGCTGGGTTTGCGTGCCGGTCACCAGGGAGACGAGAAATGAATAATCCTTTTAATTCCTTGGAATTTTACTGCTTTGTTAATAAGTACCTATAAAAATATTATTTTATTTAATATTTTTCTATACAGTGAACAAAATTCTGACTATCTCTTCTAATAAAATATTAATTTAAAAACATTGTATCTCCTTAAAGTGACGTTACTTTTCATCAAGACTTTGTCAATCACGAGGATGGCAGTCTTATATGTATAATATATAAAGTGGTAGTTGGTTCTAAAATCGATAATTTTTAATAATCGAACGGAGAGTTGTTTTTGCTTAATTATACTCGTAAGGGTTGATTATTTGTAATGTATTACAATTTAGTTGTATACAGTACAACCTGGTAGGTTTATTGCCTAGAAATGCGTTCAAGAGTTCTTAAGTAAAAAAAACAGACTGGAATCCTTTTTTTAAATCTGTGTTCCAATGTGAATCGAACCCGCAACCCCTGGGCTGGGAGATAAGCGTCTTACCAACTAGGCCACGGAGGTCATTCCTCAGATTAACTTTCAGAAAATGCACATTGGAACATTTTTATTTAGTTTGGTTTTCGCTTAAGGCCTCTAACATATATCCGGTTAGTTGTAAAAAATTTCCACATGGCAATAAACCTGCCATTTTTTGTAATTCACATTTTGGAATCTTTACTGTCATACGTAAAATACGCTTGTGTGTTGTTTATTTTATTAATAGATAAACAATATAATATAAATGCTATGATTTTTTAATATTAAAATTGTATTTATAATTAAAATTTCTTATATTTTTATTGTCTATTTTTTGTTATTTTTTTCCAAACATGTAAATGAGATAAATACACGTTGAACGGCGCGGCTCGGCGCATTGATTTATCCAAGAAGAAAAACAGAGTTACTACTGACGGCTCGCGGAGTGGACTCGCCTAACAAGTCGCGTACTGAGGCACCTCTCATGGTCAATGGGAAGGTACTCGGCATTCGGTCACTTGTATTGAGTCCATCCCACCCGTGCCAGGCGTTCAGTGGCGGGAAAGGGAGGGGTAAAGGAAAACGGAAAGAGGGGTTAAGTAAAGAAAAAAAACATACTTATTTCAGAAGAATTGTACTACGACGATTTTCGTGATCTAGTTGGAAATATGCCGGTCTTCTAGCCCGGGGTTTACAGGTTCGGTTCCAGTTGGTACCTTAAAAAGGGTTCCAATCTGATTTTCACTTTCGGTCTCTGTAAAATATTTTTGATTTTTTGGAAGAGATTGCCGGAAAGCAATAAACATGCATTGTTGAAATCTTTATAGCAAAAATTTAATGCATTTTACATACATACATTACTTTGTGTTTTCTATTGTATTTTGTTAAAATATTTGACCGTGCAAGATGTGCCACACCCTAGTGAGAATGCATCAGAGGGCAGGCGTTGTGTAAAGTTTATCTCAGAAGTCATCATACAATTACTTTATATACAAATATACCTTCCATGTCCTTGTTGGGGTAGGCAAAAAGGAGAGCGCCAAACTTTCCTATTACATCATACTTCCGTTGCGTCCTTCATATCCATATTATTTCTCATGCAGATTATTCTGTTTCTGTTTTTCCCAGATGCTTTCACCCCTGAAGCCTCGAGATATGAGGTAAAAACTAATTCATGGATAAACATGTAATTTAGTATTAAATATTCAAAATTCGGTTTCCACAAAATTAAGGTCGAATTCTTTGATAAAAATTAAGTTCATCTCATTCTATACGACTTTACAAAAGGATTTTGAAAGATTTTCTGTGAATTTAAATAAGTAACATTCAAAGAAATAAACATTTTTTTGGAACATTAACAAGAAATGTGTGCTTTAACACGAATACTTGAAGTGATAATCTACGGAATGAAGTGATTATGAATCAATGTGAACTTATTGCTGTGAACTTAAGTCTGATGTGTTGAGTAAGATGACGAAGAGGACGCTTAGATGGTTGAACCATGTGGAACGAATGAATAAAGAAAGACTAACAAAACCAATATACAGTGCAAATGTGAGTGTGAGAGGAATGCTAAGATAAGTATGGTTGGATCAAGTGAATGATATTCTGATAGAAAGAATCGTAGAAAGTTAGAGAAAGCGTAGAAGTTTTATGAATATAGAAGAGACAAAATACATGTGTAGAGATATGAAAGCCTGGCGCTCTGTAATCTCTGTGTACCCAAACAGGGAAATGGCCCGAATGAAGGTATGTAAATACTCGTATTATATGTAACAGCTTATTAGGAAGTTATTTTTTTCAAAGTTATGGTGATATACCGTCGGGTTTCTGGCCCAAATTTGTAAATGCAAAATTTCGAAAAATTATATACTTGGTCATTATCATCAAATGACTAATGTGCATGTCTGGCGAAAATTTGCTATTGATATGATATTCTAACTGGAAATACATTTTCATATAATCAAAAACTACGTGAGTGTCTAGATTTCACGAATATAATATTGGTAGGAGTTTTAATTTTTAAATTAAAATATCTCAGGAAGAGAAAAATGTCAGCTATTATTCGTGCCAGAAAGTATGTTAGGGTTTGTGCCAGAAACCCGACGGTGTAATACTTTTGATCCATTTATAGTGTCATAGTTTTTTCCAATAGATTCACTAATTTACATACATTCCATCACGCCTTTTCCTCTATCAGAGTAGGCAGAAAGAATAGAGATACATACTTTCCTTTCGGGCCACGCATCCTTTGCCTCTTCGTCATCTATACAGGTTCTCATACAGCTTTGATTTCAAAATTTCAATTTGCTTTGATTTCAAAAAACTTTTTATTGGTCATTGAAGTACGAGGCATATCCTGAAACTAAGTGTACTGAATTTTTGTAGGTTACAATTCTTTTTATTTAAACAAAAAAATTACGTGGTTACCGTAGTACATATGTAAGCTATTTTTCAACATAGTCGCCATTCCTCTCAATGCAGGTGGGGAAGCGGGGTATCAACTTTTTGATGCCTTCCTCGAAGTAGTTTCCCGCCAACCCCTCCGTCCACTTCTCCAACTCCTCCTTTGCCTCCTCGTCGGTTGAAAACCTTTTTCCACCCATGTGCAGCTTTAGGGAGGTAAAGAGTAATCTGAAGGTGCTAGGTCATGGGAATGCGCGGGATGGTTCAGGACATCCCATTTAAACGAGGCGAGCAGTTCCTTCGTGGCGTTGGCCGTGTGTGGTCTTGCATTGTCGTGCAGCAGGCAGACTCCCTTTGTCAGCATGCCTCTCCTCTTGTTCTGAATCGCCCTCCGCAATTTTTTTAGGGTCTCACAGTATCTTGCAGAGTTGATGGTCTCCCCTTGAGGCATATATTCAATTAAAATTATGCCTTGACAGTCCCAAAACACGGATGCCATGATTTTCTTGGCTGAAATTGTGGTTTTGAACTTTTTGGCGGAGGGTGAAGAGGTGTGACGCCACTGTTGAGACTGCCTTTTGGTTTCAGGCGTGTAGTGTGCAGCCCAAGTTTCATCTCCAGTAACGATGGAGCGGAGAAATTCATCTCCATGGAGTTTGCAGCGCCTCAAAAACTCTTGTCTTTTTACAAAATTTCGCACTTCGCGGGAGATTGGTTTGACATTTTTCACGAAACGTGTTGTCGCGTCGACACTTCTCAACGTACTGACCTCGAACCGGTCTCGTTGCGGAGGGGAAGGGTCAGGCTACACGGAAGTGTAGCCAACATGTCGAAAATAAAATCCATCCGGTCGTGAGAGCCTCAGTACACTTACTTTCTGGGTACGCCTCGTATAATGTATGACATTTAAACACAAAACACAATATCCGCCAAATGTTCACCTCTTGCAGCTCCACAGTTGTTCACTCTTTTGTCAAAATTTTCGATGACATTTTTGCATAATTGCGAGTCTAACTCACCAATAACGCAAATAATTTCGTCCTACAGCTCAGGAATTGATTGGGGATCATTCTAATAGACCTGGCTTTTCACGTAACCCAGAGAAAATAGTCCAACGGTGTCAGATCACATGATCTTGGTGGCCAATTAACATCACTGTTTCCGGAGATTACAATATATAAAATACGAGTAATTCAACAATTTGAACGCGTTGTTTTTTTTGTATACGACTCCATTTTTATAAATGTCATACATTACACTTCTCAAATGTCACAAGACCCAGCCAATTTTGCGACGCCATCTGTGTTTTATCTAAGAATAAAAAAACCGCTCAATTTGAAAGACCCGTTATATGTTTTATCACCTTTTTGACTTTGTTTCCTATGTCTACACACCGTTCAATATCCCTCGTAACTCTTCCATCATCTGAGAAAATATTATCTTAATAGCAAAATTCTTCAACATGCTATAATCTTTCATTATTCATCCATACATCGCATTTACTTTTTCTTTCACGCTTTTCTATTTCATTCTTAAATCATTTATGCTCAAATCTTTCTGTGTACATCTCTCATATAATTTGCTTATAAAACTGTATTCGTAATTCATCATCATTCTAAAATAAACTGACGTGTTTTGAGACATTTTACTCGTGTACGTACTTATTTCGCAAAAAGTTCCGTTTGTAATTAAAATAACGACATTTAACTTAGATGAAATATTTTATTACAGATTAATATTATTACTAAGCCCCTTTTTAAATTCTGCGTATTTTACATGACCCATTTCGAACAAATAAATATTTCAATTTTATATGGCGTAACTGAACAATTTATTTAGCTCTGTGGATAAAGCATCGAGCAAGTCTAAGTTCTTAAAAACAAATAAAACACAAGAAAAGCTTAACATATATAACACTAATAAAATAAAAAATGAACACAAAACAAAACGTTCTATCAACAAAAACAGATCGTATTATTAAGCTGTCCTCAGTAACGGTGTGAAAAAAGTCAAATTTTCAAAACATGAATATTCCTCAGATCTGGTGATGGCAGAATTTCCCTGATAATCTCCCTGACTTAGTTGCTAAGACGATTGTCTTCCAATACGGGAGTCACGGGTTTGATTCTCGTTGGAACCTAGATTTTTTTTAAGTATTCACCATTGTGTTTTCTTTACTTAAGGCCTGTTTAACCTCTTTCTAATTAGTTACGCCAGCCTTTATTGTACACAAAAAAAGTGTAATACAATACAATACAATCCTATGAATACAATAACACATCACTCGGCTCGACTTCGGAACGATCTTTCTGGCTTAATTATACCATATGTGTCTCATCTTTACCGATATTTAAAAATAAACTAAAGAAACATTACTTGTCTTAAAATATTCCTCGTCCTTAACTGTCATACAGTTCCCATCCTAACCACCATGTTCCTTGAGCTTTATTTTATATTTCCACCTTAACCACGGTGTTCCTTGAGCTTTATCTTATATTCCCACTCTAACCACCATGTTCCTTGAGCTTTATCTTATACGAGCTTTGAACTTGATGTTTATCTTATATCTTTATCTTATAGCTTTATCTCGTATTCCCACCGTAACCACTGTGTTTCTTGACCTTTATTTTATATTCTCACCCTAACCACTATGTTCCTTGAGCTTTATGTTATATTCCCACCCTAACCACTTTGTTCCTTGAGCTTTATCTTATATTCCCACCCTAACCACTATGCCCCTTGAGCTTTATCTTATATTCTCACCCTAACCACTACGTTCATTGAGCTTTATCTTATATTTCCATTTTTTTTCCCTAAATATTGCTAAGCTAAAAACACGGTCATAGATACGAATAACAGTTATGAAACAATAGCTTATTGATTGGAAGAAATTACTTTAAAGCAATAAATTTGATAGATGTATTTGCATGTTAGTGTTAAATAATTAGAAATGAAAGAATACCGGACTTTTCTATCGCGACACTCTTGTACCGTCCTTTACATCTATAGAGCTTTTCTATCGCGACACTCTTGTACCGTCCTTTACATCTATAGAGCTTTTCTATCGCGACACTCTTGTACCGTCCTTTACATCTATAAAGTTTTAACGATTTCTCTGATTCTTCCTTTCCTTCCTTCAAAATATCATTACATTCCTTGACCTTCTTCTATCACGCTTTCCATTCATATTTGCACTGTAAATAAATAACATAATTTTTAATGGAATAACTTTAAATATATTTTTTATTCATTGTTACTGTATTCAAATTTTGAACCCTCTTTTTAAATAAAAAAAAAATGAAATTAAAATCCTTTATTATTTGAAAAAAAAAACAGCTTAATAATTTCGAATATCTATCTATGTCTTCATTTTCAGACATTAATATACTTCAGGAGCTCGTTTAACAGCTTGGATAATTTCGATTGGCCCCATTATATCAATTGGATAAGGTTTTTGGAGTAATTTACTGCGTGATTTGGCTTATGGTGCCAACGTTTCGAAAACTTTACAGTTTTCATCTTCAGGACTTGTTTGTAGTGCATTTCGCCATAAGCAGTTTCAATCGTAACGGGAGTGCATAGGTCCGTCCCGGTTTACGACCGTAACGTGAGCGTATGGTTCCTTCTCAATACGGGAACAAGCGCACGGCTTTCACAAAGGTTGAAGTTATTGTTAATTTTCTTTTAGTTCTTGCTTCGATTTGATTATACGGATCCATGATGATTTGAGGGGAAATCCGTCGTCTCTGTTAATATTGTTTGGATGTTTATAGATTTCTGTTGTATTTTTCATGATAAATCTGATGATAACTGGGCGTGATGTGATATCTCCTTGGTTTGAGATGTCGGCATCATAAGTCAAATCACAAGGTAAAACACTCCGAAAAACCTTATCCAACTGGTACGTAGAACCCCGAAAGCATCAAAACCCATTACATCAAATTTTAAACTATATTCAAACAAGAGCCTGAAATTTGTTTATAAAATGTATAGTCTTCGAATTGGAATTATTTTTATTTTATATGACATGTCTCCACGTTTAGTAACAAGACAATGTATAGATTGTATAGTCTGCGCCCCTAATAGAGCAACCATTGTAAAGTATAAGTTTTACGATCTGGTACCGGCATGTGGCCGAGGGTTGAAGGTGAGCCGAGGGTAACCATTTGCTCGCGAAGTCAATATGTTAATACTCCAAAATTCATATCGTTTACTCCAAAAGAGTGAACATAAAATTTCATTTTTATTTTCAGATTTGTAACAGTGACAAACAAGTTTTGTATCATAAAACGAACATGTCTTTTCGTTTAACATATTATAGACTGATATTACAATATATACAATAGATTATGACTATTTGATTTCCACAAGAAATAATTTAAACTGATTCATATATGTAAGAGAAATTTGATTGGTAAGTAAATGCAAAACAAAATAATAAAAGTTTTATGTTCAGTAAAAAATAACAGTATTTTGTAAGTTTTTCTTCATTCGTATGGTATTCACCGACATACTTTAACTGGTGATTCAGACATATTAAAGAGCGTCGCCGGGAGACAACCTTATCTTCGCCATCGTTAATCGAGCCTTTGTGGAGCTTAGAACCATAGGAACCGAGGAGTAGGTATAGATCTCGCGGTTCGTCATAGTTGTTGACGATACTGATCCGCACGTGAAGAGGCAACAACACTCGCACGAGTGTCGAGTCTAACGTGTGCGAGTACTGTTACCATATCAATTCTCTTACCAGACTGGGATTCTTTTAATATGTATCCTCCGAGTACCATCAGAAATTGAGCCCGAAACCCCCGGTTAGAAGCCAACTAGACCACGGAGGTCATCTTGCTGTGAAACTTGAAAGTTATCATACATAAAAATATTAACTGCTTAATCTTTTTTTTCTTCACGTGCCTTAAACCACAATGCATTATTACAGGAAACAATTATATTTCGGATTCAGAATGAATTGCATAAAAATGGATTCAAAATGACTACAGAATATAATTTTTTTTCTGTACAATGTTGCAAATTAAAATGCTCATCGCCCATAAAAAAATGTCTGTAGTTTAAGCGTTAGGTTTATATTTCTTTAATTTATTCAATTCCAAATGCTTGATCATACAATTATAGATTACAAAATTCGGTTTCCATTTAAAACTTTCAAGGTTCCCAAGGGTAAAGAATCACTATTCGCTGATCCCAATCTGACCTTCAGCTCCAAGGATAGATAATATCTTAGAGTTATTAGAGATCTCAAGTACTTGAAAGTTTCCGCGTCCATTATGAAACAATTTTACACGTTTCTGAGTATCCGCAAAATCGCCGTTCAAATATATTTGAAAAATTAACGAATATTTTTTTGTGTAAATAAAAAATAACAAAAACGTATCTAACATATTATACGAGTACATATCGATTTAAAAAATAAAACGAATTGGACAAAATAAGAACGTAATAAATTTTCACTTGAATGAACAATGAAGTGTTTCACGTGCTTTACAGAAGTTTCCACCACTTTTCCACTGTCAATAACTTTTGATTGACGTCTCAGTGGTGCTACGATTGGCTGGAAGTGACACGCGGAGTGCTTCAGGCCTGTCAATATTAGCCAATCAAACATAGGATCGGAGACCGTAACAACCCAGTTTATGGTACACGTGTCTTTTCCAACCCGTAAAGGCAGGAGTCGGATATCTTTTCTTTTACAAGATTAGATTTTTTAAAATATTTTAAGGGCGTTAATCTAAGTATAAATTGGCAAAATTTTGGAAAATTATATCTAGTTTACCTGTGTGACTTTGGGGTAGAATTTTAATTTTTCTGCCGAGTTTTACTACGATTTCATGATCGATTGGACAATTTGCAGAATCTCGAGGTAAAGAGAACATTACCCGTATCGTTAAGCTAAAGTTGAAGAATACAAATGCGTTCTACATTCTGACTAGGTAATGTGTAAACTAATTTATTAATGTTTACAATAATTTAATATCGTTAGATAAAGTACGAACTTTATCTCAAACACTCGAAGATTAATAATAAGTGCATACTTAATAATAAGTTCATACTTGATTCAAATTTAATGTATTTTAAGTCTACAGTTTACTATCAACAAGTTAGATCTTATTTGTGTAACGTTTGGTAGCAACCTGCACACCTTATTTACGTTTGGTAGCAACCTGCACACCTTATTTACGTTTGGTAGCAACCTGCACACCTTATTTACGTTTGGTAGCAACCTGCACACCTTATTTACGTTTGGTAGCAACCTGCACACCTTATTTACGTTTGGTAGGAACCTGCACACCTTATTTACGTTTGGTAGCAACCTGCACACCTTATTTACGTTTGGTAGCAACCTGCACACCTTATTTACGTTTGGTAGCAACTTGCACACCATATTTACGTTTGGTAGCAACCTGCACACCTTATTTACGTTTGGTAGCAACCTGCACACCTTATTTACGTTTGGTAGCAACCTGCACACCTTATTTACGTTTGGTAGCAACCTGCACACCTTATTTACGTTTGGTAGCAACCTGCACACCTTATTTACGTTTGGTAGCAACCTGCACACCTTATTTACGAGTATGACTATAAGAGGATACGAGTATCAATAATATTCTGAACACTTCTACGAGAAAATTAAAGAAAATACACGATAAAATAAATTAAAATTTTAAATTAAAGAACAAATATTTATAACGGGTTTTATTATATTTGAACGGTTTTTTGGACATACTCGTATGATTTGCTTTACTCGTTAATGTAAATATTAACTAGTTAAAGTGAGAAATATTACGCAACTCAGTTAATGTTGACAATAACTAAAGAATATTAATATTAATGTTTTCAAAGTTTAGCGTTAACATGTAGATGTGATTATTTTTTTATATCTTTTATTTTTAGATATATATGTTTTATCGATCGGGATTATTCCGTGATATGTTTGTATAATGAGGTAAATTAGGCTTATATAAAATAATTTGATTTTTATTGCTTTTGTGAAGTCTTGTTGAATAGCTTTAGGAAATATTACATGTTCAAGAATATCTTTTATATAATTGTTTTGTTGCATATGTCGGAAGAAGAACGTTACAAGAATTTATTTTTGGTGACTCTATAACATAGTAACAACAATAAATCTAAATTAAAATAGCACCAGTTTGAAAATCATTGGAAATTTAATCTGAAACTAAATACAAACCAAGCAAGCTAACCATTGGACCAATATGCAGCCATATAATCTTATACTTTGGCTGGTAATGTATCTCTCTACATTAGTACCCAATTTAAAAAAAATCAAGTGTTATCTAGATTCTCACTTAAGGCCATTTAAATATTTTTCTGGTTGATTTGAAGAGATCGCCACATGGCAATAAGCTCGACAGGTTGTACTGTATACAACGAAATAGTAATACGTGTACAATACAATATAGTACTTTTGACATCAGAAAAGTGATTAGGAGTAACGGGAATGCTGTGCTCATGATAAGAATGAGTGAAGGACGAACGGGCCAAGCCTCCATTTGCTTCGAGGCAGCTCATTATCTATGTTATCACTAGTGTCAATCTTGTTGATTATGATAATTATGTGCTTTCTTTATTTCGAACATGGGCTCGAATCCTGTTTTAAGAAAAATCCCAGTATTTACTGATAAAGCATTCTTGAGAGAAGATTAATTTTGGTTAATAATATAATACATGCCGAAAAAAACACTCATTTTTTTTATTTTTAACGTTTATTCAAATAAAATTACATACTTATAAATTGTTAAGGAGCGTAACAACCCGGAATGCGATTTCGATTTGCAAAAAACAATAAAAAAATCGAAACAGCTAGTTTTTTATTTATGAATTTATGACAAATCATTAATTCTTTTTTACTAGAAATAAAATCCGGTAACCCTCAGAATCTACGAGCTTCTTATAGTCGCTGATGAAGTTCTCTGCTGCCTTTGTGTCAGAGCTTGCTGCTTCACCGTGCCTCACAACGCTGTGGATGCCGGTTCTTCTCTTAAATTTCTCGAACCATCCATAACTTCTCTTAAATTATACTTCTTTTTCGGCAGTTGATGATCCTGGCGTCTTCTTAACGAGGTTGGCGAAAATAACTTTCACCTTCTCACAAATGATGTTTTCGTTAATAGTATCGCCTTGCAATTACTTTTAGTTTATCCATATGAGAAGCAACCTTTCATCATCATCAAAAATAGGTAACTGTTTCGTAGACATTCTTGACACTCCCTTTGAAGCATCTATCTTCTTAATTTTGTCCTTGTTCTTGAGGATAGAGCAAATCGTTGATGTAGACCGATTGTATGTGCGCGCTAGATCAGCCACGCTCACACCTCGTTCTCGCTTTTCAATGATTTTACGTTTCATTTCTACAGTTACTTTTATTCTCTTATGGCTGTCTTCTTGTGGCTTTTTCTTCAGGGACATTTTTGCAAGGGTTATTAAACTTTGCACAAAAAAAATACAAATAATGTCTGAACACAAGTTTGGAAAAATGTGTGATCACATGTGACACTAACGTGCTAGCGGAACGAGTGCTAACCAGAGACTGACGCACTGGCGCGGAAGTCCCGGCTCACAAGTGAGTGACGTGAAGATGGGACTTCCCCTTTCTGCGTCACTCGTTATGCGAAATGTCGCTCGTTAAGGGAGCATTTTTTTCACAATCTGTTTAGCTCGTTATGCGAATTACTCGTTGTGAGAGGTGCTCGTTATGAGAGGTTCCACTGTACATATTTCTAGCCCATTACAAAGGTTATTCCGTTATGGGACTAGCAACAACAACCTTGTTACAATACCTCGCCCTGTTGGATCCCTTCGGAACAATAATTTTATTCAATGAAGAAACGATTGACTTTAAAGTTCTGCTTCACTCTATGCAACATCTCGTGGACACAGATCTAAAAGATACACTGGATATATCTAGTCAAGAGTTTGAATACAGAGAGATACAGTTTGAAATCGATCTGTTCGCGAAACAAGCCAGTGTGGACTTTATAAAATCGGGGTAATATGACCCCCATATGCACCAGTATAAGCTTAAATAAATGAAAATATACTGAAAATAAATCATCATCACCGAAACTACGCCATATCTCTATCGGGGTAGGCAGAGAGAGCATGTCCCGACTTTATTCTATCCTTACACACGTCTTACCCTTCTGTCACGTTCATACACCTCGTCATGGATATTATCCTTTTATAAAGGCTTTTCATTGTTCCCTTTTTCAGACTTGAAATAATTTGATCGTATCGCATTTTTCCAAGTCTTCCCTTACTTTTCACATTATATCTTACCTGCTTGCATTTTTTGAAAATCTTTTATTATTCAAAAAATAATTCATTCTTTTTACGTAACTGAACCATTTCAAGATTGCTCCGTTTGTCGTTTTCAAATTCGCATTCTTTTCAAATGTATTCATTCCTTATTCTGTCACACATTCCTTATTCTGTCACACATTGTTTTTCTCAAATTCTATGCAACGATTCTACATTTATCTTAGTTTCATCACTTTTTTGTCACGTTTAAAATTCGATTGCATATCCTAATCTTAGGACCAATTTTCCATTATTCAAAATAAATTAAAAAAGCTTCAAAATAAACAATTCTATAAACATACTATTCTTAAATACCAAAAATAGAATTTCGGCCAAGTGTTGCATAACATGTCATGACCGAAGCCAACAGAAACAATAAAAATTCTTACCCGGCAATTTTATTGAAATGAGCAAATATTGACCTTCGATTGATTGCAAATTTTTTGTGATTTACAAAGCGAACCATTTATTGGTAATTTGATATGACCTTTTAAAAATCAATAAGTCAATTGTTTTCTTTTAAATATTACTGTATAATACAGACCACCTCGGTGGTTTAGGTGGCAGAACGATTTACTACCAGCTCTGATAATTTTGGGTTCAATTTCGGATAGAACTCAAAAATCTCAGTCGATTTTTTTACATTTTAAATGGTTGATCAAGTGTTATACAGGTTTAATGATCAATAATTTGTAAAGCGGCCTCATGGGTTTTCCGTAAGTTGTCATAACGTCTTTCTGGTTGGTTGAAAAAAATACCATATGACAATCCTACCAGACTTTTCTGTATGCAACATCAGTGTAATATAATACAACCCACTGAGAAACTATAGGCAAGTTTTTGAACCTTAACTCAAGGACCAAGGATAGTTTAAATAGTTGTTGGAGACATTTTGTCATTTCAAGAGATGCTGTTATTCTTACTGACATTTCAATACGCTATATTTTATTTAACAAAGTTTGAGAATTCATTTTTTGAGGCCTAGATTGAAAATTTGATTAATGGAATTTTGTTGCAGTCTTATTGAACCTATATGGGTAGACTGATGAGTTAAAAATAAAAATAGCCATATACACACGTTTTGTCACCTGTTATGGTGCGTTGGAATGATTCTTGGTGGTCAGCGACATACGTAATCATTTGCTCGGCGATGTTTTTGCGATGCTGTTTTTGTTGAAAAATAAACAAATTTGGCTGCCATTCGTTTTATGCCCAAAATGTTGGTGAAAATTGCTTCGCATGAATCGTATGAGATACCAACTTGTTCAGCAGCCTCGTTTATAGCGGTTTGGCTGTAATCACTCTCAAGAGCAGCCGTTGAAAGAGAATGCGCCCAAACACTAAAAAAATGTTTGCAATTTCAACGACCAGAACGGCCATCAATTAGAGCACTGTCGATAATTAATAATATCTACTCGTATATATATCTTCTTTAATTAGAAATTTTAATCTTAGATATACCTTAATAAATACTGAATTTATAATCATTGAAAGTGTATATATTTTTTAGGACAACCATGAGTTCGTCGTATTAAGTTTAAAAGATGTATTAATTTCTAAGAAATATAAGACAATATATAAGCTGATTTTGTACTAAAATTATGTAATTTAGATTTATAAGTGCAAAAATTATGCAATGACCTCCGAGACTTAGTTGGTAATTCGCTTGTCTTCCAACCCAGGATGGCGGGCTCGATTCTCATTGGAATTCAGATTTTTTAAAAAGGATCCCAGACTGGTTTTCTCTTAAGACCTCTTTAAAACCTTTCTGCCTGGCCAAAAGAGATTGCTACATGGCAATAAGCGAGCCAGGTTATACTGTTTTTTAGTACAAAATATTTATATGGTATTTTAGTCCGTTATTATTTTTTGAGAAACGTTTTTTTAAGAGCATTTGTTGCAAGTGCTGTTATTTAATTTTTCTTAGTAAAGTATGTAAAAATAACGATATATTGTGTTATCAAAAATCGGAAAGAAGTATCGATTTATTTTTTCATGCTAAATATCCTCAGTGAGATACAGGCAAAAGCCTAGTTTACTGGGGATACGACAAATGAATGGCAACAAACCCAGATCCATTAAAATTATATGTCCAAATCAAATTACCTGTTGTTTTTTCTCAAATTGTGTATATTTCTTGTCATGTGTAATAATAAAAAAAATAAAAATAATACTATAAAATTAAATCTTATACTTTGCTCATTAGTTCTTGATGATGAAAGTTGATCAGTAAAAAAATGTCGTCAATTACGCGTATATTACCTGTATAGTACTCGCTCACTGAGTATACGTTACGAGTACGTGTATTTCAAATTGGATCAATTCAATTCTTGTTTTTTGGGGATAAAAATATGAAATAAAAAATACGTGTCCCTTATTTTCTTGTGATATTTCCGAATCCGTCAAGTTCATTGTGCGACCAAATGGTCATGTATATTCAATAAAAACAGGGCACACAATTGAATTTTGTTGGAATTATGGTCTCAAAATATTGTTAGAATTATGTGTTTAGAATAAAGTTCAAATTGTGGGTTTGAAAATTGACGTTCTGGGTCTTTTCATGGTTATTTAAGGGCTCTAAAGATTTTCCCTTCTATGTAAAAGCGGACAATAAAGCGGATCTAACATCTATAATAGTATTTGATTCATTATGTAAAAAAAATAACAATGTTTATAGCACAGTTCTGAGACAAGACGTTTCCGAAGGGTTCTAACTTGGGATTCGAACCCATTATTATTGACGGATTAAAAATATTACAAAACAAATATATAAAGGGGTTTTCAAATTGAGCGGTTATTTTAATTCTTTTTTGTTTTTTTATTTTTGAATAAAACATTTTGAATAAAATAAAACAATGAATGGCACAATTGCGGTTCTAACATACAAAAAACGCGAATAATTTCGTCCTACAGCTCAGGAATTGATTGGGGGTCATTCTTATAGACCTGGCTTTTTAAGTAACCCCATAGAAAATAGTCCGACGGTGTCAGATCACATTTCGTGGCCAATTAACATCACCGTTTCCGGAGATTACAATACATAAAATAACAATTTAAACGCGATGTTGTATTGTTTGCGGTTAACTAATATTGTGAAGATTTCAATGCTTTACTTCGGTGAATTATGTACATATTTGTGAAATATTGGGTGTACAAATTAGTTCGGACCGTTTTTTTGTGTTCAAAATGCATTTATTTCTAAACAAAATGAATGAACAGATCAATTAAAGTATTGCCCATCGCTGGCTACTATTTTTTCCCATCTCTCAGGCAATTTTCGAATTCCATCTCGAAAAAAATACTCGTCTTTTGAGGCGATCCAAGTTTGGATCCAATTTTCGGTTTCTACGAAAAAACGGAACCGGTGACCTGCCAAATCGTGCTGCATCCTTCGGAACAACCAGTAATCAGAAGGATCAATGTCCGGGGAATACGGCGGGTGCGGTAAAACATCCCATTTGAGCGTTTCCAAATATTTTTTTACGACTTTTGCGACATGAGGCCGAGCGTTGTCATGAAGAAGAATAACTTTATCATGTATTTGCTCGTATTCCGGCCGTTTTTCTCGCAATGCACGGCTCAAACGAATTAACTGTAGCCGATACCGATCGCCCGTAATGGAATCGCCAGGTTTCAGCACTTCATAGTAAACAACACCCCTTTGGTCCCACCAGATAGAGCATGATCTTCGAACCATGTATGTTCGGTTTTGGTGTTGATGTTGAGGTCGATAGCAACGATTGACCGGGCTTAGCGTTGTATTTTTTTCTTCTTGGGGTTGTCGTAGAATATCCACTTCTTATTTCCAGTTACAATCCGATGCAAAAACCTTTTCTTTGTTGCCTTTGTTTCCTTGTTTTTAAATCATTCCCATGGCTCTCAATCGTACGGAAACGGCTTGTTGAGTCACTCCCAATGATTCTGCAAGCTCCTCTTGCGTTTAACTCTGATCAGCTCAAGATTGATGTTAGAGGGACGAGGGATCCTCTATCACGAGGTCCAGCCATGACGACGACGACGACGCTAGTGTGACACGTCAAGATCAGTTGCTTTGTTAGTAAATATATATATATATATATATATATATATATATATATATATATATATATATATATATATATATATATATATATATATATATATATATATATATATATATATATATATATATATATATATATATATATATATATATATATATATATATATATAAATATAATTTTGGCGTCGAAAATGTTAATTTACCCTAAGAAAAAAGATGTATTGTCTTTGCAGGTTACATTTTAGTTGAACTTTGTAAAATTTTTCCATGTACATTGCTAGTTAACCCATTCAAAAGCTATGTCGTGAAAGTTCATGTTTCTTCGAAGAAAGTTTCAATTTATTAACGCAAACATTGTACCGTTTAGTGTTGGTGTTAATTTGTCAACGCGAACTTCCGTCACGAACAGACGTAGGATGAGGAAGGAGCCCCTGTTGGTTGCATCACGGCCCTGAGACGGGGAAATCTTCTCATCAAAATTCGAAACTAAAACGTTTAACGTTAACTTTTTCAAACTATTAAAATGTTTACATACACGGAAATTACTTATTCAAACTGCTTTAACCTGGCGTAACACATTGTGGTCTAGTTTTTTTGCTTACTTATCATATTTAATACATTTCGCAAATAAGAATTATGTTATCTTGATTTTATTAATTGATTCTCTAGTACTAGATTATTTCTAGTAGGACGAGTGACATTGTTTGACCTAATAAAATATAAAAAATATTATGTTATTAAGTAAAACTTTTGTTGTAAGATTTTCGTTTGTGTGAATAGCGAATTATACAATATGTGCCAGAAAATTAAACTGTCAAAATTGGTAATCTGTTACAAATAACAAAACTGGCGAAATCGCGAAAACATCATCGACCGGACTTTCTAGTCGATGACATTGCGAATTATTATTTGTACCCTATCTTTGTCCAGAGCTGCAGCCTGAAAGTTTCAAGATAGCCATGATGATCGCTAACCTCTGAAGAGGAAAATAATTTTGTAGGTGAAGAATATATTTCGTGCTTTTTTATAGCGTTGTGTTATTGATGAACTTTTATATTTAACATATACCGCAATCGTAATAAGGCTTCAGAAAGCGGTAGAATACAAGAATTAGAAATGTCTTCCCATTAATTTCTTTGTTCCTGTGATTTGAAAAGGGGTATTTGTATGTCGTGCGGCGTGCAAGCCTGACGGGGGAGAGCCGTGCGAGTGAGTGGAGGAGGTAGTGGCAAGAGACAGGCTACGGAGAATGGGCAGAGAAGGTGGAGGGACAGGAGACAGGCCAGGGTGGAGTGGAATGGAGCAAGCAGCCGGAGTGGGGTGGGGGCAATCGCCGGAGATGGGCTGCGGTGGTACGGCTCCGGGGTGATACCATCTGCCGCGGGGAGGTCACGGCACCCCGTGGGAGACGCAACCATTTGCCAGTTTGATTATCGTTGCTCATCACATGTGGGAAATCAATTATACGAGGAAAATCTTTCGTAAAATGTAGATAACCTATTATTCGATGAAAATCTTTCATGTTATATTGAAAATCTTTTCAGATGTGTACTTTCAGATTTTCCTACATAATACTCGTACTTGAAAAATGTTTCATAAAACATAATAACCTATTATTCGTGGAAAAACGTCTATGATATCTCTAAGTAAAATTCAGTTGTGTGGAATATCCTACATGGCACTTCAAACTTGTTCCATGAAACATAGAAAATTTTCTATGATATATCGAAAATATTTTTTTAGTTGCGTGTAATATTCTCCAAGATATTTGAAAATTTTCCCATAAAACATAGAACACCTATTGTTTATGGGATTTTTTTTGGCATATCTAAAACATTTTCAGACGTGTGGAATATTCTACATAATACTTGTAAATCTATGGTAGGTATATCAAAGAATCTTCACAGATGAGTGGACTATCCTACATGATACTTGAAAACTTTTCCATGAAACATAGAAAATCTATTATTCATGAATAAATTTCTATATAATATTTTCAGACATGTGGAATATCCTATATAATAATTGAAAACTTTCCTATAAAATAGAAAATCTATTATTTATGGAAAATCTTTTATTATACGAGTACATTGAAAATCTTTTCAGATGTATGAAATATTCTTTGAATCGAGAAACATATTTTGTTGACTGTAAAACAATTTCAACAATAAAAGGAAAAATATATTCCATAATCATCACCCTCACGCCATGCCTCTATGAGGGTACGAAGAGAGAATATATTTCTTCCATATACCTCAGCATGCATATTATCTTATAATGAAGTCTTCTCGATCTTTCAGAACTTTACAAATTTCGTCGTGGCACATTTTTCGAGGTCTTCATAAATTTTACTACCTTTAAACGTACCTTTTATACTACTTTATAGATCATTTTTGTAAATATTTCATAATTCATTCTCGACGTGGCAAAATGACTTCAATGTATGTTCTTCATCTTAAACATGGCATTTTCTATCAATCCACATTCATTCATAATGCCCTTCTTTATTATTTTGTCATACACTATTTTTCACACATTCTAACAACACTCTTATTTCAATCTCATCTATCTTTTTTTTATCACTTTTTTACCATATCCGTGTGTTTTTGCTTGCATATGTTATATTAATGTTGGACAAAAATTTCATTATGAACAGTCTGTTTTTTTTAATGCTTTTAAAGGTAAACACTTTGTATTTATCACCATTCACTCTATCACCTGTTGCTTCTCTCCTTTCCTTATCGCACTGCACATTCTATTATAAATTGAAAATATATATAATAAGCAAAAAAAAATTGTGGCACAATGAAAATCTTCCGTGATACATAGAAGCTTTTCTACGCCACTTGGAAAACATCAATGATACTTAGATTTTTTTCAATTAGACTATCAGGAAAACACTTGTTTTTCGCCATAAGGATTATCCATCATGATTGATAGATACATGATCTATGTAGCCTAATTGACAAGACACATGTCTTCCAGCCCGGGACTTGCGAGTTCGATGATCTATTTTTGACTAAAGGCTTCATTAACCCCTTTCGGGTTGGTTGAAAGATTTTGCCACATGGCAATAAATTTGTCAGGTTTTACAGTTTACAACGAAAGTGTGATGCAAAGCAAATAATTAAAGGCTCTAAATATAAATAAATTCAGCAATTTATCCCTTTGAAACCGTGGTGTAATATTATAAAAATAATGAACACGACCGAGGAATCAATCTTGTCTCGCCTGCAGATGGGATACTGCGTGGTGACTAGTCACATTTACTAAAATTGCTATTATAGAAGTTCCCGGCTACGAGTGTGGTTTAGATGATCATGCTATAGATCGTGTGTTTTTTGTTTTTTTTTACATAACATATTTAATTTACTAAATGCCACATCTTTGCCACGTTTTGCGTTTCTTTTTTCCACAAGAGCTTTTCCACTTGACAAATTTTAAAATTTAATGTAGCTTAGAATCGTTATTTTAATTTTATTCATTATGTTAAATGGAACAACATGCTCGAGCAAAGATTTATATTAAATGGAACAACATGCTCGAGCAAAGATTTATGTTAAATGGAACAACATGCTCGAGCAAAGATTTATGTTAAATGGAACAACATGCTCGAGCAAAGATTTATGTTAAATGGAACAACATGCTCGAGCAAAGATTTTATTGATGCGTATGATAGGATGATATCTCTGTGTTGGAAATACTACAATAGTATGTGGCATGATTAACCAACCGATCCGGACACAAAACAGAAATAGTGAATAAATTTATTATATTGACTATTTTCTAATAGCATAGTTAGCTTTAACAGTGATATCTTCACCATAGTGTGGGTATATTGCTTATATATTGAAAAACAACATTCGAAGAATAGTACAACATTCTGTAACCGAGCATAATAAATATTGAAGTTTATACGGAAAAAAATAAGATTATATGAACTCATGTTAATTTTTTTATTGAATATTGTCCAAAAACTTGAACCCTTTTTCGATTTTCTTTTCGGGTGACATGAAGAAACGAACCTGAACTTTCCCCGGTGTCTGTCATGTGAGTTATTGACTAGATCAAGAAGATTGTGGATATAACGACGTCATCCATAACAGACGAATATTTTTTATAGATACCCTATAACTTTCTTTAAAACGCTTAGAAAAATAGATAAAACGCTTTACTACTCTTTAAAAATCTGTAAAGCGATTTTATCACAATAATAATTTATAGAATTGTGTAAGTTCGAAATATCAATCCATTCGATGTTGAACGTGTAATGAGGGGTTGTTTGGACATGATTCCGGTTAGATTTTTGGTGTGGTTAGAATTGTGTATATGACAGCGTAAGAATTGTACGTACATCTAAGGATGTGAATTTATAATATTATAGTGTGTGAATTAGGAATTACATTTTGACCTGTATAGTATTCTCTCTATCTCTATTTTTTTTAAGATGAACTTGTGCTCTTCGGTTTGCCTTTCCATTCATAAGAAATTTGAATAAAAAGTTATGTATTATTAATAGTAGAAAATATATATAAAAAGGGGATGTGTGCATGATAAGGTGTATCAAAAACAAATGAGTAATATGTATGAGTATGGTAGGATGAGAAAAATCGACAAAATGTTTTCGCTGATAATTCTAAATGGGGCATAGTTTATTCTGTGTCATAATATTTCCATCACTTTGTGTGGATTTTGGGATCTTTGTCGTTCTAAGGGACCTTTTTCTAAGGGATCTTTTTCTAAGGGACTTTTTTCAACGTCTCCCTTTCACCCGAAAGTCTATTCGTTGTATTTACTGCTTTATTTTTATGCTAACTTTTATGTGAAATCGTGTTTTCAATTGATAGCAAAATTCAAATATATAATATAAGACCCTGTCAGGTTGTTTATGGCTTATAATTTTGAAAGAAGAGCTTATACAACTAGAATAAAGAGTCGTCTTCGTACATCCGAGATGAGAATATTACGAACCATCGTAGGAAAATCTCTTTGAGATACGGTCAGAAGCTCTGAAATTCGATAGATCTGCAACACAGAGGATATCGTCAGATGGAGCAGGATTTTTTTTATATAAAATACTTAACAACGATAGGAGGAAAGGAAAACAAAAGTAGGAGAGAAGAGTAGTTGTAAAAAATATTAGAGCTAGAAGTCCGTTTAAATCATGTCTAAAGTTAACAAAACAGATTTTTTAACCAAATGAATTTAAATTAAACGAATTCGAAGATAAGTTTATTTAACATGACACTAGAAAAATATTATCAAATTCTGAAAGAGTTTAAAAAACTTTATAATAGGAGAGCATGCATGACGAGGTGTATGGATCTAGCAAACGCGAAAGACGTGCGTCAGAATTTAACGAAGGGGATACATGTTCTATCTGTCTACCCTAATAGGGGCATGGAGTGAGGATGATTTCACATTTATACAGGCAATCTGATATTATTCATTTAAAAAGTAATCTCATTTGTAAATTAATTTTTAATAATCACCTAATTTATGTTGAAGCATCGATAATCACCTTATTTATATTGATTTTGTTACAGATAGTTCGCGAAATGGAATATTTGACAGTTCGTTTGAAAAATGTTTTGCACACCTGGTTTTAAATGGATTGTCCCGAACGGCATAAAAATACACAAATATCACTCTTTTTATTGCCTGACTTTCTGCTTCTCTTCCACTAAGCGGAGGGATTCATAAATTATTTCCAATAAAATGTTTTATCGATAACAGTTAGTTCTATCGACATTATTTTATCAATTTTTAAATTTTCAAAATTCAGCTCTCAAACCCACTGAAAGTTCAAATTTATGCCATGTCGAGTTTGAATGTTCAAAACGAACATGTAAATTACGTTTGAATCTTGAAATATGTTTTGAGCCACGTTTTACGCGAAGAGCGGATAAATTATAATTTGTTTAATAAATGTCTATAATTTTGAGTATAAATCTTCTGGTGATTAATGGTATTATCAAACGGTAAAATTTATTGAAGCAATTTTATAATGATAATAATGCTGTTGTTTCGAAAATAAACTACATACATACATCAAGCCGTTTCCGTGTCAATGTAAGCCGAGAGGAGAAATCAATACACATATTTCGCCTCTTCTACTTCTTTATATCTCAACAACTCATACTATTTCCCGGACTTTTTACATTTATTTCAAAATATTATTAACTTGATCCAGCCATAACATTCCTTGATCTTCTTATACCACACCTTGGCGTAAAAAGTAAAATATTATTTAAGATATCTCCTTTCCCAATCAAAATTCTGAATAATTTTTAATTCAGTGTGCCAAGGTCTCTCATGCCATAAACTTTCCTTTGAATGTTTTCTGTAACCTAGGCCTTTGGGTAAAAATATTTTTAATTACCACCGGCTAGTACTGTCTTAAAATATGCAAATTTTATAACATTGAAATAACTCCCGGTAGATTTTATAAACAGCCCCTTACCATAATTGTAACAGCTCTAATGATTGAAGGCCAGTGTTTTGTTATTTTAATATATCAATATTACTTGTTTGTAGTTAAAAATATATATCACTTTTAATGTAAAGGATAAACTTATTATTAATGTATGTAAACATGAAATTATCATATTAATGTAAACGTGAAACGAATGAATGTAAACATGAAATTATCATATTAATGTAAACGTGAAACATGTATATGAAGAATTGATGAAATGATGTGGGTAAATACGGAGAAATGTATGCACAGAGAAGAATATGTTATATGGTATGGCGATGTATTATATAAAAAACAATTGAGGATGAATGTTAGGTAAAAAATAATATATATTAAGTGGGGAAGAAAAACATGTTTATGTGGTTTGGATATGATGAATGAATGGGTGTAAAAGACTACTTAACACATTTACAGCACAAACATGAGTGGAATCATGGAGGAAGACGATTGAGAAAAGTATGGTTGGATAAAGTAAAGGAAGTTTAGACAGAAGGACATTTATTTTCATTAACTAAAATACGATGTATGTAACATATAATGAACTGAGGAATGGTAGGATAAAATACTACTATTTGTTAGGGAACGATGGTAGGAGAAAATAATTTAGAAATAGTTTGACCGTATTGAGACATAGGATTGCGAAAGACTCTGAAATGATTCGAAAGTAAGAAAATGGTAGACTAAAGAAAAAACTGGGAGAAGTTTAACTTAGGAAAAGTAAAGAGCATTAGCAACAAAATAACATATTTGAGGACTTTTATGTACATATATGTCCTCTCTGCCTACCTCAAAAGGAACATTACGTAAGGATACGTACGTATCTATGTAAAATGTGGTTGTATTGATTAAAAAAACCTTCAAAAATCATTTGAGACTGACACACACATAAAAATAGGTCTTTATTAAAATGTTTCATATTTTCCACAAAAAAGATAAATTAGGGGAAAGAGAAAGATTAATTAATAGCTGCGCTGCGATGATTGATCATCCTTAATTTATTCAAAGAGATTTTTAATTTTCAATGAAAGCTTTTCCACTCAAGTATATTTCCCGGGAGCGAAATTTCAGATGAATAACTATCAATTTTCATTAACATAGTTCGTTTCACTTTAATGGTAACCTAATTGCGAGACTCGAGTTATGGAAGGTTTCACATCGGTTCGAGGACATGTAAGTTGACCTTTACGTTCAACACTTTCCAACTGAATTTTTTTTAAATGTTATTTATTTGTTAATCGAGATATCAATTATTTTTTTGTGTCAATAAATATAAATTGAAATAATTACTTTTGAATTGATACTTTTAAAAATTGATGTATTCTGTACGACGGAGCTCCCAGAGGTATCTTCTGAGATAGCTAAGATATTTTCTTTTTGAATTGCTGAATTATTAATAAGGAATGAAAAGGTAGACAAAAATCCAAACTAATACATTATTGCAAAAATATCTATTGATTTAAAACTCACAAATTATCTGTGAACTAAATGTTAACATTTCTGTTAGTAAAAAAAATACAGATATCTTTTGATTACTATTATTGATATTGATAATAGACATACACATAGATGCAATAGTTCATATATACATTTTGGAGTATCTTGGAGTTTGCTTTGGTGATTTTGAACCCCTTTAAAATCAAATCAGTAAAATAGAAAGTATACAAAATAGTTTATTACGTACCTTAATCGTCGGGGTATAAATAAATCCCATGATTATTGATTATCATTGGAATGTCATGGGTGTGTCTCTTACTTCCCGTAGATCCAAAATCGATTATAGTATTTTGTTCAACATTATTAATAGACTTGTAGATTCCTTGGTTTTGCTTACAAGAATATGTATTCGTTGTCCCATTCGTTTAACTAGATGAACATACAGCGAATACAAATTATTTGATCAATTAACGTATCCTAGCTCTGCGTTTAATAATGAATTATTTGAATTCAACATGTTTTGGGATTGCATTGATATTTAAAAGAATTATTCAAAAGAAGATTAAAAGAGTATTTTGCTACACTTTAATTAACTTGTTGGTGAGTGACAAACCCTAGTTACTCTTAAATATATTTTTTTATTTAACTTTTGCTTTCTTTCTCTCAATATCTCTCTGTTTTTCATTTAAACCTCGTTTTATAAATAAATTTTAATTTCAACTCCAAATTGCAAATTTTTGCTACGTGATTTTTCAATGAAAATTTTACTGATCTAGATTAAATTATGAATCATTTGTATGAATAAAAAAAAGAGTACCTGATTTCCAAAAAAAATTTGTTTTAATGAAGGCTTTAATTTTCTTATTTTACCAATCTACAATGCGTTTTATGATACAAAGATATATAAATGTGCTGTAAATATAGGTTCAATAAAATTTAACACACTGTTTGGAATAGAAACAATGAAGGCGGTCAAATGGAGAACATTAATAGCTGTTGCGATTTCAATCAGCCCAGCGGGTTTTCGGAAATGTGGGCCTTACGAATCCTTACATTTATTTATGAATATTAGCTCTAACTATAGGTGTTTTACTTAAAAAGTACAACCTTTAGAAAAAGTTGTATATAGAGCAAAAATAAAATCTTTTTTTAAGGAATGAATAAATGAAATTGAATTTTATGGTCAAGTGGTAAACATTTATCAAGGACACAAAATATCTGAAAAACGTTACCTCAAGAACATTTAAAGAAATTTTATAAAGGAGATATGAATCGTCGAAACATAAATGTCAATTTAAATATGGTCTGGAATTTAATCCAGCACAGAATCTTTCAGGAATGGAACGCGAGGCATTCAAAGGTTTTGAAAAATTCATTTTATTTTTAAATAAAACATTTATATTGACAGACATGTTCAAACATTTTCTCAACTGTTTTCGCTAGTATAAAATGTTTTTCAAAGCTGCAGTGTATAGATGGTTTCAATGATGGCTAATATTTTAAACGTGTTGCAGCTTTCTTCCTCAGGGCGAAGTCAAAATATTTTCATCCTCAAGGTAATGTCGTGTGGTTTCTATATTTACTGTTGTTTTTAAGCATCAACATGAGATAAAGGCTACAACATCTTCGAAATGTCGACCTTCATTTAAACCGATTCCATACAGTGACAACTCCGAAAAACATTCCAAACTGATTAATATCGTGGTTCATGAAAAAAATCTCTAAAATGATAAGTCTGAAATTTAAGTTAATTTCTTGTCCTGAAAAAATATTTCAGGCAGGAAATTTTTTTTGAAGAAATATACATATTTGACTTGTTTAAGTATCCCATTAAAAATAACCTTTTTCAGAAAACATAAAATGAGTTAGCATTTATTTTTTGTGCAGATAGTACTGGTTTCGTCATATATTAATATGGTGAAACCAGTACTATTCGTCATACACCTGGAAACCAATAACTATAAGCAACAAGAATTTACTTACGTGCCTTAATGACATAGGTTAACTAGTGATTTAATACAAGACAATCGGCACGGATCATCAATTGGTATACAAAATATGATCAAAAAAGAGATAATGGAACCACATTAATAACATATACAATATGAACCAACTTTTATTTCAGGTTCAAACCACGATCTACAAAGGTAGACTTAATAGAATATTTTCGTCGTACTAGTTCAAAATTAATGTATGCATGTACCTGATCCGATCTAGCATGCACCTGATCCTATCCAGCTTGTACCTGATCCTATTCAGCATATAACTAATCCTATCCAGTATGTACCTGATTAATACCAAACAATTGTATTCCATTTTCGTTGCATACAACACTTAATAATTTTTGGAATTTATTCAATCTCAGGAGTTTTATATAAGTTCATTTTCAGGCAGATTATCATTGTTTTATAATGATTTGTATCAGCAGTCTCACTAGGTTCATTCATTTTCTAATCTCTCACTTACATCACATACAATGCCTAATAAGTCTGACAACTTACAGTAAAAATATATATTGACATATTTATGTTTATATGACAAGTATATAAACAAAATATTTGAAAACACAAGACAGATAAAAAAAGTTATTTCCAGTGATCACTCCAATTATACGGATAGCTTTGTTGATTGTCATTTGTCTAGACCGCAGTATACTAAACTTACACCTGTGTTTTACTGAGGACATTTGTCTAGTATACTAAACTTATGCCTGTGTTTTATTGAGGACATTTGTATATGAAAAATTAGGTAGGTACTTTTAACCAATTATTGATTATTATTAAATTTCTTTGCCAAAAATACTAATTAAGTTGACAAGTTGTTTGTCTTATTAAAAGTATGTACCACGTGAGTCAACCCTAGGTATACTGCATCAATTCAAAGAAATTATCAGCCGATCCTGCAATTTCCTTCATAAATAAATACATATCTACACGCCGTACCCCTTACGAGGTAGGCAGAGGGAACAGACATTTATTTTTTTCTATCCATGTCCATAATATTTGAATTCTCCTTCAATATTCTAATTCAAACATCTCGTTATGAACAATCTTCCACCATTTATACGAGTACTTTTCCCTTCACCTGATTTCAAAATCTGGTCCACTTGATCCAGCCACATTTTTCTCGGTCCACGTCTTCAACGTGTACCTTGCACCTCTGATTTTAAACTCACTCAGTGATTCTTTCTCTTCATATGTCTAAACCACCTTAAAGCTCCTTTCTTCAGCTTACTTTAAGCATTAGCTTTATAAATGCATTTATTTCCGATGTCTTCGTTCCGCCGTCTTTTTTACATTGACACTATATTTATTTCTTACTATTGTATATACATCTGCATAGCATTTATCTTACTTATCCATCTTCTGGCAAGTTCAAGTTACACTTCCATACTTCAACGTGAACACTAATGTACTAATATATACATGGTCATTTTTGGTATTTTGTAGTGGTTTATATTACATTAAGTGCTCCATTCATCTTCTACCCCGGTCGCCCGGTGTGTCCGGTGAGTTTGCTAGGGTGCAACAGCTTACTAACTAAGGGAGAGAGAAAAAGAAGAAGTAAACGAAATCTCCACGGCACAGCTTGGCTTTTCAACTGTATTATATGGAATGGCGAGGGGATCCTCGACTACAAAGCCCAGCAACGACCAATTTACACTTCCATACTTCAACGTTTCCACGAATTTACTATTATATACATCGTAATTTTTCATATTTTGTAGTTGTATATTACATTGAGTGCTTCATTTACCTTCTACCCCGGTCGCTACTCTTCTTTTAATGTTCTTCTCAACTCTCCCGTAACATGTAAACACACTGTCCAGCTATCAGAACTCATCAATTGCTCAAATTTATCTGTGTTAATTCATACATAGCGCACACTTTTTACCACGCCTCTCTCTCTCTATAACAACAACTTTTGATTTCGCTACAATAATTTTCAAACCATATTCTTGGCATCTTTTTGCTATATTAATTTTCATACCTTTTTCTAGACATCTTTTCGCTACATTAACTTTCAAATATTTTTCTATGCATCTATTTTAAACTCCCTTATCATATCTCTTAAATCGCCTAATTTTTAGCAAGCATAACCATATAATCAGCATACAGAAGAGTACATACATTTATTCCACTCATTCTTACACCTCTCCCATCATCTTTTAAATCGCACACATACGAATCTATACATAAATTAAACAACTAAGATGACATAATAAACCCATAAACCCTTGTAGTTTATGTCTTGAGTAATTCTAAACCACTCAGTAAGTTCTCCATTTTCTCATACACTAACCATACTGTCTTATAAAGTGAGACAATTGCGCTACTTAGTTTACCATTCATCCCGTAATCAATACTTCCGACAATTTCTCTCTTACACGGTAGTACGCTTTCTCTTAGTCTACAAATGGACGAAATACCTTTTCCCCAAACATTTCGTAGATATTTTCCGTAACGCAAATAGAGAACCTTGCGGATCCCATATTTTCGATTAAGTTACCCTTCCCATATTTTCGATTAAGTTATCCTTCCCATATTTTCGATTAAGTTATCACTCTCTCAATCAAAATCCTTGAGTACCACACTTAATAAGCTGATGGCTCTGTAGTTATTATGCGTCATAATAGAGACATTACCCTTATAAAATGGTACAACGGCATTCAAAGTTCCAACACATATTAAAAAATGCACAAATCCATTCAAACAATCCATCCCTCCCATATGTAATATACTCAAGGGCTATACTATTACACCCTGCAGCCTTCTCATTTTTATATCCTTAACCGCTGCTTTTGGATCCTCTAAGGCAGTTTTATACATACCACCCATCACAATAAGGACACTCATACTCAGATAACTTATTAATGTGATCACTCGTTATATCATACACCTCAAAGTATTCCTTCCATAGTTTCTTCATACTTTCTATCTTTGTTATTATTGATCCATTTTTGTCTTTCACTTCACCTATATTCGAATTTCCACGAGCTTTCTTTTTTTCCTTCTAGAAGGTTTCAATATTTTACCTTAGATTCGCACACTTTCTTCCATTGTTTTGAATTACTTCTCACTTCTTCATCGCAACTATTTCTTTCGAATTCTTCTTACACTCTCTTTTATTTTCTATATTCATGCTATTTTTGGACCTTTTTTCTACAAACTCTCTCCATACATTTATCAAAAATGTATTTAAGAAATCAGGAACGCTAAAAAATGTCGGATTAAATGTAATCGAGTTAACAACAAAAACAAAAAAACATCAAGTGAAACTGATCATAATGATATCTAGTCAAAATATGAACTCAGATTCTAAGTAAGAAAAAGGGAATTCTAAGGCTATTCCAGGCATCAATATTGTTTTGGTAGGTTTATCCTCAAAAATCAATCATAATCCTTTAAATCGAGTAACTCAGCTTCTCAAGTTACGAGTTCCTTCGTCGCACGCCCACTCGGTAAAATATTTTGTTCCATAAAGAAGTATAGTAGTTGCAACTAACTATTTGTACAACTCTTGTATAACAAAACTGCACAGATTGGGTGATAAATATGGACATTGTATGAATTTTTATATGGCTTTGATAACTTACAGTAGTAAAACGAATAAGTGGTTCTTGGCGGAATTAATTGATTGAATTGTATAGATTTATTTTGTTGTGTTGTTCGATTTATATGGTTTTTCCTATTGTACGACTATAACACTGCTTACGTGTTAATATAGTATTCAATTTTACATGTTATAGTTTTTAAATATTTTATGGAATAGCTTATTAAGCCGTTGAAATTAATAAATAAATAAATAACAGCAACAAAGCGCCCGTGAGCAATTTCCTTTGTTAAATCAGCTAATCCTGACCACCTTCAATAGTCTATGGAAACATTGATGGTATTCCGGGTTACCAAAATACACGTTCATCGTCAAAGATTGCGATGTGAAAAATCGGAAGCGTGTAGGAGCTCCATAGACTGACAGTGGACGTTGTGACCTGGCTGGAGAGAACACATTTCATGTGAAAACAGCACTCAGAAGAAGTGTTAAAGGCAACTTCCCTATCTGTAAGATTATGATAATTTTTAAGAGTAATACCATAAATGTGTGCTTTGCGAAGAATATTCCTAGCATTACATATTTTTTTATTACATAGTAAGAATATTTCTGGTATTACAGAGTAAGGAATGACATACACATTTAAGTGGAATATTTCTAGTATTACATAGTAAGAATATTTCTAGTATTACAGAGTAAGGAATGACATACACATTTAAGTGGAATATTTCTAGTATTACATAGTAAGAATATTTCTAGTATTACAGAGTAAGGAATGACATACACATTTAAGTGGAATATTTCTAGTATTACATAGTAAGAATATTTCTAGTATTACAGAGTAAGGAATGACATACACATTTAAGTGGAATATTTCTAGTATTACATAGTAAGAATATTTCTAGTATTACAGAGTAAGGAATGACATACATATATAAGTGGAATATTTCTAGTATTACATAGTAAGAATATTTCTAGTATTACAGAGTAAGAATATTTCTAGTATTACAGAGTAAGGAATGACATACACATTTAAGTGGAATATTTCTAGTATTACATAGTAAGAATATTTCTAGTATTACATAGTAAGAATATTTCTAGTATTACAGAGTAAGGAATGACATACACATTTAAGTGGAATATTTCTAGTATTACATAGTAAGAATATTTCTAGTATTACAGAGTAAGGAATGACATACACATTTAAGTGGAATATTTCTAGTATTACATAGTAAAAATATTTCTAGTATTACAGAGTAAGGAATGACATACACATTTAAGTGGAATATTTCTAGTATTACATAGTAAGAATATTTCTAGTATTACAGAGTAAGGAATGACATACACATTTAAGTGGAATATTTCTAGTATTACATAGTAAGAATATTTCTAGTATTACAGAGTAAGGAATGACATACACATATAAGTGGAATATTTCTAGTATTACATAGTAAGAATATTTCTAGTAAGAGACTAATGCTATTTTTTTATGGAGATTCATTTTATCTGCCTTCCCTAAAAATGACAGTGAGATGATGTATGCATGTAATAGGATAAGATGCTTAGTGCAGAAAGTGGACTTAGGCGCTTGACATCAGTGCAGAAAGTTGTCGGTTCGGGACAAACACTGATCTATTAAAATAATGACCATTCTATATGACGGGCATAATTTTTGCCAATATAATTATTTTATGTCCAGTTTTTTAAGACACGTTTTTCCTTCATTTACAACTTTTCCTTTAATTAATATAATCTATGAATTTATAGTATATTTTGTAAAAGTAAAATGAACAACCAACTTCTCTTATCTTTTAGCGACATTTATGATAATTCAAAAATATCGATTTCTCTTTTTTTAACCATAATATGCAAGGTAGATTTTTAAAGAGAACAATTTTCAAAAGTGGATCAGAAATTAGTCAAAATATAACAAAGTGTCCAGTTCACCTCCTTATCAGGATAAAGACAGGCGCCTTACAGTTTACGCCTTGCTGTGTGAGAGGTCTAGCATGTGACTGACCTCTTTATTATTCAAATAGCTTAGTTTCCCGTCCAACGAGACTCTGGGCTGGCGTGATTTTGCCTGGGGGTTTTAAGGTTATACGAAGGGGGTGGTTTAAAGCCCAGTTAACCCTCAACTCGTGAATCATGCGTGAAAAATGGGGTTAAATTAACTAACGACTGTAAAGGGCCATATAGCAAAACACGAATGATAAAGTCGTGACTGTCGACTTGAAGTGACGTTGACCATGACGTAAGGAAGATGTTGCAATTTTTTTTGACAAAGGGTTGAAAACAAAGAGTTTAAAAGTATACGAGTATGTCAGATTAAGTTTAACTTCTATAATTTTGTTGATTTTAATAAATTAATGATAGAATTCTTGTTTTCCATCCGATGTTTGGATGACTGGTCATTAGTGAAAACAATTGTCTTTTTTTATCCATCACAGGTTTTTAAAGATATATAACATAGATAGGTGACAAAAATATGTTCAATTTTAGGAGAACAAAGAAAACACGGCATCCTTTCTCTTTTTGAGAATAAATAATAGAAAATAAAACAATTTAGTTTACATCGTTTAGAGAGCAGACCCTCCTCAAGGTAACTCTTACTGAGGAATCGTTTAGAGAGCAGACCCTCCTCAAGGTAGCTCTTACTGAGGAATCGTTTAGAGAGCAGACCCTCCTCAAGGTAGCTCTTACTGAGGAATCGTTTAGAGAGTAGACCGTCCTCAAGGTAGCTCTTACTGAGGAATCGAACCTACTCTTAGTGAAAGATTTAAAATAATACATAAATAACATAAATTGAATGAAAGGATAGGAAAGTGGTGGCATCCGTCTCTTATTTGGATATTTCCTCGCATCTTTATATTACATTTTGTGGTAAAAAGCTTATTTTCGTGGTAAAAATATTTGTGGTAAGGTCCATATTTGTGGTTAAAAGCTTATTTCCACTTCGGAATTATTTGGTTTGATTATTGATGGTGCCCAAAAAAGGTTATCGATAACAACGAGTTAATTATTATCTATTGCTCTATGTAAAAAAATGGTCTTAAAAAGGCAGCAGTAGATTAAACCTGACGACTGTTTTTTTTTCTTCTTGCCATCAAATTTTGAGTTAGAGCTGTTAAGACTGTGCGTTTGTTGAAGTTCAGCAGTTTGGCTTACAATCATTTTTCATCAAAAGGGATTGCCTATAGTATTACATTCACACTTGAAAAATAAATTTGATTTATTTATGGTAACACTTTATTGTACCAAGTAGCAGTTTCTTCTAAATTACCACTCAATTAAACAGAAATAAAAATATATACGAGTATTATGTCATGAACACAAGATCTTCAAAAAAGCGATAAGAAAAACCAAAACCGATAAGATTAATTAAAGCGAGAAGAACTGGGAGGAAAGGAATTAAAACATATGCCATCGCGATTATCTCAAGTCAACTTGTGAGAAAAAAATCTAAACCAAAGCTTACTTTAATGTGGTCTAAACTCATTTTTATAATCTCTATATTTATTATTTTTTTAATTAAATATAATACTAAAACGATGTCTTCCGTAGCGTGGCCACGCAATAACACTGGCACACATCAAACGCTCGCGACTGTTGTTATGAAGAACTCTTCAATAACTCAATTCAACAGTAACTTTTAAAAAAATAATTCGTTACCATCGAGAATTAAATCCGAAACCTTCGATTGGAAGACCAGCTATACCACAAATGTCTTCGTGTAATATAAATGATTAAATCCTAACCTATGTAATACATAACTCCTAATGAAGGGATGATTGTAAAATTGGTGTGCAATCTTTTCCTCATCGAGGTCAGGTACATTTAGTAATTCTTAATCATCCGCAGGAAAACGGGGAGTTCCTTCGAATTTTGTAAGAGTGACTCAACATTCTTAATGTTATTGATAATACATCTAGTAAGTAGAAAACACGCGAAACGCTTGATAATCTTCACTGAAATCCAACTTCACATAGATGTATACATTTATATATAATTACATATACGAGTATACACATACACACACACTGGCATTCTTTTTATTTTTTTAAATTGGTACCAACGGGAATCGAGCACGCAACCCTTGGGCTGGAAGACAGGCGTCTGACCAACTAGGTCACGGAGGTCGTCATGTTTACGAAGTGAAAAAAACATGATAGAAAAGTCTGGTGTCCTGTCCTGTTTGCCAAACCCGAGAAGAAGTGTCGTGATGGTATGTATAGATGAATATCAATCTTAGGTTTCGAGTATATATCACCTCTGGTCGCACATAAATTTATATTTAGATCTCGGAGAAATAATATATATGAGTTATATTTATTAATTTAGCCCCAACACGACTTGGTTCTGTGATGCAGGTTTTAGTTATGTATTTTTGCTGCTGGAAATGTTTCGTAATATACCATGTTTCATGTACAGTTTTCGGATAGAGGCGTTTTTATGTCGGAGGCAAATATTTTATGTGTAATGTTCAGCGTGCTTTTTGAAAAATCGAGGACTTAGATTTTATTTAGGAAACATGTTTCTGATATTATGCACACGGAGTTCTTTCATGATAAAAACATTGCCACGAGTACTTTTAAGCTACAGTTTGGTAGCTCATAAATTTGGGCAGAAATAAATCTAATAAAAATTAGTAAATATGTAATATAGTATTAAATGTATAATATATTCATTAGTAAACCGTGCTCGGGGAGAAATTGATAGTTGGAAGAGTTAGATAAAAGTGCCATTCTTAGCGTTAAGATGTGATCTGTACAAGATTGTAGAACTTACCGTATCGAGCACTCCCGCCAGCGGTACCGTGTTGACATCCTCACCTCCAGCAGCAACCATCTTCTCCATGTTCTTGAGTTGCTGTTCCATGGCGGGGTACTCCCCCTTCTGCGCCAGCGATAGGATCTTCTGTGCAGCCTCCCGCGTGCTGGCTCCGGCGCTCTGCGGCTTGGAAGCGGCCTCGCTCCCTTCCACCTTGACCGAGTCCTTCTTGTCTCCATTGCTGGATCCATTTTCCTCTTTTACTTCCTCTTTCTCTTCCTTGGCGGCCTTCGCCGCGTTACTTTTATCTTCGTCTGCGTTGTTCTTCTTGGGCGGTCCTTTCCCCGTTCCCTTTTTCCCTCCTCCTGTTGACATTGTCACGCATCAAGTGATCTTCTCAAGTTCCGAATCCGACACAAAAACGATTTGACACTAATAATGTTTTCAACCCTCAACTCCTTCATGACGATAGTTATCTTGGTGACATCCTCAGATCAATAACAATTTATTTGTTTTTTTTAATACTAAGCTTTCGCTGATGATTGAAACTCGAGAAGCCTCATCAATTGTATTGGTTTTTCTGTTCATTTGATTCCGAGCATTCAGTGTTACTTGTTTATATAAACCACGTGCAAAACACTCAAAAGTCAAAATGGTAAAAAACTATATTATTTTTTCTAGATACTAACCAAAGAAAATATGCAAAACAGTCGTGTACAAAACGGTAACTGAGAAACACTCGAGTGGAAACGAAAAATCAGTGCGACAAACTTCGAGGTCATATACATTTTAATAACTAACTATATTACTTACTGTTCAAGTTCAAATAATATTATACTAAAAATAGGTTACGTTAACTGTGTCAAGATATTTAACCGTAAAGTCTAAAACTTAAAAGATGACTTTCTTTTCGAATTAAAAAAGAAAATTGCACAACCTTATTTACATTTGTTGGTTATAAAATGGTTACTGTCAATCTGGACCATGCAAAACTTCTACTGAAACCGTTCACGCTCCATTCGGAGTATGAAAGCCAACTGGGCCTTCTGATGCGAAATAGTGAGTCAAACTGTTTCTTAAGACCTTCCTGGCGGGACGTGAGGGAGGGGGTTGGCGAGGGTACCAAGGGGCGGGGGCGGGGGCGGGTCCGCCATCCCGAGAGCGCATGTGCCACTTCTCAGATCCGCCCACAAGCATTCGCCGAGTATTTACTCTTTTTTTTTGACAACCACTTTGGAATTCTTCCATGTCAGTTGACTAATTAGATATTTTTAAATTGTCATTCATTTTAAATTTTTTTAGTTCCACATAATGATTTGGTTATTTTATCACAATGCCACCGGAAAAAAATACAAATTTACTTAGGAAGTTACGAATATACAAATACATTAAATACAAATCAATATGACAATAATAAAAGGAAAATTGATATACAGCGCCGTTTCGAGAGTAGAATCTCCTCAAATCTCCTCACTTGGGTGGAATCGAACTCACTTTTATTGGTAGTTTAAAAATTTCATAAAATAATAAATTAAGTGTAAGTAGAGGAAGGTGGTAGCAGCGGTCATTCAATTGGATACTTCCCCGCATTTAGAAAACATATTTGGTAAGAAAACTACAGAAAACTTTCCATGGGAAGACGAAATACAAAGAAACTTTTGTAGATCTTTCGATATGTGATAGTAACTTATTCGGTTTTAGATGGAGTGCAGTGTCACGTATGTGTGCAGTGTTTATACTCGTACATAATCATAAATTTTATCGAGACCTCCCAAAAAGGGTTGTTTTTAGATGCTTCACAAAGGTGCATATACTACCCATATCTTTAAAATTTTGAGACAGAGTTCCACGCTACAGGACCAACAATGTCAAAAGACCTGTCGTAATATTCCGCCATATTGGAATATATAGTATAGTGAGAAATATTTTATCTTTATATTTTATGTAAAGTATTTGCAATGCAGATAGTTTGTAAAAAAAATCATTCATTATATTTTAAGTCTCAACTGAGATTATATTTTTTTATTTGAATATAAAACATGTCATAGTTTAAAATGTTATTCCGAGTTATTGCCGTATTGGACTGGCTTAAATAAGGTAATGTTTTTGTGACATCACCCTGATGATGAAAGCTGCGACGTCTTCGAAACATCGACTATCATTTAACTCACATTTGTAAAAAGCATGATGTAGTTGTCTACAAATGGGAATGTAAAAATTACCAAATAAAACTTAATACTTAAAATATTTGAAAAATATACACTAAGTTTTATTAAAACATTCCTAAAATACGAGTATACTTAGATATTTGAGTAAAACCTTCACAAATATTTGATTTCTTAAAAAAACAGCCGGCCACTAGGAAAGGTTGTCTTGATTTCGATCGGGTCTTAAAGTGTTAAACAAGTGGAAAATAGTCTTGAAAATCTTATCTTCGAACGTATCATTTTAAACAACGTATCATTTTAAACAACGTATCATTTTAAACAACGTATCATTTTAAACTCGTATTTTCAAGTTGGAATTTCACGTATATTTCCCGATATCCATCTGAAATTAAAAAAAAACGTTTCCATTAGAAAATTTGGTCATGTCGCCAATATCTTGATATTTTTTGTTTTGCTTTCATGCTAATATAATCAAAATATTATTAAAATTCTTTGAAAGATTGCAAAATATCTAGTTTCAATACTTACAAGTCTTATGGACGAAGCTGTCAAAACATTAAATTCGCGTGTTAATTCTTTAATTAAAGTAAGCCTTTCATTTTGTTAACAGATGCTTTTCACGTCAAGTAATTTGTTTATTGTTGAATGATTCAATAACAGATATTTAAGTTAAACTAACACTGTCAAATATATTTTTTAGAATTTAAAGTTCAATTTATTTAAGAAGTCTACCAATGAATGAACTTTTTTATTAATAAATAAATTTATTTATATTTATTACCTCCGTGGTCTAGTTGGTAAGTTTCGATTTTCTAACCAGAGAGTATGGGTTTGATTCCCGTGATAGTTTGTATATTATAATGTATTATATATTAAATGATAGTATGTGTATTATATTAAAAAAGAAACTATTTAAATTAAATAGCTAATTGGCTTGATAATGCAGAACATTGCAATTAAATTTGTGTGTGATGGAGCCAAAACAACGACCAGGGTAAAACGAAGTTATGGCAATCTCTATTGTTTGTTTTATCCCGTCCGTGGTAAGATGCATTTCTTCCAATCCGAGGGTGGTGGGTTCAATTGCTGTCATTAACCATTTTTTAAAAGGGTTCTAGTCTAGTTTTAACGTAAGGTTTGTTCGAATAACTTTTAGGTTGGTTAAATGTCGAATATATCACAAATAACCATTTGCCTTTTCCAGTTCACCGCTCTTCATTTTTCACATCGGCTTTTAATGCTGTTAGACTCTGGAACCAGTTACCAGTTAATGTATGACTCGCACCATCATTGAAGTGTTTTCAAAATCGATTTTTTTTTATTCAATTCAATTATATAGTGTATTTTTTCTGGTTTCCTATCATAATTTTTCCAGTCTTCATTTCCTTCCCCTAGTAATCGATGATTTTGTTAAATTAGTATTTGTTTTTTTGTTTATTTTTATAAATTTGATATCGTATGGTGTACAGCACCGTACAAACACTGTAAACTAGGCGGATGGTTGCCGCTCAATACTCGGAGGTTTTGGTGTACTTTATGTTTTTCCAATGAAAAGTAGCAAGGTGAAGAGATTCCTCTACAGCAGGTAGAAATTGGTCGTAAGTAAAAACACAGTAGACGTTCCAGAAACTGAGAATGTATTTCTGGTGTTTTATGCTCCTTGTGTGCGGCCAATCGTTCATCGTAGGCTCCTATTTTCACCCGTGTATGCCGTCATGGCTTGCTAGATACTACGTATCTCGCACGTTTTCGCTTGTATGGGCCGGCCGAATTTTGATAGTAGCTCTCGCGAAGGCCACGCATAAAGAACATTGCATTACAATCGGTACACAGCAAGTACATCAAACAAAACATCTTTAAATATCAAACAAACAAGAAAATATACATTAATCATATTTTTAGGTGACGCATACGCCCGATACATATGATATAATTAATGTAAATCCTCCACATTTATATTTATACTTTATAACAGTTGTATGGTTCGTTGGAAGAGTTTGCCACATGGCTTGGCATAAACACTGAAAACCAAAACTGCAGTCTAGTCTATAAAGCTGTAATCATACCATCTCTCATGCGAATCATGGGGTCCTATAAACGACATATTAGGGCACGGGATGTTAAATGGTAGGAGAGGCATCTAAGGAAAACTATGACGATTCAATGGTATCATAACATAACATAACATAGAGCATCAAATAATTAAGTTTCGAGAATAGCAAAATGCTGTAGCATCCAGATTCTGGTGTGCATGTGCATGCTTGCGTTGGTCTTGATAAGTAGCTCGCGTGCTTGAGTAAGAATGTGTGCTTTTTGAAGTGCAACAGCATACATACAATTAATCAATACGCACAATCCACATGATGGCTGACAACCATACTCAATCACATCACGAGCGGTAACCTATCGATCGACATTTGATATGGAACAATACAATATTTTCAACAAATTTGAATCATTGAAAAGAAAAGTCGAATTATTCGATGAAGTTATTAATCAAATCGCAAAATAAGCTAACGATTCCTGCAATTACTTAAAATCACGATGAATAAAATAATCAGTAGAAAGAAAAATAATGGTTAGGAGGTATTGAGTTGCATGTAAAAAACTTTTTACAACACTCTTTCGATTATAAATCTGCCAGACAAGTTTGACATAACTTTAAATTGACCCTGTGTCATTCTCAGGGGCGGTGTTAGAAATAGAGGTGGTGCCATTCAAGCGCGAAGACAAAAAAATATTTCCCAAATAACAGAAATGTAACGAAAGACTTAAAATTCCTCGATCGTTTGATTACAATTTGTATTAATGTACTACTCCTTTTTTATATACAGTGTAATCTGGCGAGTTTATCGTTACGTGTCAATCTCTTCTAACCAACCGGAAATATGTTAAAGAAGCCTTATTTGAAAACCAGACTGGAATATTTTTTTTAACATCTATTTTTTTTAACAAATGGAAATCAAACCCGCAACCTCCAGGTCAGAAAACAGGCGTCTTATCAATGACGACCCTACTTAACACGATTTAAATTAAATTATGAAAAAGTATTTGATATACTAAAAACCGATTTGAATTCACCCGATTGAAATGAATAAGGTCATTTTAATTTACAAATTTTAAGTTGACATTTCTAGAGTTTTAGCGTTAATGTGGAAATCCATAAATAACTTTTCAAATATAATTAAAAATTGAAACACTGTTTAATCCACTTGAAAATTTATATTTAACCCAACTAGTTTCAAGTCATGTGCAACTCGTCTTTAGAGATTCAGTTCGAAGTTCCCTTAAAGATGAGTCGCATATGACATTTGAATTTTAAGTTATTTTATTCGTTTTGAACTATTTTGACCCAGATTAAAATAAATTTATTTACGCGTTTTTACAGGTACGCGACTTTTCCTTGAACTAATTAATCGCGTAAAGCGAAGAGTACGTGAACAATAAATTTCAACTCGGTTAACTCTCGTCTTAAGTTTTTTTAAATAAGGGTTGTTATTGTTGGACGCATTCTAATCAGCATTAATCTCGTGTTAATTGGTAAGTTTAATGTAAAAACAAATAAAAAACACCTGCTAATAAGAATTTCTGCGACATGTCTACACCTATTAGAGAAAAAAATAAATAAAATCACAACTTTTTCACACAAATCAAATCACAAAAAAAATAAATAAAATCACAACAAAAATAAATAAAATCACACAGAAAAATAAGTCGTTAACTTGTAAGCACATGGAAGCTGCGGCTCCAGTTGCCTTTAAATTAGAGTTTCAGCTCTTGGCACTCTTCAACATATCTGAATTAACGATCCGGACATATTGAAGAGCATGACTGGGAGACAATTCTATCGTTGGTCCCAGTAATCAAGCTTTTCTGTTTAGAACGACTGGAGTAGACATGGAACTAGTCGTTTGTAATCGTACGAGTTAGCAATACTACCGCACATTAAGATTTAACAACGGTCGAATATTATCTAAAGTATGTGACTATTGCTACTAGACTAACTATTTTACCAGATTGAGATTTTTTTGGGTATCGTCGTGAATCGAACCCATAACAAGTTGAGTGAAACGTCTTATCAACTTGGCCAATGAGGTTTTGGGTATCATCGTGAATCGAACTCATAACAAGTTGAGTGAAACGTCTTATCAACTTGGCCAATGAGGTTTTGGGTATCATCGTGAATCGAACCCATAACAAGTTGAGTGAAACGTCTTATCAACTTGGCCAATGAGGTTTTCAAGAGTGTCTGTACCGGATGATTATAATGAACTGGCTAACATTTACATTTACGTGTTTTTGGGAAAACATTAATGCAGATGGCACCAAGGACTTGTGGCCATCTGCAGACCACATTCTGTGGTACTGCGATGATAATCGAGTCAGTAATTTCCGAAAGGAACTTCACTTAGTTTACATCGGTTCATCTTCGGATCGATTAGCTGATAGTTTTGTTGTATTTGAAATTTTCTGTGAAAGTACTGGCAGCTTGCTGGGATGTTTGAACTCCAGACCGTAAACCTCTTTATAAGAAAAAATATACTGTATACTATAATCAATTTCCATCTCCCGTGATGTCTGACCTTAAGTCCGTCGTCACTACTATTCGTTACATATATAGGTGTGTCGCCATCGGAGATGGAGTCCCTTTGGGCAGTTATTTCTTTGTCATTACGTGACGTCAAGTGACGTTTATTAAAAAAATGCTTTAAAGAAAAAATGTGTAAAAAGTTAATAAATAAAACTGGCCCAAGCAGAGATCCTTGTGGTACTCATCACGTGGCTGATAATTAAAAGGTTATAACGGAGTTCAGTTCATTACGCAGCTCTTTTATTTATATACATATTTATTGTAATGTACGGTTTTTATTCGGATAGTAACACCAGTAATACTAAAATATTTTTTTTAAATTCGCATGAATGTAAAATCAACTTTTCACAAAAATTGTAAACATAAATCGTACAAAAAAATCAATAAGCAGTACGTACATGTATACGAGTACTACTTACCGGTAACACATATAATACAAACTTGAGACAGACCAAGGATTAGGATATCCATGGCCTTAATATACAAAAAAATGTCAATCTGGAAAAAATTAAAACAATAATGTTTATATTCGTATAATTTATCCACTATAATACCCATAAAAATGCATATTGAAACTTCAACATATTTTCAGAGAAGAAAAAGTTAACGAGAAGAAAGAAAAATAAAACTCAATGAGTCAAGTCACGGCGCCGGATTTATGGCTCTAATAAACAAGAACGCTGCCTGAAAGAACTTTCAAAGCCATTAAGACTGTCTCCAAATATATCCATGGTTTGTTCGTTAGATATAATTTTTGCGTCCTGGACTTGATTCCTGGTGTACATCGGATTGTTTATCAAAATCGTTTCCATCTGAATTTATCATACCGGTATTTAGTAACTGTCTAACATAAAACTCTTGAAATAAAAACTGTAATTTAAAAGCAATATGTTATATAAGTTATTTGAATATTTTATGGATGATACCTATCCGCTTCTGTATTGTGTTGCGTGCTGATCGGATATAAAATGAAATTAATTTCGAATTGTAGTTTCTTGTTTTAGAGTCAATGGTAGTTAGCTGACTAGATACGTAAATACGTAATCCAATTTCCTCTCGAATTACTCGCTACACCAATAAAGAGGTTTTACTATTGTAGAATAGGGTGATTTCCATTTTTCACCTTTGTTTACCTCCAAACATTAAGTTGGCACCTCATTGTATACCATTTTGCGGCAATTCATATTTGCACCCAACATCAAACTTACAGAGCCGGTTCAACAAAAAAAAAACATGTTATTTATTTATATAATATTATTTAGAGTTATTAATGTAGATATTAGATACAATTAATGTAGAGATCCCGCTAAGATTACACAAATAACCGATACAAACAACATTGTACTCTCGTAATAATCTCAAATCATATGCAGGTTAAGAATAGGCCACTGTTTGATAGGAAGCCACCTTTATAAAATCCATATAAAAAAAAACCCTACAAGCACGTGTAGAATGGGAGAGGACACCATTGAACATGTTTTTTTTAGTGTCCACTGCGAACCGCATACAATCTTGACTCAATTGTAAATGTCCCCTGTCCGTTCAACATGGCCCACCTACTCTCACTTAATTCTCCATTTATTTAGTCTCATATATCTCCATTTATTTAGTCACTTAATTCTCCATTTATTTAGTCACAAATTTCCTGTAAAGGTGGGGGTACATCAAGGATCGGTACTCAGTCTGATACTGTTCAACTTAGTCATGGACTATTTAACTAACCAGGAAATTAACAGTCTCCTAAAGATCCTACTATTTGCAGACGATATCGTATTAATAAGTGAAAAACATGAAGACCTGCAAAATAGTCTGGAAAGGTGGAGAAGAATCTTGGAGGGCAATGGATTGAGATTGAGCAGAAAGAAAACATAGTATCTGTACCTACCATTCGAGAACACAAATGTTGTCACTCCCGTAATGCAAATGGATGGAGAAACATTACCAAATTGTGACTCCTTTAATTATCTTGGGTCACTCATCCATAACGATGGAGGATGTGCAGCAGATGTAACACATAAAATTAGTGTGGGATGGTTGAAGTTTAGGTCAATGACGGGAGTTCTATGTGATCTGAAAATGCCAGTAAAGTTAAAAGGAAAAGTGTATCAAACGATTGTCAGACCCGCACTTCTCTATGGCTCCGAATGCTGGACGATGTATAACTCTTACTCTAGGCAACTAGAAACTGCTGAAATGCGCATGCTAAGATGGTCAACTGGCGTGTCCCTAAGAGACAAAATAAAAAGCTCACGCATTCGTGGAAGCCTAGGTGTTACATACATCAACAGTAAGATGGAGGAGAGACGATTGAGATGGTATGGGTACGTTGGACGCAGAGCACCCGATCACATTGTGAACCAGGAAATCTCCATAGATCTTCCTCGAATAGAGGAAGAGGAAGACCAAATAATTCATGGGTGGTGCAAAAAGATAACCTAATGCAGAGGCAAGGTCTGGGGGACGTAATCCGGGACAGAAGAGCATACAACCTGAGGACGAGGAGAGCTGAGCCCAACAGTCTTCGCAGACAGTGAGTTGGGATGGAACCAGGGAGAAGATTTAGTCACATATGAGGATTTAATATTTAAAAAAGAACATGTCCACGAAATCAGAATGTTGGGAAATCGCAAAACACTGTTTGCATTAAACACGTATGACATAATAATTCATTGTAAAAATATCTGTAATCCTTAAAATCGCTTAAGGTGACTAAATTTGTTGTTTAAATCGAATCATAATAATTAAAATATGCTGTTTAGTGACATTACACTGCACGTACGATTTAAAACGGACAGTTGCTGGGTGAACTGGTATGAAATTAGACACAATCGGAAAGCATTGGTCGATTTGGACATGATCTTTTTTGATTGGTTTGAAGTCTGGACAAGATTCTTTTTGAAAAAATACTGGTTTTTCATTATGATTTGAAAACGATTTATGTGCTTTTTACATTTAAATGAAAATGTTAAACGGCTCCGTACCATCGATAAGAAAAAATCTGCTTTATCAACTCATTTTTGTATCCAAAATGACATAAAAAATTGTATAATATGAAAAAAAAACTTTTTCAATATGAATACATTTGTAATATAACCAAGCCACAGAACATCACAGTGAAATATTTTGAGAACTGCAATCTGCAGCGTCGTAATGCAATTTAATAATGAAATAAATATAAAGAGTTTCATTTCATTCATTCATTTGGTAACCCTTCAACTGTGATTGTGAGTGTTAAACAACATAATATATGGTAACCCTTCAACATATCCGAATTGGTGATTGTGAGTGTTAAACAACATAATATATGGTAACCCTTCAACATATCCGAATTGGTGATTGTGAGTGTTAAACAACATAATATATGGTAACCCTTCAACATATCCGAATTGGTGATTGTGAGTGTTAAACAACATAATATATGGTAACCCTTCAACATATCCGAATTGGTGATTGTGAGTGTTAAACAACATAATATATGGTAACCCTTCAACATACCCGAATTGGTGATTGTGAGTATTAAACAACATACTCGTATGTTAACCCTTCAACATATCCGAATTGGTGATTGTGAGTATTAAACAACATACTCGTACTATATGTTAACCCTTCAACATATCCGAATTGGTGATTGTGAGTGTTAAACAACATAATATATGGTAACCCTTCAACATATCCGAATTGGTGATTGTGATTATTAAACAACACATGTTAACCCTTCAACATATCCGAATTGGTGATTGTGAGTGTTAAACAACATAATATATGGTAACCCTTCAACATATCCGAATTGGTGATTGTGATTATTAAACAACACATGTTAACCCTTCAACATATCCGAATTGGTGATTGTGAGTGTTAAACAACATAATATATGGTAACCCTTCAACATATCCGAATCGGTGATTGTGATTATTAAACAACACATGTTAACCCTTCAACATATCCGAATTGGTGATTGTGAGTGTTAAACAACATATGAAAACCCTTGAACATATCCGAATTGGTGGTTGTGAATATTAAACAACAAAAAGTTATTTTTAATATTCCATTGAAAATGTATGGGACTTAAGTTTCCTTAACTTTCCACAGTAGCATTTATAAAACTAACGATACAATTCAAGTAAAAACGTAATACATGTTTAACAGCGATAATTTCAATAGGGGGAGAATTATAAACCAATATTTTATTAAATAAAATATTAAGTTTTGAAACATATTGAGGAACTTTATTTGGTGAGTATGTTTTCGCAAAATGGATAGAGATATTTAGAGGCGTGTTGCTGCAGGGAACAAGGTTAATGGTACTTTTAGTTCAGTTTGTTCCAATGAATTTATCTCAAAATCTTCAAAATATGTGTGCTAGTGCTCTAAGTGGTGTGCTAGTACCAATCTTGATATTTTAGAAGTGTAAATATATTGAAATAAAATAAAATTTAAAATAAAACAATAGGAATTTTACTTTAATTCGGAAAATGTAGACAAGAAGTTTATGCATACGTTCAAATAGAAAGTCATGGAGATTTGTCCTCTTTGCCCACTCCAAAAGGGATATGCAGTAATGATACTTGATTTTGCTACAGTAATTTGTCATACCACGCATTCGTGAGGAGTTTAGGAATGAGGAAGACTTTCAGTTCCAGCAAGTGATGCAACTTCTCACTACCACCATGATGTAAGGGTCTATCTTATGAAAATTTGCTGAACAAATGGATTGGAAGTTACATTGAAAACCCACCATGCTCCCCAGACCTCACGCCAATGATTTTTTTTATATCAAATATAAAGTTGATGACAAAAACAGTTGATAACTTAAGAGCAGCCACTGAAAAAGAGAATGCGCCCAAATACCAAAATAAATTATTCGTGATGTTTGCGATTTCACGTTATCAGTAGTCCATGGACCAGAATGATCATCAATGCGAGCATTTGCAATAACTTAAAAATCTTCATTTATCTTTTTTAATTTGAAGTTTTAATCTTATATATACCTTATTACATACTGATTTTTTTTATTATTCAACGTGTTTAAACATTTTTTAAGATACCATGTATGTTTTATATATGAACAATTATTATTCATGTCATTCACGTTTTTCGGTTCATTTTATTTTAGACATACTCGTAACTCTTATTGCAGAATAATAAAAGTATGAATGAATGTCATTGTTAAAAAGAGAGAACATATACACTGTACAAAATTCAATGCACGGGTTAATGTAAAACGGTATTTGTGATAGTGTGTGTGTTATTAAAATGATATTGATAGTATTATGAGTAAATTGATAAGCCGTTCATTTGAAAAACAACGATTGTATGTAAAAAATTATAAAGAAAACATTTCACTTAATTCAGTTTTATAGAAAACAATTTGGTCCTCATCAACTTAGTTCATTGAACCAGGCAATATCAAGATCAGCTAATATCGTGGTGCACAACGACGTATTAATACCAACATTTATGTATGTGAGTGAAACATAGAAAATAAATTAAAGGAGACGAGTTAATGCTTACACTGAGAATAATGTATGGTATCCCCTCCCTCTCTCTCTTTTCCCATCCTCTCGCTCGCGCTCTTCCCCCCTTCCTCCTCCTTCCCTCCCTTTCCTCTCTATCGTATCCCTCCTATTTCTTTCTCTTCTCCTTACTCTCTCTCCATATCCTCTCTCTCTTCTTAACCTTTTTCCCGCCCATATCTTCCCTCTCTAGCTTTCCCCTCCTTCTCTCTTTCTTACCTCCTCTCGCTCTTCCTCTTCTCTATCTATCTTTCTTCCCTCCTCTCTCTCTCTCCCCTTTCCTCTCTCAAACACTTCTATTTCTCGCTCTCTCCCTAAATCCGCCAGGTTATGCTGTATTTTATTTATTTATTTATTTATTTACACATGACAAGAAATATACACAATTTGAGAAAAAACAACAGGTAATTTGATTTGGACATATAATTTTAATGGATCTGGGTTTGTTGCCTTTCATTTGTCGTATCCCCAGTAAACTAGGCTTTTGCCTGTATCTCACTGAGGATATTTAGCATGAAAAAATAAATCGATACTTCTTTCCGATTTTTGATAACACAAAAAACCCCGTTGCACGCTCTCATCAACCTGACAAACAGTGACACTCAACTACAACTGGAAACATCTTGCGAAACTCAACTCCTCACACATTATCACTCCAGAAAGACCAAAAATATTCATCCCACAATATACCGCACACAATCATAAGAATAAAAATCAAAACAAAGTGTGCCAGAGAAGTGCCAGAGAATGGATTTGAGATGTAAATTGGCTATGTTCAGGACCTGATACTCTCTGAAAAGCTCCGTCGTGGGATACCGAGCAGGAAGTTTATTGATTATTTTCACAATAAATTTTTGGGAAACCTGTAATAAGTGTTTTTGGGTTAAGGTGCATATACCGTAAGAAAGTGCTGACTGACATAAGGCGAAGTATATACTTTTAAGAATATTTTCACTGAGCACATTTCGAATCATACGGAATATGTATCCTAGTTTTCTGATTTTTGCGCTCAAAGTGTTAATATGGACCTCCCAACGAAGGAACTGGTCAACATAAACTCCAAGGTACTTTATACTATCAACCCTTTCCAAGGAAAACAACTACAGTCAGACATGGGTGAACAAGTGTGTAGTGTTATGTATACAACGAAAGTATAATTTAAAAAATGATCTAACAGTAAAACCAGCCCAGAAGGGAATCTGCAAGGAATCGAATCTCGGCGACCGCTTACTTAGCGTGAATACTAACCGTTAAACCACCGCCGACTCCTTTACCAAAATCTTACTTCAATAAATCCTGCAATAATAAACCATGGCAACCAGTAAATAAACTCAAAAAGGAAAGACATAAATAAAAGAAAGGTTTTCACCATAGTGTATTAAGGCAACCCAAATGGTGACATGGTTAGATATGGCTAAATTCAGGTTGAGGGATGCGATAGGGTGTATATTTTCATATAGTACTACCTACCGGACGTGGCGTGTAGACTTGCCCTATAAGAAAGACCTACATTTACCTACCGTACATTGTCAAACTATTTTTGAATTTCAATCTCTAAAATTTAAAACAGTGATTGCTCTTTTATTATTTCAGCGTCATCAATATTATGCCATGTCCATATTTGGATGGACAGAGACAACATATATCCACTTCATTTTATCCTGGCACACATATTTCGCTTCTATCACAGCCATACCTCGTCATGCATACTTATTTATTATGGAGGTTTTTCACTCTTTCTGAATTTGATTGATTTAGTCATGCTATTTTTTTCTAGGTCTTCCCAAACTTCGCGTACTTCCATAAGATATTATTTCATCACGCTCAGGCGTTGCTGTAGCTACGAGACATAGTTTGTTCTTCTCTACTAGAATTTTGAAAGTAAATTCTAATTTATTTGAGTTGTACACCTGAAGCTGTGCGCAATATTCCATTACATTACTAGTCTATTGATTGGTTCTAGTTGATAATATTGTATTTTGCTATTGCAACAGTTATATTATTGTTGCGTAATATTTGATAAATTGATAAACTTTATTTTTGGTTAATGTTTGTTTTGTTGATTTATTTCACAATTAAATAGATTTTTTTACTGTTGTAAAATGTCACATAGACCCTGATTAAAAAATTATTCATAAAAAACTATCATAGAATTTATGACGTCATTTCAGTTAACATTTTGTAGGGCTCAAAATGTTAAGGAAACGGATGGCATGCGCAGCTTTAGGAAACATTTTAAGACAACCCGTTTTGGGAATTATTATCAAAATTTATGTTTGAATATGAACACTACACATATACACTACACCCCACCTAAAGCCGAATGTGTAACTATCACATATCGGAAGATCTAAAATCTGTTCTTTATAGTTCGTCTTCCCTTTGTAAATTTGTTGGTAAGTCTCGTAATCGTATCGTTCCCGATGTCTCAGTGTTTTTGTTCAAATAATTATTTTTTACCGTTATAATGCCTGGTGACTAAGAGACTGCAATAAAACATTTTCAAGTGCTTGTGAACAGTGAAAAACTAAAAATTCTTGACTTATACGAAAATATAATAATCGCTGTCGTTACAAGAATATATGAAAATAATAATTTCTTTAATCATGAAGTGCTCAAAAAATTCGTTCCAGTTTTGTTGTTGTATCTCAAATTGCAAAAGTTACACAAATGTTGCGGGAAAAATTGGTAATAGCGAAGGGCGGGGGGGTATTATCCTCGGATTTCGCAATCCACGGACAAGGGTCGTCTTGAAACATATTCCCTGCGGATGGCAGGCGACTACTGTGCATCTTTGTAGAAAGCGTGCTAATACTTATTTATTTCAACCACGGTCTTGACTAGCCTCAAATTAATATACGTTGTCAAACTCGTTCGAGGAGTTGTGATCTGTCCAGCATTACTACAAAGATTAGCGTTAAATGTTCCTAACAATTACACTAGACTGCGCCGGCAAGAACTTTTATCAATAACATACGCAAGAACAGGTCTTCCAGCCGCTATGCCTGTTGGAAAGGCCTTAACTCTTTTGAACGGGATTGGTTCGGATATTGACATATTTCATATAACATTACCAAAAGTAAATTTTCTTCTAAGATTGAGTGCGTTAGAAAGCACTCATCAACGTATTTAAGTGATTTTGAATATATGTGTATGTACGTGTATGTTTGTGTATATATATATGTATGCATATACATAATTTTTTATTTGATATAATTTTTCTATTTTATATATATATATATATATTTTAATGTTAACATTTCTTGTATTTTTCAATGTAATTGGGCTAAGCCTGTTTTGAGAAAATAAATAAATAAATAACAAAGGAATAATAATAAATATAGGTTTATTGATAGCAACACAGTATTTACATATATAAACATGTTCTGTAATTGCATACATATATCTCAAGGTAATTGCGAAGAAAATACATTTAAGAGAGAAAATATTTTTATTTTTTTAAGCAATTAACATAATCAAAGAAATTGTATTGTAAAATACTTCAGTTCTTTACCGTATTATCTGGTAGACTTATTACCTTTAAGTAATACCTTTCAACCAACCAGAAAGATTTTTAATGTATATATGTTTTTGTCTAATTTTCATGTAATACACAATAATTATTTTATTTTATTCTTTAATGATCTTTTTGATACAAAAATTTAAAAACCAAATAGGATTTAACATTGATATGTTAGCAGCGTTATATAATACGTGCAAGTCGAATACCACAACAAAGCAAATCTACACAATTCTTCACAGTCTACACAGTGTTCTACCATTGACATTTTTTACAATATATAATCATAGTGCACGTGAATAGAAAACTACAAGATGTTAGAATATAATATGTTGTCGGGAAAATAGTTTCATATAGTCGGACATACTCGTATGTCGTTAGGACAAATTTACGTTGCTTACTTCATTCCAAACGTGTTGAATGTATATTATTAAGAAAATGAAAAGTTGAGCGCTTTTTCGCCTATTGTTTTGCCAATTTATTTTGCGTTATTCTGAAGGCGGAACAAAATAAGTTGTTTTTTTTGGTAAGTTATGTTTTTTTACTGTTGTGGCGTATAAAATGCGACACAGCCTGAAAAAAATAAATGTGTAATGCATGACGACGATGGGTGTGTCAATAGTGATTTTAAAAAATCCGTAATTGTGGTGTGACTCTTGAAGTTGCGTCTGCTTTGGAAGGGCGATTACTACTGATGACTACCAAATTTATTCTACTACAATAAAGATCACTGAGATAATGAAAATATTGAAAACCACTGTCCACGAGTATTTGGTGTATGAATTTGTTAAAAAAAATAATTCGGAATTATTTTCCAGACAAACCAATACACAAATATTTAAAAAAATAATATGATTCGATCAACCCGCTCTTGCATGCCTTTAATTAAGCAAACTATTTATATATTTTTGAGTAATTTTCTTCAAATAAATAAGATTTTGAATACGATTATAGAAATAAAATTTTAAAATTTTAATCGAATAAAAAAACATTGGCGTTGATTTTACTCGAACAATTAATTAATTTAAACTACATTAGACTAATTTAATTATTACTCAGGGTGACACAAAGGCACATGCTTAAAAAATGCTGAATGTTTCATAACGGGGCTGAAAGACGAATAAATGGATAAGGCAGAAAATCAAAGTCGCTGAGAGGGTTACCACTCAGAGGTGGAACTAGGCAGGGTACATTTTTAGGTGTACCGATAATAGGTTAGCCCAGAATATGCTGGAGTGAGGACCAAGGATTGGTAAAAAAGTGAGAGGATAACCTAACAAGGGTCGGATAACAGAAAAGTGGTTGGGAATAAACGAAAGCAACATGCCCATGATAGGAACAAGTTGAGGAGAAGAGGGGAAGCCTATGTGCAACACTGAAGTTAACAAGGCTAATGATGATGATGAATAATTACCTTACTCCTTTTGACCTCTTTTCCCGTCAGAGTATGGCAGAGGACAGTGTCCACGTACCGGCCTATTCAACTACATGTCTTTTACAACATCCCAATCCAGGGGAAATATTTGCTAGCACGAGTTATTTGCTTGTTTACTCCGCTCTCTTCTTGTCATTTATATTGGTCATCTTGCTCTTTCGTCGATATCTGTAGATTAGTTGTTAAGACGCTGGGCTTCCATCAGAGGGTTTCGAGTTCAATTCTTGATAAGACACTAAAAAAATTACGTGTGACAGTATTTCAAACACGTACGATCGCGACCTGTAAGTACGTTGCCTACTGCAACAGTTCTCAACCCGAAAGCCCGATTACTGCGATAAAAATAATATTTTCTTCCAGCCACGCTATTTAACATGTTTGTATAACAAGTTCATATATGTTGAAGGGTACCATATGAAAGAATTAATCCTTCGGGTACGAAAAGAAAATCCGCTACATATGAACAATATGCCTAAGTCACCGCAATTGAAACTAATTTTATAATATTTTTAGAGTCATAAATCGTTTAAAATTGGTCACAAAATTTAAAAAAATTATTATAATATATACTCCAAATAATAAAAAAAAATATGCAGGGTTTTTCAAACAATGCATAGTTTTATTTAAAACTGTTAGTATCTTTTTTTTTAATTAAGGTGTCAAGAAAAATAACGTAATCAGGTCATGCTAGAAGAGATAGCCACATGGTAAAAAACCACTAAGTTATATACACATACTGTTTACAACGAAAGCTTAATACAATTAAACAATTCTTGAAATCTAAAATTACTGTGTACAACTAAAATGTAATACGATAAATACTTGAAATCTCAAATTATTTTATATAACGAAAGTGTTATACAATAGAACAATACTTAAAATCTTGAATTCAATTAAGATGTTCATAACTGCTGGATGTAAAAAACTTTCTGTGAAAAACGTTCGGCTCAGAAAAAAAAGGAAAAAATATGTATCGAAATATTGTACAAGTGAGGTAAATATTGCATACAGTTGTAAGATCGTCTGCGATGACGCAAATAATTAACACAAGACACGAACCTTTTTTTTAATGGGTTAACAGCTTGAATCGAACCTTCAGCCCCTAAGCTGGAATAAAGGCATCTTACCAACTATGTTAGGTCACTGTTTGTATCGACTTAAGATTTCAACCAACTATGATTCATTACAATATAAGTGCATGTGAGGCTGCCTCTAATGCTTTTAACGTAGAATAATAATGCCTATTGAACTGTTTAATAAAAATCCCGCAGTTTTCTTTAAAACCCACTGCAATTGGTAAGCGGTCAATATGTGTTTTGACAACCCTGTTTTTGTAGCAAAACTAAAAATCAAGGTTGACTCACAAGGCATTGGAAACGATATTTCTCGCGTCACGCGAGGCGGGAATTAATATTGAAAAATAATTACAAGAAAGTAATGCCAAATTGAGAAAAACGGGTAATTAAGCATGAAACGTGGCAAGCGGGTGAATTCTTTCTGCCGCACTTACCCGGAAGTGGCGGAAATTGGGGTTAAATACTCTGGAGAAACGCCATCATAAAAGTTACATATGTGAAATTTTCCAATATTAAGTTTCGTTCGCACCACCATCGCGGCAAAATGGTTGATTTTCGTTTGTTAACAACAATAATACGATAGGGTTTTGACTCTAGGCAAAACAGCGCGTTGTTACACTTTTGATGTATCAGCAGATTTGGTACGAGTATATCGAGCCCTTTGGAGCAACACATGGTTTACTGAAGTAAAATGAATGTGATCAAATATATGGTATACGTATTTAGGACACTATGTAAACAAATAATTATTCCTGTCAACTTTAGGACACTATGTAAACAAATAATTATTCCTGTCAACTTTAGGACACTATGTAAACAAATAATTATTCCTGTCAACTTTAGGACACTATGTAAACAAATAATTATTCCTGTCAACTTTTAATTATTTTGTACATACCATTGATTAACCTTTGTTTAATTATGCCGTGACCGAAATCAGAGCATTCGTTTTAATTTTTAATGAAATAAATAAAATATTTATTCTTCCTTTTGTATTCACCACTGTTTTATTTTTGTGAGTTCACTACCAGTTTTAAAGACCTTAGTCTTCCTCTTCAGGTAAAATAAACTAAACTATATTATGTTTAAAATATATTTTCTAATTGCATTACAAAAGGAGTGGGGGAAGGGTGTGTGTAACACCTACGTTCACATAATATACTTGTTTAGTCAGTATTTCGGGGCCCATTCATTCAACGTGTCTAAACCTCCTCAGCGTGTCCTTTTTATCCTACTCAACACATTCATTTTAATTTTGATATATTTATTTTATCCAATTATTTTTACTCTAAAGCATTAATTTTTTTTGTTATATATCAACGTAACAAATATTGTTCTCATTGCACGCATTAATTCAGATACTTGCGTTATTTATTTCATGTTCACATTGTATTGTATTACATTTTCGTTGTATACAGTATAACCTGGACATTTTATTGATATGTAGTAATCTCCTTCAACTGACTACAAAAATGTTAAACAAGTTTAAATTAAAAACCGGATTTGAACCCTTTTAAAAAAACCTGGTTACCGATGGGAACGTATCCCGGAGCCCCTGGGCTGTAAGACATGTGCATGTCTTACTAACCAGAATATGGAAGTCGTTACGTTTTACTCTAATATATCAATGTTGACACTAATCCGCTTTTGTGTACCAATATTTTGTTAAATTTTACATATTTAGTTCATATATACACGTACGAGTATATGTTTTTAGTGCCTCATTGACCTTTTCCGTATAACAACTCTCTGTTTAATATTTCCTTCATCTGATAACATAACGTAAAGTAGCAGAATTCTCGGTTTTGCATTTCATAATTATTTTAAATATGAAATAATGTAGTGATAATATAATTATTCTACATAATCATGATAATTGCAACTACTTCCTGCGAAATTCTTTATGGTTTGGGATGACCTCCGTGGCCTAATTGGTAAGCTTGGAGGTTGCGGGTTCAAATTAAACCAAATTAAAAAAAATAGGGTTCTAGTCTGGTTTTCACTTAACGCCTCTTTAACAGCTTTCTGATTAGTTGGAAGAGATTGCCACATAAAAATTTGCCTGCCAGGCTGTACTGTTTACAACTAAAATGTAACACAGTATAATGGTTTCTTAGCAGAGTTCGTTTTAGTGTATTAGGTATACCTATAACGTCATCGCGGTTTGAAAATTATGTTAACACCAGTTTTTCTACTTTTTATTATTTATATTTATGAGGCTGAAGCTTGGATTTTATTATCTTGTTAGAAAAGGACTCTAAATATTGTTGTAAGCGGTACCGTAGAAAATTCTCTAAAGAAAGCCGGGTACTGTTAGATAGTTAACAATTATATTTATACGAATATAAATAACTGTTGACGTGTAATTTGTCCGAGCTTTAGTATCGGAATGTTAGAGGTTCGCTCTGTGTTGATTGATGGCAAAGCAAAAAGTCGCACGCACGTGCATCGCTCCGCCGGCGCGCGGATTACATGCGCGTATCAGTGATCTGTATTTCATCTTACTTTTGATTTACGAATTTGGTAAATTTGGCTAATTATTTGACTTGACAATATCAATTTTTCTTGTATACTAGTCTACGTGCTCGTATCTTCTGTATTAAATAGTTTTTAATTATTTTTTACAGTTGTAAGAGCAGTCTTTTCGGGTTTCAGGTTCGATTCCTAATGGTACCTAAAAATTAAAAAGGGTCCTCGGGTCAGGATTAAGAATTCGTATGATAATAATATTCGCAGGCATTAATCAAATGCGAATTTTGTTGCTTTTCCACGTGCTGTAGTATTGTCAACACGTATGATGTTAAACTATTAATTAACATACTTGGGAAGAAAGTCGATTACTCTATCATATTGAAAAGTTTTATCTTAAAGGGCAATTAAAATGCTTCTAACAATTCCTAAATAATAAATACAGAAAGTAGCAGATTACTTCGTGTAAAGAAAATTTGTGGCCTCAGCATACTGCAAGTAGGGAGTATAGTATAAGCGATTGTAGTAAAAAAATAGTTCGTTGCCGCAATGTAATTTCATAGTCAACTTCACACATATCAGTCTTTTTGAGATAAGCTATCATATTTTCCGGATATTGTTATATGTTAGTGTTCTGTAGTAGTTATTACTATTATGATTGTGAGAGTGGATTCTTGTCGACGTGGTAAAGATGATTAAGTGTTTTTTTTTATATTTTAATTACATACACACATACCATACTGACAAGTTCTTCTTGGTGGTAGGCAGATACGACAGATCTCAACGCCTTTCTATGTGAAATTCATTAAATAATAAAAACAATTAAACATTTTAATAAAACAAACTTTAAATACAGCCATGAAGTTCTCTTCACTGGAAATGTACAAATTTTCAAAATATTTTTAAAGGCTGAATTGATGTTGCTAAAATTATTTATTTACTTAAAATATTTACCACTAAGATCAAAAGACTTCCGGTCTGAACAAGTCAAGAGTACGTATGGGCAGATATTACATCGGCCATGACCATTGCATGGTCAGGTAATGTTACAGTTAAAATTGTATACCTATTCCCTCAGTAGTATTTCAAATAGACCGGATTTTAGACGTGTTGTTTCGTTATATTCTGAAATGTAAAGAAAATTATATTGTGCTGTTTTCAAGTTTTTATTTAAAGAAGGGAAAAGTCCGGTAGAAATTAAAGGACGTTTAGATGCTTGGCATTAATATGGTGAGTGCTAGATAGGTGCCAAAACTTTTGAGTGCTGTCAAAGGTAATAAATAGATGTGCGACGAGAAAGACAAAGAAATAATCGAGTCAATTTTCAAGGAGAATGAAACTATGGTTTTGTACCATGATTATTTCTTGAATTTGTCTTATGTGTTTGTATTTTTTTGCGCAATGCGGGGCTGTACACTTGTGGACGGCCGCGTATTGTGTTAATACCTGAATCTTTCTGATTAATTTTGTAGTATATTTTAAAATTATTTTTTATTTTTTAATGGGCTGAACACACACACTTAATGGGCTGAACACACTTCTGGCTCTTTTATTTTTATTATAAGGTACATTGTTTCGTTTATTTATGTAAATAAATAAGAATATGGGAAATCTACGTAAAAGTGATCCGCAATTTGACTGCATTTTTACAGTTAAATATACGAGTACATAAAATGTACGAAATAATTTAGGATACAAAACAACAGTCTTTACTGTAGTGGGTTGACATTCGGCTCTCATTCAAAAGATAATGAAGTGGTTATATATGTATAGAGGCCTAAATCGCTCATTATTGATAAAGAGGGACCATTGTGTATTGAGCTGTTGTTCGAGTGCATATATCATTATTAACTAACACTGTCGATTAATTATTCATAGTGGAAATTTAACTAAAAGTTAATTTATGAATTCTCACAAACTGCTGGTGAAGTTTTTCTTTTGTTAATGAGTGATATTCTATTTGAAGTTATATTATTAAAATAAGAAATAAAAACTCCTGCAAAGTTCGTTATTCTCGGTGCAAAATTAAAATATAGGAGTTATTAAAACATATATAGAATGATAGTAATGCATAAATAATAAAATATAATTTATACTTTTTTTTGCTGTGTTACAAAAGTTGAATTGACGTGAAACAAAATGCTATCGAAACAATTATCAAAAAGTTATATAAGTGTATGTCTATCATCGAAATTACATAGGATTAAAAGGTACATAAAAACATTTGTTTTTTTTTATATTTCAGTAGCAATTGTTATCAATTATGTTGTTTATTTAATATTGTTATCAATTACACTTGGATATTTTATAGATAACAAATAAAATAGAGATAAATAAATATATTTACATACAATTGTGTTCGGTAGCCTTTTGTTTGGACACTTGATATGGGTTTGATATTTCCCCTTAGATTTATTAATTTATAAAGGCTTTTACTTAATACATCATAAAAAATAACATAACTAAACAAATCATTAAAAGCTTGATTCAGTCCACTTTCGATTTTTTCCATTAAGTATCCTACCACGACATCCTTTGCTTAGTTGGTAAGACGCCATCTTATCAACTAACCCGAGGGTTCGCGGGGTCCTATCGTTACCCCCCTCCCTTTTCTAAAGGAAAATTTGTCTGTTTTTTTACTTAAGACCTCTTTAACGCCTTTCTGGTTGAGATACACAGTAATAAACTTGCCAGGTTATATTGAATGCAGTAAAAGTGTAATAATACTGCTATTGAGAAAATGTGATAAGACAATCTTTCTCCTCATTATTTCGATTTTGTTCAACATTTATAAGAATCTCAATTTACGTGGATATCGATTTTATAAATTTTCTTGGAACTAATCTACCGCGTAAATCGAGGGATGGGTGTATAAAACATTTGACCCTCTCTAATGGATAATATTTCACAGTTGTTATTGGAGATACGAAATAGTAATACAAAGCAATGCTTTAATATTTGATCGCTTGAAGTACACATGGATTCAAGGATCGTTATAATTTAAAGATGGTTTATCAGAAATCCATCTTTTACTTTGAAGTAAGTAACTGACCAACGGCTCACATGACTTTGTTGGTAAAACGCCAGTCTTCCAAGGTTTTGTTTTTAAAATTTTCCAGTGTGGTGTTCATTTAAGGCAGGGATCGGCAAACTACGGCCCGAGGGGCGAATCCGGCCCGATGCCTATTTTAATCCGGCCCGCGAGCTAATAATAACCAATCTCATTTTTAATCAGTTTTATGGGTTTGTTGTGTTAAATTGGTTAAGTTAAATTGTATATGTATAATATTGTTTTATTTAGTACATAGTTAGTTTATTATTGTATAATACTTTAATTAAACAAAATTATTTTGTCTTGAAAAAAAAAATATTTTAAGAAAATATTCGTTAGGTATCACAAAAAAGATGTAAATGTTCAAAACTGAAGTACTTAAACTCGCAATACAGGTCAGCATTATCAGATGACCATCCGCAATAATTTTGATTGTAAAGTACTCGTACTAACTTCGAACCCCAGTTTGATGAAATGTTATCTTAAAAAAAGCAATTAGCTTCATCTCATTAGTTGAGCTTTTTATTATTATGTAACATTTGTTGTTCAATAATACGAAAATTTCGCCTGTTTCTATAATACCTTAATTAATAAATGTTAATGTTTCATTCGTTTTTTCGTAAGTGTGTCAGCAAAATGTGAATAAATATTACCCCCGCCAAGTAAAAAAAGTAAAACCTGTTTTTTTTTTGCTGCATAAGTAGAATTGCCTATATAAATATCCTCGAGTTTGCTTCCTGGCCCGCCGAGCCTAAAATGATTACGATCTGGCCTTAGCGAAAAAAGTTTGCCGATCCCTGATTTAAGGCATTTAAATATTTTTGGTTGGTTGAAAATAAACCCATTTGTATTCTATACAGTGAAAGAGTAATTCATTACATTCGACAAACATACAAGTATGATTTTATTTTTTAAAATATTTGATTTTAGCATGAAGGCTAAAAGTTAAAAGATAATTTTAATCGACAGGTTTGCAGTTTTCTAAAAAAATAAACGTAAGAGAAATAAATAAAGAGCATTTAGAAAAAAATATTTAGTTACCGGTTTTTTGCTTATGGAATGAAAAAATGGCGTATACAAGATTTATGGTTCAAAATAACAAAGATGTAAAAACATAATTTTAATATTTGTTGACATTATGTATTCGTAAGCAGGACCATAATAAGGTATTTAAATCTGTGTAAGTTTTATATAAAACTTTCGTATTCTACAGACTATAAGGTAGGTTAGTTGCTATGTAGCAATCTCTCCAACCAGTCAAAATTGTGTTAGAAAAGCTTTAAGAGAAAGCCAAACTTGAACCCTTTTTAAAATAAACTGGATTGCAGCAAAAATCAAACCACTAACTCTCAGGTCAAAAGACAGGCGTGTTACCAAATAGGTCTCGACTGTCTGAGAAGTTTTCCTACTTTAACATGCGGATTTTTTCTTCTGATATGTAACATATAACATAAATGAACCTTGGACTTCGCAGAATGATACAAGAAAGATCTTTGTTGTGGGGATGTGTGCACTAAGGAAAAATAAATGGAATATCAATGTATGAATGAAAATAAAATGAAGACATCCAAAATGAATGAATGGATATAATGGCTGTTTTAAGTAAGATGATTTGGGCATGTGGAGAGAATGAATGATGAAAAAAATACAAAGCGAGTTTACAAATCAGCAATGCAAGGTGTGCATGCAAGAGGTAGGCCGAATAAGATGTGAGTGGATCAAGCGGACTAGATTTTGAAAGAAGTTAAAGTATGAATAATATAATATTGAGCATTACGAGATGTATGAATGTAGAGGAGGCTAAAGATATGCGCTTTGATATACAAAATGGAGATCTGGTCTGTCTCCGTACTCAAGGGACACAGCATGATAATTTGTATGAATGTACTCGTATATTTTTTCTTATTATTATGCATAAAATATTTAGGTTTTAGTGTTCCAGTGAAGAAACTCGCAAATTTTATTTTGAATTCATTCCACTCTTATTTCAAACCTTTAATTTTTCCGTTTCGATTTTTTTCTGAGGTCAAAAAAAAATAATAAAAGAATCACCTTATCGATAACAATTTTGGGTGAAATTGAATATTTACTCCAAATTGCGATAATACACCGATATCATTTTATTTTCTTTGACTGTGTACAATAACTCCGAAGAAACCATGAGAGTGAACTTGTATTCCAAGTGTCAAATGTCAGGGTTTGTGTATTGAAACAAATGAACATTGGCTTCACGTTTTACGATTTCTCGCCAGAGTTCGGAAGAGTGGAAGTATTTTTTTAAACATATCGCCTGTTTAAAGAACAGATATTGCATTGCATGTCCAGAAAGCGAATTTCGGAAAAAATAAATTAAAACTTCATTTCAATAACACAACTAGAGAGTTAATAAGAATAAAATTGATTTTTTTGTATCATGGTTGGAGGGGGATTGCGATAAAATATCAGGAGGAAGGAGCGAAAATAAAAATAACTTACGTGTACAAAAGGAAAATAGCTCATTTCAGAGAAAAAAACTATATTAAGTTTTTGCAGGGGGGTAGCAAAGTCTTATTTTTTTTAAATTTATGGAATCGTAAGGCTAAAACGGGTAGAGTAACAATGTTTTATACTATATATATTTTTGTTTTGAAGATTTTTTTTACTTAAAAAATGCGTGAACATTAATATAATACAATGCACTGACTTTTTTAGGTTGTGTGTACAATATTACTCTGAAAAATTTCATTCATTGCACGAAACTAATTTTTAATACGGTAACGATCGATGAAAGTGAAACATACTACCGACTTCCATGGCTAAGTTGGTAAGACGCAACCTGGGGGTCACAAATTCGATTCCTGTTGGAAACCATATTTTTTAATAAGGATTTCTGACTGGTTTTCACTTCAGGCTTTTTAAATACCTTTCTGGTGAGCTGGAAGCGATTATCACATGTCAAAGAGTCAGCAAGGTAGTACTGTATAACGAAAGTGTTACATAATACAATACATTACAAATACTCGAAGCGATCCACAACAGTATTTTATAACCAAATTTCGATGTATGGGAGAAAAATGTGGATGTGGAAAAATACTGAAAGGAGTAGAATACATCCTAAAGAAATGCGGGCTCTGAGAAAAATGCATGGGGGATAGTTTATGACAGAATAAGGACTGAATTTACAATATTAGGGATGAATATGAATATTATTTGTTGAGTAAGATGAAAAGAGCACTCAGTAGAACGAATGCATAAATAAATATTAACAAATTTTTGTTGATACGTAATTTATAGTTCGCGTTTTAACATACTGAACTAGTTTTGCCCTCGACTTCGTTTCCATGTATGTTACTTAATTATCTCATTACTTTGTTATCTTCTCATTATGATATCTTCGTTAGTAGATGTAGGACATGTGTAGTGTCAAGGATGTACTTCATGATAGGCAATTCTTCGTGTTTGTGTACAATGGTTTATTGTATTTATGCTTTTGGTAGATCAACCCCGAAGTTTCGCTGGCAAGGAGATCAGAATCCAAAGACGATCAGCAAATAAAATCTGCTGCAGCCCTTCGTTTCACACATTTTTTATAGCTCTATATTTACTATATGTTGCTTTACACATGTGCTACTTTTTTTCATTCGATATCGTGAACTACCAGTGTACAAGAAAAAATACAAAATTATAATAAGATATAATAATTTAATATTTATTATGAACAAAAAATTATACAATATTAAATTTGAATAACAACATTGCTTTGGTGTGTATTTGAAAAAAAAATTGCCGCCATATCCAATTTAAAGTGCTGCGGGCACGTTTTTTCTTCGACTAACTTCACATTTTGGTTACCTGTTGACCCACTTAAGCGTTGTTATGCGAGTATATCCTATTATTTGAATGATCATAAGGAAGACACCAGTTAAATCGGTCATATCCATGGTTATAGAATATTGTGAATATAAACAAACCAATAAACTCATAATCAGGGGGGCCTAACGAATGGATCGCAGTCTACCAGTGTACTTTTTTTTACTCATAATAAATATCAAATTATTATTTATGTTCATGTTTTTTTATATTTACCTGTACACTGGTACGAGTATGTCACGATGTACCCAGGTATAGATTAACCCAATAACTGAATGTCAGATTATTATTTGAATTACAGACGTTTATTCAGCAGCACCACTTATATGAAATAAATCTTCTAACGTCTATTATTTTAAAAACAAATTAGATAAGTGATACAGGATTCATTTCTTCAGCAGCATTATTTCGGTGGAACAAATTATTCAATTAGTTTCTCCTCTTTTATTTTAGCATCAAAATTTATACAGAAGTCATCCAGGCACTGTTTCTTCAATAGCGTTATCTTAGATATGACAAATTCTTCAAACAGTTTCTCCCTTTTTATTTTAGTAACAAATTGGAGAAGCCGTTTCCGAGTCGTTTCATCAGCAGCACTCCCAAGAACCAGTACCGTGGCGCCAGCTACATACACCATGTGGGAGAGCAACCTCTGCTCTACAAGAATGTGGGCTCCTGCCTGCAGGACGCGGCGAACAACTGGCCTGACAAGACATGGGTGGTAGAAGCACAGCAAAACGAGAGATTAACATTCAGTCAAGTTTTAGAACAGGTATTTTTCGGAATTCTGCTATTTAGGTAGTATTTTCTAGAAAATGGAAGAGTTAAGAGGGTTATCGAAAGACGTGTAGTGGTAAAAAAAGTCAATGGGGCACTAAAACACATATACTCTAATCGGACAGTATCAAAAATTGCTAAGATGATAGACCACAACAGTATTTTGGTGCCTACTTTGATGTAAAGGAGTAAAACGTGGAGAATATTAATAGGAACTGAACAAATGTTGTAGAGATGCGTGCACTGAGAAGAAAACATGAATTGACAATGTACGACAGAATATACATGAAATTAATGTGAATTTAAAGCTGATGTTTTGAATAAGATGAAGAAGAGCACTTTGAGATGGGTGGAGCATATAAAACGAATGATTGAAGAAACACAAACAAAACAAATTTATAGTGCAAATATGAGAGGGAGGTCCTGGAAAGTATGGTTGGATCAAGTAACTAATATTTTGAAAGAAGGAAACATAAAAAGTCAGGGAAATCTTAGTTGTGTGATAATAAGGTGTAACAATGTGGGTGAGACTTAGGATATGTGTTGAGGTAGGTAATTCTGGTCCTCTGTCATTCTGGCACAGAGAAATGGTGCGATGGTATGTATATTATGTTTTCAAGTTTTTACTGTTCACAACACCCTCAGAGTTAAACCTTTTTTATGGCATCCTAAAAAAGCTTACCAATTAGTGTAGTGGATGAGCTTGTTGATATTCAGATAGCTAGCTACCTTTGTTTCTTGTTCCACGTTTAGAGTTTTGAGCGATATTTGGTATTTATTACAGCTATCACTGAAAACTTAGCTTCGCAGAGCTAAGTCATCGCAAATGGATCCAGGATTCGTTGAGCATTAGGACTCAGCAAAGGACATTCATCCTTGACTAATATCAAAATTCAACTAGTTCCATGCCGTTAAATTTTGTTTTCAATGCACCTAGATTGCCTGGAATCATTAAAATTTTCAAACATTCCACTGAGTTACACGCTTTGAGAACCTCTACAATGCATTGAGTCGACATATGGAGCAATCTTTGTCCAACTTTATAAGACGTGAATTATTATAATGAAATAAAAATAAATTAAAGAACTATTTCTTACATTTGTGTGCAACATATATTTGTATGTTTGTAACAAATTTGAGTATTGACTTAACATAGGAAGAAGTAAAATGCCGGGCTGTGAATGAACATAGATGGAGTCATTTTATAACATTCCTGTGTTCTTGATGGAATATTTAGGATGATGATGATACCCTATCAACTTCTACAAAATTTTGCATTGTGTACTAGTAAGAAGATCTTTAAAAATAAAATGTATAGAGGCCAAAGTGGATGTGGAAGAAACGAAAGATATTATATGAAGAGTTTACTCGAATAGGGACATGGTGTGATGTTGAGGATGCTGCAATATTTCAACTAAAGATACTAGATGCGAAATATTGAAGGATGTAACAATCCAGACTTAAAGAAGCAAACATAATACGTATAACACATTAAGGAAGAAAATATTTAAAACATATCTCAAATTGGCTTGATAATGCAGAACATTGCAATCAAATTTATTAATAAAATCCACTCTGAATGCATGCGGCAGTGTAAAAACAACGGTTAGGGTAAAAAGAAGTTATGGTATAATTAAAACTCTTTTGTTTGTATTACCTGTGTTTTTGTTTGTATCATCTATGGAAAGATGCCTGTCTTCCAGTCCGAGGGTAGCGGGTTCGATTCTCCTGTCATTACCCATTTTTTTAAAAAGGGTTCCAGTCTGATTTTCCTTTCAAACCATAGCTGTTTCAATTTTTTATTAAGCATTTTATTATAAAAAGCTATAATCTGCAGATTTAGTGCCCTACGGAAATCTCTTCCAACCAATCTTTCTAGTTGTCTGGAAGATATTTTCACTCCCTCAATCCATCCCTGCTTTAGTTGCCCACTGGTTTGAATATACAATATGTGAAGGCATGGTTTTTTATGAAAGTATTTCGTTATCCAGTTTAGTTTAATTTTTATAATATTTTTCAGTATTTTAATGGCTGAGAATTGATAAAATATTTACAATAACTTCTTTTACATGTTCCAATATGTCACATTAAATATCCGTTACAATGCATAGTGAAATATCTCTTATTTATCCAGGCAGACCGGCTGGCAGCCAGCATGCGGCAGTTAGGACTCCGGCAAGGAGACAGGCTGGGGATCTGCAGCCCCAACTCGGCGCGGTGGCTGATCGCCATGATGGCTGCAGCCAGAGCTGGACTGGTCTTGGTAATTCTCTTGGATACACTTTGTATTCTATTGATATATTTTTTATTTTATTCAGGATTGATTTTATTAGGAACTTAACAGTTAACAGATTCATACAGGGCATCAAAATGTGGTTGTTGTCACAACTGATGGTTCCTGTGGCATGAAATGATCTACCCCTTACTATAGTAGATATGGGTGGCGTGTGCAGCTTTAGGAAGCGTTTTAAGATAACAATCTTTGGAAGGTCTTATTAAAGCTGAACGTGTTACTATCACATATTGGAAGATCTACAAAGATCTTTGAACTTCCTCTTTATCTGAATGTTTATCTGGACATATACAGATGTGGGGAAGTACCTAATCTAATGGCCAGTCACTATCTCCCTATTCTTACACTCAATTTATTATAGTCCCAAGTTAGAGCGCCCTTGAGGAGAGTTTGCTCTCTAAAGGGTACTATATAAATTGTCCTTTATTATTATTATTATTATTAAAGAGTACTTAAGCTTGCAGGAGAAGCAAATTGTAGAGCATTTTTGTATTAACTCTTTAATATAATATGTTTTTGATAAATGTATGGAGGAGATTGTGAGATGGGCTTTTAATTTCTTCAAATTGATGCAGTATGCCAATGGTTGACTCACATGGTACATACTCATAATTTGGTTTCGCAACTTATCAAGTTAATGTAAATGTTTGACAAAGCAATTAAATAATATTCAACAATAAGTATAAAGCATCACACTGCTTTTTTAATATATCTTAAGTAAGTTACATGCAAAAGCCAAGTTTTCTGGGGCACGACAGGCAACATACCCAGATCTATATAATTTGAAAGTGTCCACGTTAAATTATTTGTTTTTGTTTATTCATTTACTATGTTTACATATTATAGACATTTATCATGTACATAAATAAATAAATAAAAATCTAATTCATAAGTAGAGTATAATATTTGATAATAAACAAATGATAAAGTTTCATACGATGATTAGAAACATAAAGTTTTACAGAGTTAAGACAAAAATGAAACCAACTTAAATCATAATGCACAGCATGTGACATATTAGGTGAAGAAGTTGTGGAGGAGGGAAAAGAAAAGCAAAATAGACAGATCAATTTTTTAATATGTTTCAAATCATCCCAAAGATCGCACTTCTGAGGTGAGAGACAATATGAAAATAAACCAAAGAAATCTGATTTAAAAAAAAAACTCAAAATTCAATTAGTGCAATCGAATCACTAAGTTTACTTCAAAAGAAATTTTAAGAATGTTATTAAATTTTTGTGAAAAACATCACTTTAGCTAAATAATTCATCATACAATCATTTCTGTTTGTGATATTAGAAAAGGTATACAAGATTTTACACACCATGTAATAAAATAATACTGATTAAAATGCTATTTTTATTGGAATATGAAAGATAATCTATTTCCAAAGATATGGACAATCTGTTAATCTGCGTAGAATTTTAGTTTAAAAATATTTAGTCAGTGATCATGCGACGATCTGATAAATTTATGTAAATTGTTATCTTTGTTTTGACAATCTTTTTATTAATAATGTAAAGAAAAGAGAAGTACCTTCCTGATAGTATTTAGTTTGAGTTTCAGATAACAATATCAAACAAACATGTAAATGCGTTCTTAGAAAGTAGACACAATGAATGTGCTGAGAAGGTGTGCAATATAGCTTCGAGACCCTAATTCTGATATGTGTGAGGAGTAAGAGTGATGGAGATGAAGCTTTTGTCTTGGTTATATTTTGATTTTATTAGTTTTATTTTTTGATTTTTAATGCTTTGTAAGGTATTTTATTTTGAAATATGTTTTTTTTTTGGGAAATCCCTCTATGTTCTTTGTGAAGTTATGTCAAAATTCTTTAATATTAAATTAAAAATATTATGTAATCTAACTATGTTAGAACCATATATTAAAATGAAAATATCGATTTAAAGATAACTAATGAGACATATCCAATAGCCTAGTTTGTTGAATTCTGAATACATAACATGAAATTTTCAATATCACGAGTCACATTATAATTTTTTTTATATATGTATTGCATATATAAAAACAATTATAATGTTTTCACCTCATCATCAGGGGAGCACACACACAAGACTTGTTTGTGCTTCCCTGATGATGAGGGGAAAACCTTGAAACCGGTAGCATTATATTAAATGGAATAAATAGTGATAGATAAGACAAATTACAATGCCTTAAAACCTCCAGTGTTAAAGCCTTAACTATAAATAATATAATTTAGCAGATTTTTTATTAATTACTTTATGATAAATAGTTTATGAACTACAGAAAAACATGAGCTCAGATATAGTATAGTCTAAGAGAAAAACATGAGCTCAGATATAGTATGGTCTAAGAGAAAAACATGAGCTCAGATATAGTATGGTCTAAGAGAAAAACATGAGCTCAGATATAGTATGGTCTAAGAGAAAAACATGAGCTCAGATATAGTATGGTCTAAGAGAAAAACATGAGCTCAGATATAGTATGGTCTAGGAGAAAAACATGAGCTCAGATATAGTATGGTCTAAGAGAAAAAATGAAGAAATGTGTTTTATTATACTACATTTTCGTTGTATATAGTAGAACCTAGCGGGTTTCTTACCATATAGCAATATCTTCCAATAACCAGAAATATGTTACAGAGGGCTGAATGGAAAACTAAAACTTTTTTAAAAACTTTTTTTAAAAATCGAACCCATAATCCTCAAGCTGAACGACAGGTTGTTATGGTTAAGAATCTTCTATAAAATTATGAGATATAAAAAAATAAATTAAAATTGTAATTGTTAATTTCAGGTTGCTATAAATTCGATGTACCAGCAAAAAGAAATGGAATATAGCCTGAAGAAGGTTGGAGTGAAGGCACTATTCATACCCAGTGCCTCTCGCAGCCAGAAGTACTATGACATGATGGTGACCCTTGCTCCAGAGATTCCCAAATCCAATCCTCATGAGTTAGTCTTAAAGAATTTCCCCGATCTCAAAGGAATTGTGATCATGGATGACCAAAATTTACCGTAAGTAAAATGATTTAAAAAAAATTATTTCTGTTAGTACTATACCTGATGGAAAAGTCCTATTAGACGTGTTCTGTATTGTTATCTCTTTATGTGTAGGTAGTATTACCATGTGCAATCTCAAACGGCAAATTTCATGCCTACTTAAGTGGTTCTAAGCCCGAAGGCTTGTATAATAACTGAAGACATTATTGTCTCCTGACTACAATATGTCCTTAACAATTAAAATCATATTAATAAAACAATAAAGTACAACATATTTAGTTTCTTACTATTTATGTAATAGAAAAAGTGTACTCCTTGAACTATGGTTATAGAATAAGAAAACACAGGATAAATATAATTTGTATTGTATTTCATTTTTATTGTATACAGTACATCTTGGTGGGCTTATTGCCATTTGGTAATCTCTTCCAGCCAACCAGAATAATGTTAAAGAGGTCTAAAGTGAAAATTAGACTGGAATTCATTTTATAAAATCTGAGTTCCAACGCGAATCGAATCCTCAGATCGGAAGACAGCCAGCAGTGTGACAACTAGGCTATGGTGTTCATAATAATTTGCTATGTGGATGATGCAACCTAAATATCAGAATCTAATGATTTTTAAATGATGCTTTACAAATTTCATCTCACCTCATATCCCTGGCAACCAAATATGTAGGCACCGCTTGACTCTGAAGGGTCACAGTCTTTAAGATATGTTATTAGGCTTCTTAGCTTTGACTTAGTTTGACAACATATAAACCAAACCACGTGGTACATCACTCTGAAAGACCTTATATGACTGATACGAAAAACTTTGAAAGCTTCAAAACATAAATGAAAATACTCCTCATGCTGATAATATAATGATACTGATTTTAGCTTTTGAATTAAATAATTACATATTGTAATTTGTTTCATTAAACACTGTTTATTCCACTTGATATAATAAAGAGGAATAAACAGTGTTTGATAAAACAAATTACAATTTCTTTAAATCTCCACAATGTTAATGCCTTAACTATAAATAATATAATTACATATCATATGTATACAACATATGTTATGAGTATGTAACATAAAAAAGAAAATTAAAAAATTAATATCAAAATATGTGATGTATGCAATATAGCATATTATACATTGAAATGAATGTACTGGCCTTTGCCTTGAACATTAAGACATCTGATGGCAAGACAGCTGGCAGTCCATATTCCAAGAATTATGCATGCAAAACAAATCAAAATATCCAATAGAAGAACTAACTCTATTTTTATAATGAATAAATACTATACAATTAATTTAATGACAAGCTTTTAATTTAAGACAGTTCATTAGATAATACTATTAATTTAAAGACAAGTTTGTAAGAGAAACCAAGTTTAAACATTTTTTTCAAAGCTCAAAATATCCTTTTTTAAATCTACACTTCAGAGCCTGGATTATATTAAGTTTTAGTATGTTAATTGATTGGATCTTCAATGTCACACTCAGATGTCCATAAATAAATAGATAAAATGAAAAATAGTGAACTACAATTTGTTTTGATCCACAAGCCACATAAGCAATTTGGGATTAATCCAAGGGCCGCATGTTTTCAATATTGATAAAAAAAAAAACGGTAAAATAAAATAACTTTTTTAATTCAAAATTTTTTTTTTTTTTAGAATTAAAAAAATAAAGTCAAGTGAGCTGCAAACTTATTGTTTCCACTTATTGTGGCCACTTACTGGCTGCAGGCATTTGACATGCTTGCTCTAATTCATGTTAATAATTCATTTGTTAAATAAGTGGAAGAATTTATATAAGTATCATTAACAAAACAATATTCTTCTCTAGAGGAACAATGACCTATAAAGAAGTTATGGCATTGGCATCCACAGATGCGGTGTATGAGATATCCCGACTACAACGGTATATTCGACCTGATGATGGATGCAACATACAGTTTACTTCAGGAACTACAGGTATGTGGACTGTTGCAATAATTTTATGATTATCCATAGAATATTCAACTTTTTTTATATTCAAAACATCACGATTTAAAATATTTAACCCTAAGCACTAAGTTATAGATGCACACGTGACACGTATACTTTAGCTCAGTTAACCGAAGATGTGTTTACTTTTGTTTTGAATATCAAACTTTGCGTGCTATGCATACACTTGCTTCGAGATTGTATGTTTATTTAATTTTCAGTACATTTAAAAACATTATACAGTAAAATAATTCCTCCTGGAAACACTTACAGGCGTTAATATAAACGTTGACTGGGTGCTTAAAATTCCTATCGTTGTTCTATTCCCAATTTCTTTAAGTGAATTAAAAACAAGCAAGCTCAGAGTGGCCTTATAGTACTGATAGGGTTTGTAAGGGTTATATGGCAATGATTTTTAAATTTTTTGACAGCACAGTAATTATAAAAGAAATTATTCAGCAGTCAATGCGTTAAATACACACTCATATAAATGTACTTATTAAAATATATTTAATTTTCTACTTAAAACTATACTTTGTATTTCTTTAGAAAAATTATTTCCTCTAAACAGGATACAATATTCCAGATAGATTGTATTTACATTGCTTCAATTTTTCGATTGATTGCATGTACACTTTGTTTGATATTATTTTTAGTTCAGCATTTAGTTCATTGTGAAATTTGAAAGAAATATTAACACATGTTCTTATGCTTTAATAAATTATGACGGTTCACATTTTGAAAAATGGCAATACATTCCAGATGCTTAGAAATATCATTATTTTACTGTTTGTACTAATATTAAATATAGTAGTTTGTATAATAGTTTGTACTTATATTTAAATTAAAATCCTTTCAGGTAACCCAAAAGCTGCCTATATGTCGCATTTTAACTATGTTAACAACAGTTTCCTGGTCGGAAAAAGAGATCGTCTTTATGAAAATCAATTAATTTGCTCACAGGTATGAAGCAATCTTACTGTATATTTTGTGTCAGTCTACTGCAAGATTTAAAATAGCATAGAATTTGCATATAACCTTCGCACATCCTCTCGTTTACTTGAAATCACTTTTAGATTACTTTAATATTTAATAGAATACAAATGCTTTATAAAGAATTCTTATAGTGTATTGTTTAGTGAATAATAAAAAGAAAAAAAATCACACATTTTGAATACATCATTGTCATTCACAAGATATCATTTTCAATATTCTTAAAGATTAAATAATAATTAATATATGACATGTTTGTATAAATGCTGTTTCTTAGTAAAATATCTCCCTGAGTGCATTTTTTTACTGATTTTATAAAAAAAAAACAGTTCATAAAAGTGACTATTGTTTTATCATATTACATATTTATGAGGACCTTCTAACAAAGTGGATCAATGCTTGTCTTCCATCAAGGTTTTTGTCGTTTGATTCTCAATTATGACTTACTAGAAACTGAATTTTGATGTTACTTATAACCCTCATTTCACAGTTTATTTAATGGTGTTTATAAATTGATAACTAAAACTTGACTTTCCTAGCAATTTTTGAGGGTATAATGTGTTGATAATTCATTTTAACAGAAATATGCCTAATATTATTTTAATTTACTATAACAAAGTTTCTGATGATCACACTAAGATGTCATAACATTACACTTATGTCAATATTTCAGCAAAAATTATATTTTCGTTATAAACCTTACTACAGGTGCCCCTGTTCCATGCTTTTGGGCAGATATATGTTATAATGGCGAGTCTCATGCATGGAGCCTCCTTTGTGCTCCCCTCAACCTGGCACAGTCCAGAGGAGAACCTCAAGTCCATCATTAGAGAGAAGTAAGTTCATGAAATCTATTGGTATAACTAGTTGTTAGTGTCAGTGTTCTAATTAAATCTTTCTTTCTTGATAAGCACACTTTTGTCTTAAGTATGACTCTCAAATTTATTGTACTTTCAGACCCTATTTTAGTTTGTTATAACTTTTAATTAAAACATTTCACTAGATGTTTATATGTAAAAAGGATCAAATTATATACTTTTGGTTTATTTGAAATATCTAATATGCAATATCTTAATTCTGTATGTGAAATAATATCAAGATAGTAAAATATTATTTTCTCAATAAAATTCAATTTGAAAATAATATTTCATATCAGTTCAAATCAAAAGACTTATTGTTTACTCAAATATCTCAAAATATGTTAAATGTGTATTGAATCTTGTTTCAAATATAATTGTAAATTATTAATAAATAGTCCTTGATGAATAAATTTAATATTTAGAATTTTATGGTTTTACTCAGAAAGAATCAACTATAATGGAGATTAGGATGCATGACAGTAGACTTGTTATTAATTATTTTTTTGTATATTTTTGTACTGGTGCTTAGCCAGCACAAAAATAAACAGCAAAAGTGCTCTAATAACTAATGTGTTATTGGAGCACTTTTAAGGTAACTGATGCTACGAAACAATAGCATTTTTAATCCTTGTTTTCTTTTTACTATTCTTGCACACATTTGTTCAATTGTGATCTGAAGGCTTCCAGCAGAAAACTGAAAACTTTTTTTCATATTTTTCATTAAGGCTTATTTATCAAAAAATAGCACTAAAAATAAATCCTCATCATATTTCAAATCATATATTTGAAAACTTTTAGGTGTACAGTAGTGGGTGGGACACCAACAATGTATGTGGACTTACTAAATAAGCAGAGGCAGATGAAAATCACCCCCACTACTTTGAGGCTGGCAGTTAGTGGAGGGGCTCCATGCTCACCGCAGCTCTTCAATGACATCAAAGACTTCCTAGGTGTTAAATTTGTTAAGGTAATATTTAGTTCAGCTTTTGGACTTTATTCTGCTGTAATAGGGAAGAAGATTAAATTTTTTAAAGCATGTATGGATAGAAATTACACCCATTGCATGGTTTGAGGATATTACCATTAAAAATTAATACCTCTACCATCAGCAGTATGTCAATAAGAGATGATAGAAGACGCCATGTCTCATTATATTCTAAAATGTTAAAAGTTGAGTATCGCATGCTTACCAAGTTTCATTGAAAAGAAAGGAAAGTCTGGCAGAAATGATATGGAGTTACGATACTGCATATGGACAATTTTCTCCATCATATTCTACAGTGAAAGAGTGAATTAAACAGTTTCATTTATGCAAAAAATTGATTGAAGATGACTCTTGAAAATCATGTGTCACAAGATAGAGACAAAAAGGTGTGGACTTTCCAAAACCACAGTGCTTCAAATTCTACACAATCATCTTGACATGAATAAGATGGGTTTCAAAACTCTTGAGTGCAGTCCAATAACAATGACGTGTTAAATGTTGCAATGAATTTTTAGTGCTCTGCAATGAGAAAAATAGAAAAACAGGGAGTTCAATGTCACGGGAGATGAAATTATGGTTTTGTACCATGATCCTCTGTTGAAAAGGGTCTCGATGGAGTGGTGTCGGCCAGGATTATCATGGTCCATAAAAGTAAAGACGAAGAAGATTACTGCAACAATTTTTTGTGATTGTCAGTACTACTTAACTTCAAAGAGAGAATCATTATAATTACTAGTGAATATTATGCGTCATTAATGTACAAATTAAAGGATGCCATAAAAACAAGAATGCAGAGGAAAATTGTCATAAAATGTGAGATTATTGCACGACAAAGCCCCAGTACACTTTCGTGGCTACAAAGGTTGTCATTCAATACTGTGGTTTCCAAGAATTAAATCACCCACCCTCCCCAATTGCTTAATGATTATTTTTTATTTTCAAAACTGCAATCTGTTTAGCGTGAAGAAATTTTCAAAATTACGAAGAAGTGATCTCCGCAGAATTACACCATTTTGAGAACAAAACATCAGAATATTTTTTCAGCCGTATTGAAAAATAATTCATCATTCTAAAAAAAATTGTTGAGCCACAGGATGACTATATGGAAAAATAAAAATTTCATTCCATCACCTTTTTTATAGCCTTGGATCGGAAACTTTTGGATGTTACTTTATATTTAGTTTATGTTTATATGTTGACAAAATGATTTGTAAGAATTTTGGCTCACATTGAATTGATTCATTATGTTACATTATATATGTATGATGTACGTAAAGAAATTAAATAGCAAAAATTTTACAAACCACTTTAGTAAACGCAAAACAATTTGTAAATATTACTTATATGAGATTTATTTTTGAACATATACAGTAACTTAAGAAATATATATATATGTTTTTTTTAAAATAAGATGAGTTGCACAAAACATCTTTTTACTTCTTTCAATTTTTTTTATGCATATTAATTAAATTTAATGTCATCGTTTGAGATTAAAAAAAAGCTAACTTTCCTTAACAGTCAATATTTGGGATGACAGAGACGACAGCAGTCAGCTTCCAGAGTCTAGACCGTGATTCTATGGAGGTCGTCGCAGAGACTATTGGACACGTGCAGGAACACACTGAAGTTCAGGTATTAATGAAAGAAAACCAAGACATTTTGATAAGTGGTAAACATTTAAATATATGAAGTAATAATATAGATTGTCACAATACGTCAACACATATATGTTCCAACGTCATTGCTGGGCTTCGTATTCGAGGATTCTTTTGCCATTCCAACATCAATTCAGTTGGAAGGTGAAGGGATGTTTTTTTTAAGTAAGTAAGCCATTGGCATTGGTATGCTTTAAGAAATGACTGAAAAAACTCTTAATTTCTAGTCCGTAAAATAAAGTGTTTCATTCCTGATTTTTCTTTGCCTTTCCCCTCCACCATCCCTGCCTTTCCTTTTAATTGATGATATCTCACTTTATATGAAAAAGAATGTTTGGGTGATTGTCCATCTTTGTGGGGTTCGTGGGCATATGCTCACGTATGTGTTTATGGATTTCGTGGGATGGATAGTTATTTGAATGATTTATGCGACCACGTAACTTACTTCATTTACTTTTGTCTGGTTGGTTGAAAGAGATTGCCGCATGGCAATAAGCCCGCCAGATTGTATTTGCAATAAAAGTGTTAAATAAACAGATAAATAAATAAATAAGCCATTGCATACCATCAAACTGTACTGGATTCGATAGTACACCAAAGCGAGACGATCAGAGCACACCAGTACATTTTTTTTTCTCTTTTTGAAAGAATATATATGACCGAAGTCATAGGTATCCTTATACCCCGAATAGTAGGTGGAAAAAATGTCTGTCATTCGAGGGGAGTAGCAGAGTGCAGGGTCCGAACCGGCGACCTTCCGCACGGAAATCCAGTGTGCTTCCATCCAGGTCAACTGCACTCCACTATCTCCTTACACACTCCTAGGTAGACTGACTACACTTCACTGCCTCCTTAAACACTCCTAGGCAGACTGACTATACTCCACTGCCTCCTTACACACTCCTAGGCAGACTGACTACACTCCACTGCCTCCTTACACACTCCTAGGCCGACTGACTACACTCCATTGCTTCCTTACACACTCCTAAGCAGACTGACTACAAAATATAGATAAGGTGAAAAGCATTACGGTTAAGTATTTTATACAAGTACAAATGAAGTGAATGTGATTGAATACTTCATAACAATATAAATGGTGTGTGTATAGTTTTTTGTTTGTAATTTTTTTTTATTGTCATACAGTGGAAAGTGATAATAATAATAAAAGGACAATATATATATATAGAACCGTTTAGAGAGCAAAATCTTCTCAAGGGTGCTCTTACTTGGAACTTGAATCCACTATTATAGACAGACTAAAAATATTACAAAATATAACTCGTGTCAGTTGAATGTAAAGATGGGAAGTTAGTGGCTACATTCATTAGATTAGGTACTTCCCCATATTTACATATGTTAAGAAAAACATATTTAGTCAGAAAACTGTTGAAAACTTACAAAGGGAAGATGAACTATAAAGAGATCTTTGTAGATCTTATGATATGTGATAGTAACACATTCAGCTTTAGGTGTATGTTTAATGTTCTGCTATTTTGCAGGTAATAGACTCCAATGGTCAAGTGGTGCCTTTTGGGACTCCAGGTGAACTCTGTGTGCGGGGATATTGCAACATGCTGGGTTACTGGGGAGATCCTGATAAGACCGACGAGATTGTAGGTCCTGACAAGTGGCTTAAAACGGGGTAATCAAACATAACTGCATTTATTGACTTACAAAATCTAAAACAAACCTCCTCAATTCATAAGAAAATATTTAAATCAACAAGTCCTTCACATTTTCATTTGGTAGAAACAATAACGCTAACTGAGTAATCTACTTATGAAAATCAAGTTTCTTAAAGAGCAATGGAACATATATGGTATGTGCATGATAGGGATAGGTGCACCAATTCAAGAGTTAGCGATTACAGAAAGACCTTGGATAATATGCAGAAAAAGGGTTCTAACATACTTTGAGCATGTTTCCTGAAAGAACAATGAATATCTTGAGATTCTGGTGACCATGGGTAAGGTTGAGAGAAAACGAGCAAGAGGAAGCTGGATGGATAAAATAAAGGGGTTAGCAGGATTCTCTTTGAATACGCTGCATTCAATATGGCCCAGGACTAGAAAGTATGAAGACAGTTGGTGCCCTAACTTCCAGACATAGCAAAGGACCATAATGCTCATTGAGCATGGAATGAAGAAGAGAGAGAACTTTTGGTTGTTTTGAATCTCTATTACTTTGTTCAATATGTGTATCAAGTACCAGTCACCCTAAAAACTTTAAGAATATGATTGAAATTATGTATTTTGATATGTATTAAAAATATTACTAAATATAACTAACATCTCTTAGTATTTGAGAGGTTTTTAGTATGTTAATTGAGTCGTCAAGATGCAAAACTTGCTCAGGAAGATAGGGAATGTTAATATCCACTCTGCACATAATTTGATCTTATTGAATTTTTCATTATGTTTCTGTTAAAACTTATTATGGAACTTTCTAAAGAAAGAAAGTATAAAATATGTCACGCTTACATTACATTTACATTTGAAGTAGTTAATCATCATTTAGTCAAAATCGAAAAAGACTTCCAGTGTGGGTTTTGCATCTTGACGACTCAATTATTAGATAACAATAAATAATTTGATATTGCTTCAGAGACCAGATAATCCTTCAAGAGGAAGGGTATGGGAAAATCGTGGGCCGCTTGAAGGATATGATCATAAGAGGAGGGGAGAATATCTTTCCTAAAGAAATTGAAGACTTCATCAACGCACATCCTGATGTTATAGAGACACATGTAAGGAGAACTCTATACTATTAACTGTATACAAATTAATGAAACTCAGAATAAGTATAATTATATTTTTAGAAATGAAATGTAAATAAAAATAACTTAGAATCAATGTTACAAAATCTAGTCATGGTTATTGAAAAGGACCAAAGGAAAAATATACGCAATATTTGTGTAAACAATGAAATATTAAAATGCATTGGAAAATTTTGCCATTTGAAAAGTATTTTTTTCTACGACGGAAAGGTGGAAAGAAATGTTGAATGGCGAGTTGCTATAGGAAACAAAGGGTGTTAAAAGACGTACACTCAAACCAAGAAATATCTAGATCTGCCAAAATTATTGTTCGCAATAGTGTAATAAAGCCAATATCGATATATGGGAGTGAAACATAGGTGTGGAAAATGGATGAGATAAGTCAAGTAAATACGTACATTGAGAAGAATATGTAATATGTCGATGTATGATAGAAATGTTTGTATTAAGGATGGTGTGAACTAAAAACTGGTGAGTTAAGTAAGGTGAAAAGAGTATTTTGAGATAGTTTGAACATGTTGAATGGGTGACAAAAGACTGATTAAAAAAATTTACAATGCAAGCATGAGTGGGAGTCGTGGTAGAGGAGGACAGAGAAAAGTATGTTTGAATCAAGTGAATGAAATTTTGAAAAAAATAAGAGAAATATAAGGAACAGTACAAAAGATGAAAAGATGTGGAGAAGGTGATGCACAAGTGACGTGAAATAACATGTTGGTGATCTGCCCTTTGCCTCTCCCATCAGTGAAATGGCGTAATAATATTTATACATGTATGAATATTTTTATAATATTATTTCTTGACTGATTTTTACCTGTTGAAATATTCCAATATGTAAATTAGCAATAAAATCTTTGTTATTGTATAATCTAAAGCTATAAATGATGAGAAATTGGGGATTTGAACATACTGAAGAGAGAGTTCATAAAACACCATTGTTTTCGGCCTTATTCATCAAGCCTCTGGGTATGATCACCAAGCATCTGGGTTCGCCATCGCACATAATCAGATAACTAATCCGCATGTGAAGAGCAACAACACACATACATCTAATACATATGAGAATTGTCATAAGAAGAACTATTTTATAAGACTTATACCCTTTTTAAATTTTCTTTGGGTACCATCGAGAATTAAACACAAAACCCCTAGATGGAAGTCAAGAGTCTTACCAAATAGGATTTTCACTTATGGTCTCTACAACATCTTTCTGGTTGAACAAAATTGAGATTACTCTATGGTAATAAGCCCTCCATGCTGTAATTTACTAGTAATACTATCCATATTTATGGCAGGTAACAATTATAGAACCTCAAATCTAGGTCACTAATTTTCTGATTATTTACATTGTCATATAAATGAAATTTTAAAAGAATTATAGCCTATTTGAACTCACTGACTGTTAAATGTTTATGGTATATTAAAGAATGAAATATTAATTTATATTTTTAGGTATTTGGTGTAAAAGATGATCGTCTCGGGGAAGAAATATGCGCCACAATTAAAGTAAAAGAAGGTTCGAAGTTCGACCAGAAAACTATGGAAAGTTATTGCAAGGGAAAGATAGCACAATTCAAGATACCACGATATATGAAGATCTTGGACAGTTTCCCAAAGACGGGGTCAGGAAAAATTCAAAAGTTTATGCTCAAAGATATGGTGGAATCAGGAAAAATATAGTATTAAAATTATTGTGAATTTAATCTTAATCAAGAAAAAATCTAATTAAAGAAATGCTTTCAATTGACAATCCCTCTCCTATGAAAATTTATAGAATTTTTTAGATGAACATATTGATTTTAAACATTGTCTCTTTGTATTCAAGTCCCCTTAATGGAATGTTTCCATTGTATCTTTCGAATACAGATTCGATTTAAATTTATTGAAATAAAAAAATGTAGCTATTTAGGTAGTATTTTCTCAGATGATGAAATAGCTCGATAGTGAAGAACATGTAGCTATAGGAAACAAAAATAATGGGGCAATAAACATATAAACTTAAACCATACAGTATTAAAATCTGCTAAGATGGTAGCAAACAATATTTTAGTACCAACTTTGATGTATGGAATTAAAGTAGAATAAATGTGAACTGAAACAGTAGAATAAATGTGAACTTAAGGCTGATGTGTTAAATAAGATGAAGAAAAGCACTCTGAGATGGTTTGGGCATGTAGAATGAATGAAGGAAGAAAAACTAACAAAACAAATATTAATGCAAATATGAGTGATGGGTGTTGTAGAGGAAGAATAATAATTGAACCAAATGAATGAAACTTGAAAGAAGGAAACCTAAAAGTCAGAGAAATCGTGGGAGTTATATAAAAATGTAGGGATGTAGAAAAGCCGGAGGATGTGTGTGGAGATAGAAAATTCTGGCACTCTGTAATCTCTGCCTACCCTGGCAGAGAAATAGTATGATTGTTTGTATCTTCTTAGGAAGAGCAATATATGTTATAATGTATGCTTAATACCTGCTATTAGAGAAAGCATAACATTTGAACTTAATACTCGTATCTTAGAGGAGCATGCTTTCAATTTGCTCTAATCTTTCAGGGGCAGGGAAGCCATGAAAGATCTCCATCGAGGTTTCCACAAATCATTAATACACATCCTCCCACATTACTACGAGGCTGAGAATAATCCTACTGTAACACCAGCGTAATGTGTAGGTTGAGTGTCCAATTCGTCAAGTCCTCCATAGGTAATAACACAGAGCAGTTTTGACCAGTCAGCAGACGGCATCCTAAATACGTGACCCAACCCCTTCCAGGATTTCACTTTTAATGTAATTGTAATATAGTAGCAGCCGATATCCAAATACAAATAATCTTACGTATGGTCATATGAACTGACAATTATCATTCTCTAGAAATATCTATTATCATTCTCTAGAAATATCTTTTCTCAAAACAGCTTTCCAATTTCGAGTTACGGAAATGCGATTGCAGACAAAACATTTAAATTTAGTTATACTTAATTCTCTAGATAATACGTATGCATTTTGTGTAAACATGTGTATCGTTACAATTTTATAGCCCTTAACTGTCACCCCTCAGACAATGACCGGAGCTAAAATAAAATAAAACAACTTCTTAGATCTGCAAGTCGGTCATTTTTGTTCTTCATATCTCCAAATCTGATTAAATGCATATCAGACAACTAAACATAATTTAACTTTTATTTATATATATTCATTTAGAGGTGTTGCAAAATTAATGGTCCATGCTGTTTTTTATTTTAAAAAAGTCCGAGTCTATTTTTATATATAAGATAAAAATATCATTACTCATAAAAGGAACAATTGCAAATATATTTTTTGTTACATATTAAAAAATCCCTTAAAAGGCAGAAATACCGCATATCTTGTATTATACAGATTCTTGCTTCTATTTGCTTATACATGAAAATCATCTTCCTTCATAGTTGACCACCATAATATAGAATTAAGTATGGAATCATCATTTGTCTAAATCGGTTCTAATCCCTCGGCAAATAGTACAAGTTGTCAATTTTAAGACATTTTTTGTCATTTGATTATTGATCGATGCTTTTTATCTTTGTGAAGCACATCCAAAGAGAATGTCATATTCCCATGATACTTAAAAAATTCTTCAATATCACCACATTCGTAAGGTTTCAAACTTGTTTGTTTCAACTTCAGTCTATGTTTCCCACCCATATCATAATTCTTCTCAATGTTCTGAGGCATATATTAAATGATTAATATATTTGTAATCTACATGAATCCGTAAAGGAGAATATTTCACCTGAATATTTGCATTCAGGTTAAATTATGACCTGTGTTAGATTACATCATTTTGCAGACTGGTTGGAATAAAATCATTCTCTACAAATAATTATGTTGTGTTGTTTTGTATGAGCACTTTATTGTATACAATACAACATAATGGATATATTTCCATATCTCATTTTCTTTCAACCAACCAGAGAGATGTAAAAAGATATTATCGGGAAAATCTAGACTGAGAAATTGAAAATGTCGAGTTTTTCGGTTAACACTGCGAATTAAAATTAGTGTGTTTTTTTATAAGCGTCAGGAATTTAAACCACTATAGGCAGATAAGCATTCAACTTGCCATAGAGATTATCTATAATTATGATAAAATCTATACTCCAGAGGTATAAGACACCATACCATAGTGATATTAACTTTTTAAATATGATGTAATTTTTATTATTTTCAATAATATTAAATGTTTGTACACTTTTTGACAAATAAATAATAGAAGAGTATAAAATGTATTTCACTATCAAAATATTTCAAAGCAAGACATTATTAACAACTCTCCTATAAAATTCGCAAAATGGACATGGCATCTTATGCCTCTGGGGACAGAAATAGTTTAGTACAAACTAGTGTCTTGTTAATAGGTCAATAAGATACATGCGTCATTCATAATATTTATCTGCACGCAGGGTTACCATTTTCTTAATCATTTTATTGTTTGTTTAATATTTGCATGCAAATACATCTGATAGATTTAATAATAATAATAAAAGGACAATTTATATAGCACCATTTAGAGAGCCAACTTTCCTGAAGGGCCTTCTAACTTGCGATTCAAATTTACTATTATTGACAGATTAAAAGTATTAAAAAATAAAACAAGATAAGTGTAAGGATAGAGAGGTGGTGGTTGTGGCCATTAGATTAGATACTTCACCAATCTGTATATGTTTAGAAAAACATATTTGGTATAAAAAGGGTACAAAGCTAACCAAGAGAGGTCAAATAACATGTGTGAACACTTCACACATGAACTATCCTACACAAAATATTAGGTGTAGGATAGTTCATGTGTGAAGTGTTCATATAACATATAATCATAAATGTTGATAAAATCTCTAATATTCGTTTTTATGTATCTCTAATATTCTGATGCAGACAAACATCGATCAAATTGAAATATTACTCAAGCAAAAAAGCACAATCCAAAAATAAAGATCACCAATTCATTAAAACTATGTAATAATAATATGACTAGCAATAACAAAATAAACTAGTTAAAATGACGAAAAATACGCTGATATGAACTACAACCAATGAAAATGTAGACTTGAAGTACAATATAATGAAATATTATACACAGTTTCAAGAATAGCCCAAAACCTAATGACTCACAATTTAACATCAAAAAGATTTATTGCTTTGAATGGATTTCTTCTAGTCAACCAGTTTTGGTTTCATAATTATTATTGGTATCTATGGCAGTATCTTTAACTTAGTATATATATACTATATAAAAAGAATATTTGAGATTTATTTTCCACATTGTTGTAAGCTATCCAGAGTGTACTGTATACAATGACAGTGTAATATATTTCATATTTAATTAAAGCATTTTTCTTAATTAGTTTCAAATATATAAAATAAGACGACCTCCGTGGCCTGGTTGTAAGACACTTGTCTGCCGATCCGGAGGTTGCGGGTTCGATCCCCGCTGGAACTCAGATTTTTTTAAATAGGATTCCAGTCTGGTTAACGCTTAGGGCCTTTAAAAAAACCATCTTCTGGTTGGTTGGAAGAGATTGTCACGTGGTAATAAACTCGCCAGGTAAAAAAAAAAAAAAATTAGAAATGAAAATGTCGACATCAACACCCCTATCAACGAGTTGATTAAACCAGGTTTGTTTATAGTATAGTGACACGTGAATAAAATGTGACAATCAAGACCTAAATACAAAGTATTTTATATCATACGTATGTCTTAATTTAATTTGTTACTGATCTTTCGATAAGTAGTAGCTTGCGGTCAAGGAGATAATTGGAAAAGGATTGAGATTTATGGAGGAGGATAGGAAGGCATCTTGTTAATTATCATTTATTTTTTTCTATTATTATTATTGTGTATAAGGGCATGGGCTGAAAAATATCTGACACACTTGCGGTCAACCTCGCCTCCTATTGGTGGGGGTGTATCTCGATGGGAGGATGTTATGAGATGAGCCCAGACCGTTTGATGGCTTCTCTCTCAAATGTATTGTATTTGACTTTTCACTGCCTTAACATGTATGTGTAATTTCAATATATACGAGTATATAGGTTAAAGGCTTTCATTGAATTCGTGACCCTTAGTTATGAGTAATTCAACCGAGAATATGATAAATCTATCTTTGAATAAAAACATTTTTGTAAGGAAATTTTGAACACAGACATTTTTTCTTTTATTTATAGATCATTTTTGTAAGTAACATGGGATCATTCCTGATGGTTACTGTTACAATTAATGGTCAAGATTAAATTTCTCCACTTCCCTTCATTTTTTGTCCTCTTGGATGATAAATATGATGATTGAGTCAACAGTAACTTAGAAGATGCCCTAATCCATATGCGGGCCTCAAAAGAGGCACTATTTGACTTATGTGTCTAAAATGAGTATCCCGTTTTAATCAGGTTGATTTCTGCGTGTCGCCCTAATTTCTGAAAGCGTAAAATTTAAGTGTTTCAAAAAACAGGAGCGGCATCTAAATATTTCTTCCAGTGCTATATTTTTTTTCAATTGATTTCAATCAATTTATATTTTATTGAATGTACCTTCCTACTTCTGTCAAAATTTTGGCAGTGGTGTCATTGAACTGGTTCACACCGCTTCTCGCGAACCAGTTGTTAAATTCTGGCATGGTCCACCGAACCGGTTGTTAAAAACTTTCAAGTTAAAAAAAAATAAAATAAGTAAAACCATTTTTTTTAACTAAGTCAATGTAAATTATAAATGTGTGATGAAAACAGTGGAAAACAAATAATGATACTTGTGACATAAGAAACCGAACAAGTTTATGTTATAACTTGTAACCTGTTCAAAATGTCATCTGCTTAAATATTGATCCCGATAGATCTGGTTTTCGGTAAAGCTTTTTCTCAAATTAACTTTTTTAATTTAGTATTGCAACATATTATGTACGCATTTTATACATAACAAAAATAAGGACATCTACCAACACAATAATACATCGATCAATAAGTCACGGAACTAACCAACATATGGTGAACAAATCCATACCATTCTCAGTTAGTACCAACTTTTAGAAGTTACGTGTCAAACTTTCATGACATTCCGACATTGTGTCATTGAGTTACAGTGGTTTTAGTGACGCTACTTTTGCTATTTTCAAAACAATGAAAAAAAAAACGAATTTCGTGTGTTGATAAAACATTGCTTTTTAATAGGAAAAAATACCGTTCAAACTCAGCGATGACTTGAAAAGTGTTATCCGGGCTTTGCTCCGTCGAAAACAACCATTTGTCGGTGGTATGCTGATTTCAGACGCGGTCGTACAGACACAAATTATGCTGAACGCTCTGGTCGTCCAAATAATAATAATAATAAATAATAAATAAACATAGGTTTATTGACAGCAACATAGTATGTACAAAATATATTTAAATAACACTTCTAAAACACATAAATTGCAAATAATACATTAAATACAGAAGCTATGAAACGGTCTGGGCTCATCTAATAAATGAGACTGTTACACCAGAAAACATTTAAAAAAACTCAAAATCGTGATGGAAAATCGCAAAGTAAAGTTGCGTGAGATAGCTGACATCCTGAAGATATCATTTGGTAGTGTTTACACTATTTTGCATGAACATTTGGTCATGAAAAAGCTTTTTTCGAAATGGGTGCCACGTTTGCTCACAATGGAACAGAAACAACAACGCATCGATGATTCAGAGCGCTGTTCGGAACTGTTGACGCGAAATAAACAGGAATTTTTGCGTCAGTATGTGACAATGGATGAAACTTGGATTCACCACTATACTCTGGAATGAAATCGGCAGACAGCTGAGTGGAGAGCAGCGACCAAAAACTCAACAGTCGGCCGGGAAGGTTATGGCCTCCGTATTTTAGGATGCGCATGGTATAATATTCACCGATCACCTTGAAAAGGGAAAAACCATCAATAGCGAATATTATATAGCGTTATTGGAGTGTTTGAAGGCAGAAATTGCAAAAAAACGGCCCCATATAAAGAAGAAAAAAGTTCTCTTTCATCAGGACAATGCACCGTGTCACAAGTCGATGGTAACGATGGTCAAATTGCATGAGTTGAACTTCGAATTGCTTCCGCACCCACCGTATTCTCCAGATTTGGCCCCCAGCGACTATTGGCTGTTCGCAGACCTCAAAAAGATGCTCCAGGGAAGGAGATTTGGCTCCAATGAAGAAGTGATTGCCGAAACTAACGCCTATTTTGAAACCAAAGATAAATCGTTCTACACGGCTGGCAAAGAAAAGTTAGGAAAGCGTTGGAATGAATGTATCGCTCTTGAAGGAGACTATGTTGATGAATAAATAAGAATTTTGGCAAACAAATGTTGTTTTAGTAGTTAGTCCCGGGACTTATTGATCGATGTGTTATATATATATGTAAAATGGTATCTATTGTAGATTATTTTATAAAAAAACAGCGAACCGATTGTTAAAAAATAGGATGACACCATCGCCTTTTGGGATCCCATATTCATGGGCCCAGAGGCGACTATTTAATCTTCCGCGGTGTACAGTTTTTTTTTATGGATTTTTGACTAGGCTATCCGGCAAATCCAGATAAAGCCCTTTGGTAAATCTGGGCTTGGTCAACAGCCTTTTTTACTTGGTAATTTCACCTCTTGGGTTAACGCCCCCTTCTTCTCTGGCCATGTACACTCCCCAACACCATAAGTTTCTCAAAACTCTCTGAACCTCAGTGGACCGTGTCTTAAAAGATAACCAGAGAGCATTTATAAACAGAATATCCAGTACAAGTAGAAAGATGAAAATCTTTTACAATTATTTAATTAACAATGGATGAATTCTTTTGTACGTCGTTCGATTTTTAGCAATCTTGAAAAACCGATGCTACTCGTATAACCACATTTGAAAAATACCATTGATCTCTTTTTTATTTTTATAGTACAGATCTCGCTTTATATGAAGACGAAACACACGAAAGATCTTACGAGATTCATTTCTTATCTTACTATACTCAGCGACGAACTGTGTCGGCGAGCGAGCAGGAATTTCCCGGTGAGCCGATGTACAAATAAGCCGAAATATTCTGCGCACAGTTTGAAGGGAGATTTTTATATTTTTTCTAGAAAATGAAATACTATTTGTTTTATGGTTGACTACGAAATTCACACTAACAAAATAAGGAAAAAAAAACTGGGCTAAAATATTTTAAAACTGCACGGCTTTTATGTTCTACAAAGTTTAATTTGCAGCCCTTTCGTTAACACTAAATATTTTTTTCCAAATTGAAATACGTCCTGAATCGATTACGAAATTCCTTAACTCAATCGCTTCTCGTATCGTGCACGATGTGATTGATGTCTTGCGAAAAATATATCTTGAACTAAATTAGCAGAGGAATGCGCGAAGTATTTGTTTTAAAAAAGGGACCGATCTCAATCGATCTCCTGGATCTATTTTAATTTCCAATCCTCCGCTGATCTTATTTAAATGCATTAAATTATCATAATTACAACGGTTCACAACAATATACGAGTATTATGAATATTAGTGCCATTATTTTATTGTTAGTATGCTCAGTAAATACTGTGACAATCTGGGCTTGACTCGCTACAGGTTCTTTATTATCTAAATTATTTATTGCACATGCACTTAGTAACTGTCCAACACAGGGGTTCCAAATTTTTTTTGAATTGTACCACCTAATGAAAATCACAAAGAGTGGCGTATCAGAAGAGTCCTTCTAAACCATCTACTTCCTTCCTTGTTCATAAGAAAATTTTCATAATATATAGTAGGTACCTATACCATACATATCCTCTTTACTCATTGTGTAATTACAATAATATACCTTAGAATTTAAGTTTACGATGTTTTTGTATACATCCTAAACTCAAATTCTAAGGTATATTACTAACAAAAATTAACGAATATGTATAGAAAATGATACTTCCTATAGGTCCAATACGTATTATATTTGTATTATACTTTCGTTGTATACAGTACTACCTTGCGGGCTTATTGTCATATGACTTATTCCAACCAAGCAAAAATATTTTTAAGAGGCTTTAAGTGAAAACCAGACTGGAATCGTTTGAACAAATCTGGGTTCTGGGAATCGAACTCGCAACCTCCGGGTTGGAGGATAAGCGTATTATCGACTAGGTCACGGATGTCGTAATTTAAGGATGAAATCTAAAGAAACTTTATATACGCACTTATTAAATGTAATATATTAAAAAAATTTAACTGGGTAACCCTAGGTTACCTTGATAAATATCGTTGGTGCAAGCCGGCCTTAACATGTTGTTGGAAATTATGGTGAAGTTTCATGGAACTTCAGTATTTGGACGCTTGCTTCCTCTCCTAGCACTAGTGGTACGGACCATAACATATATTTTGAAATAAAAAAAGGGTTATAGAATTATGTTAATTGTGTTGATAAGACAGTCTTTATAAATATTCTGATGTTGACAGATACGTGAATACAAAGTCCTCATTCACAATTTCAACACGTCGAGCTACAATTTGGCGGGAAAGTTGTATTTCTTTTGTAGAGTTTATAATTTTGTTTTTCTTTTTAAATTTATCAAATAAAACTTCACCAGCTTCAAGAAAAGCTTCTTTCACAATATCTCCATCTCTTAAAAGTTTTTTTGAATTTATTTAACACTTTTATTGCAAATACAATCTGGCGGACTTATTGCCAGGTGGCAATCTCTTCCAACCGACTAGACAAAAGTAAATTAAGCAAGTTACGTGGTCGCATAAATCATTCAAATGACTATCCATCCCCACGAAATCCATAAACACATATGTGAGCATATACCCACAAACCCCTCAAAGACAGACAATCACCCGAACATTATTTTTCATATACAGTGAGATATCACCAATCAAAAGGAAAGCAAGGGAACGGGATGGTGGAGAGGAAAGGAAAAGAAAAATCAGGAATGAAACACGTTATTTTACTGACTAGAAATTAAGAGTTTTTCAGTCGCTTCTTAAAGACGAAGCGAGTCTTAATTGGTTTGTAACTGATTCCAGAGTATCACTGCATGTACAGTGAAGGACGATGTTTTTTATGCTTATATGAAATATAACTGATCCAAAATGAGGCTTTACTTGGTGATTTTAACTGCAAAAGCACAGTATCGCTTCTAAGTAAGAACTTAGAATCGATACTGTGCTTCTACTAGAACATTTAATTTCTTAACTTGCTTTCTGAGGTCAGAAAGCTCATATGCTATTTTCCTTTTAGGAAGGATAATGACCTAGGCTAAAACGTATGTAAACTTATAAAATGTATTTCTAAATTTCCTTTCTTTGAAATGGCAACTGTAGCGCAACATTTTAAGCACAAATATTTATCTCAAGAAACTTAAAAAAAAGTAAAGTTCTCATTCATTAAAAAAAATTAAATAATATCTGTTTTGGTTTCTTAAGTGAACTCATTTTCGATCGACAGTAAAAAACGTATTCGATAGAAAAATTTATTATATGAAAAGTAATACATGTCATGATACGCCACTATTATACGTGTTAATCAACCACAATAAAAACAATGGAACGAGTATATCTATTAGGATTTTCATATGGTCACAAGATCGACCTCCCAAATGTCTGCGATCGATTAGTCGATCGCGATCGACCGTTTACCCACCTCTGCTCTAGAAGATACATTTTCCATGCGATAGGGTCATCCGCTCCAAAAGCGCGATCAATATATCTGGGACGAGTTTGCTTCAATAATGCAGTTTGTGATCACATACCCAGATGTACTAAGATTCCCATAGAGCACAACTCTGATACACGATACAGACATGTGATACGGCACCAAGTCCCTCACGGCTTTGAATACCACAAGATGCAGTTTGAATTCCATCCTTTCAGGACACCTCCAGATACCAACAACGGTCCAGTTGGATAGGTCATAACATCAGTCACCCAGGCCTGCTCCTTACCATCGTCGAGGGAACGATTGAGAGCAATAACCATAGAGGCCGCCCTAGATATAACTACATGGACCGAGTGATCCGGGATGTGCGCTGTAGCAGCTACCAGGAGATGAAGAGACTTACGGATGACAGAGATGAGTGGAGGGATCGAGTGCTTGATGCAGACCAATCCTAGGATTTTAATCCAGAAAAAAAGGACACCTCAGCCCTCTAAGCTAAGAACTAGTGTAAAACTTCTAAAATGTAAAAGATGCCTGCTTTAAACTCGGAGATTTCGGGTTCGATTCCCGTTGGAACTAAGATTTTCAAAAGAAAAGTATTCTCGTTTGGTTTACACTTATGTTTTAAACTTGGTTGTAAGAGATTATCATATGGAAATGAGCCCACCAAGTTGTATTGTTAACAACGATTTTTTTTTATAAAAAAGGAGATAATTTTGAGATATACATATTAATGGTACAATATTTCATGCCAAGTACGAGTATTGCAGGGTAATTTAGAGATCAGATATAAAAATATATAACCTAGATTTAAAAAAAATTATTCCAATCTAGTTTTCATTTAAGGCCACTTTAATATCTTTCTGATAGGCTGGAAAGCTTGTCTCAAAGCAATATGTCCGCCAAGTTGTAATGTAACATATAAAACGAAAGTGTAATACGAAACAGTAAAAAATTAAACATCTTAAAAAAACAAGTTTGAAAACTTTTGTCATATTAATGTTAAATGGGTTTTCCACAGATATAAGAAAAAAAACTGATTTATGATACATTTGTTCACTGTTTATTTACTTGAAATGTAAACAATGAGCTACGGGAAGTTTAAGTATAGAGCCGCACGAGAGACATAGACGCCTATGTGCAAAAACAAAAAAAGACGTCCCAATCTCTCTAGTTCAGAAAATGTAGGATGAGTCCTGTGACAGCTCACGAATTTGCCCCAATACAACATTGTAACGATGTTCAGTAATTTTAATTATTTCATCAACTTTAATATAAGCCTCAATTCTAATAAATAGCAAGTTATTTAGGTAAATACATTACATCAGGTTGTATTGGGGGCAAATTTGTAAGCTGTCACAGGACTCATCCTAGAATTTCCGAACTATAGTTCAATTTATTTTTAATAGTTGCACTGTTTTCTTTTTGCATTAAATTAAATTTAAAACTACCTAGATATATCAGTTTTACATTATTTTTGTACGGAATATAAACCTATTTTTTAAACTAACTAAGGTGTCTTCATCATAAAAATTACAGGAAAATAAATAAAATTATGAGATAATAGAAGTACGAGTATAACAAAGAAAATTCTAAAATTTCGAACCGATAATAACTACGTTGCCATGTGTAAATAAAAAAACGTTATATTATTATTGCTCATAATAAAAGAAGCCATAAAATAATATAAAAAAGTGGGAAAAATAAAACGCGTGAAAAAACACCTGTCAAACACAACTCCAGCAAGCAGCGTTCGAAAGAAGACTGATTTAAAATAAAATAAAAATTGCGTTTGAGATACAAAATCATCTGTTTTTACATTACAATAGACACATCCGTATTACATTTATTCAGAAAGGGGTAGGCAGAGAGAAAAGAGCGCCGAACTTTCCTATCTCGATACACATCCTTAGCCTCATCTACATTCATACCTTCACATACAACTTTTATGATTACTCTGATTTTATACATTTCCTTCTTTCAGAATATCATTCACTTGATCCAACCATACATTCCTTGGTCTTCCTCTCACACGCCTTCCCTTCACATTTGCACTGTATATCTGTTTTGTTACTCTTTCTTCATTCCCTCAGCGTGCTCTCCTTAACCCATCAGCTTTAAGTTCGCATTTATCTCTTATCACTTAATTCCGTATTTTGTCATATATTGTCACTCCATGTCACAATACAATAATTTCTACAGCATTTATTTGACTCCTTTCAGTCTTTTTACACATCCACTTTTCACTCCCATACACCAAAGTTGGCACTAAAATACTATTGTAGACTATGGTACTGTCCGGTTCTAGTATATATGTTTTAGTGGCCCATTGACTTCAATATATGTGTGGATATATCGGCGCATTGAGGTTAATCTGGTTCAGTATTCGAATTATTTTAGTTAATCATTTAGGCCGAGCCCCCCCCCCCCCAAAGTGCTTCGTTAGGTGCTAAGCTAGGTTTTACGGGACTAATATACTTGGTGACTTCATGCTTGGCCACACCAAAGTGCTTCGCACAAATTCATTTGACATTTGGGATCGGTTGAGTCAACAAACGATGTCACTCTCAAAACTAACCAATTTCATTACAACTTACCATCTTTATTTACTTCCTGTGCAACTTCATTCCAAAGTGATTTTATTACAGCTACATTTTTGTATAATTTGCTCGATGGGTTCCACAAAGGCTCCCTTTTTTTACACATCTGCTATTAAAACTTCCGCCATCTTGTAAAATCACGATGACACAATAAAATTAACCAATACGTCTGTACGCTAGGAGATCCACTCGGTGACTAATCGTCATGAAGCGTGCAGTGTGGCCATTGCGATAGTATGCGGTCCGTTGGATTGCTAGGATATGTCGCCTAACTCGCAGCGTAGCTCTAAGCACCAAGCGAGGCTCCTACCTGTGTGGCCGAGGCCTTCGTGTTTTGTGGATAGGAACTTATTTAAAGTCCAATCTATTATATTATATTTAATACTCACACGAAGGGGGTGACCACCGTAGACAGGCAATTGAACGATCAACTTACGACCGCCCCTTGAATCAGCCGCCTGTGTGCGCTGCACACATTTCACATATACCATAGATGTGGCAACCGCTTATTTAGTAAATAGGTTATACCGAAGGTATTTTAAAATGTCTGTATCTTCAAATCCTTTTGTATTTTATATATCTATGATAAAACGTAAAGAATGAGTGGCTTGCGACTGATACAAATAGTTCTCTAATAATTATGTACTATTTCACATGCGAGTTATTTCATATCAAATCAACACACACACTTTCCACCTTACCTCTTAACGATTTCTCTATTTTAGGTTTATAGCTTGTACCTAAAAAGGACATATTTAAGGTTTACAGCTTGTACCTAAAAAGGACATATTTTTTTAGAATTTTGTGGTAAATTTTTTTATAAATTTTTGAAAAACTTAAATATTAAGCGTGTTTTGGAAATATGTACTAGTTGATATTTCCTGAATGGTATTTGATCATATAAATATATTTTAAAAGCTCTTCAAATTATACTCGTATGTAACTTGATAGGACTTGGTAATAAAATTTAAAAACTGAACCTAAAATTTTATAATTTTAAAAGTACATTTTGTACTCCTTTAAAAGTATCTGAAGGGATAAGGTAGAATTTATATTTAAATTGTGATGATTTTTCGTGAAACTACTCATACACCCTAAAGCACAATTTGTTTCACAGGCACATCTTGCAGTATGAGGTCTTGCATTATCCTGCAAGGATAACACTTTATTTCGTATAACTAATCCTAGCTGGTTCTGAAGCAACCTATACGCCTAGTTTCCATGATTTTCCAATTTGATGGAAATATAATCCAATTGTTTCATTACTGTCTTTAAGCATTTCAGAAAGTTCTTGACACGTTTCTTTCGAATTATTTTCAATAACAACACTTGATTCTTCATTATCAATAACGCAAGGTCGTCCTTCAAGTTATTCAGCACCAAGAGAATTTTTTCAAATCACTTCTGTGCGTTATCGCATCTTCTCTAGAAAGAAAACAACTAGAAATAAAGGCAGGGGCGTAAGGTTGGACTCCAGAAACGTGGAACAGTTGCTGTAAAATTTCCTTATCTCTGGTAGACAGAAGGGACCATCATAATTACATCGAACATTATTTCAATTTCTCCTTAGTCACTTTATAAAGTTTATTTAAATATATTTGTGTCCTATTTGGGTCATGTACTATTAGGAGCAAAGTGCAAATTACTGCACCTGATCATCCAAGGCAAAATAGAAGGTCGAAGAGGTGTTGGCAGGAGGCAAATCTCCTGGCTCCGCAATATACGTGATTGGATTGGTATAAGGAGCGTTGGGGATCTTTTTCGGACTACCGGGGACAAAGATGCCTACTCTCAGGTGATATTCAACGTTGGGGACTTGACATGAGAAGAAGAAATGTGTTTGTTTTAAATTGTTACTAAAATAAATACGAGGTCAACAAACTTTCGTAAACAAATCAGCAGAGCCGAGACAAGGGACGGACAACCAAGTCACTGCCCCTAGGCGCAATATCTGATGGGTGCCAAAATCGGCCGTCATAAAAGGAAAATAGCATATCTTCTCCCTGGCTCCATCCCAACTCACTGTGCGAAGACTGTTGGGGTCAGCTCTCCTCATCTTCAGGTTGTATGCTCTTCTGTCCCGGATTACGTCCCCCAGGCCGTGCCTCTGCATCAGATTATCTTTTTGCACCACCCATGAATTATTTGGTCTTCCTCTTCCTCTATTCGAGGAAGATCCATGGAGATTTCCTGGTTCACAATGTGATCGGGTGCTCTGCGTCCAACGTGCCCATACCATCTCAATCGCCTCTCCTCCATCTTACTGTTGATGTCTGTAACACCTAGGCTTCCACGAATGCGTGAGCTTTTTATTTTGTCTCTTAGGGACACACCAGCTGACCATCTTAGCATGCGCATTTCAACAGTTTCTAGTTGCCTTAAGAGTTATCTATCGTCCAGCTTTCGGAGCCATAGAGGAGTGCGGGTCTGACAATCGTTTGGTATACTTTTCCTTTTAACTTTACTGGCATTTTCGGATCACATAGAACTCCCGTCATTGATCTAAACTTCATTCATCCCACACTAATTCTATGTGTTACATCTGCTGCACATCCTCCATCGCTATGAATGAGTGACCCAAGATACTTAAAGGAGTCACAATTTGGTAATGTTTCTCCATCCATTTGCATTACGGGAGTGACAGCATTTGTGTTCTCGAATGGTAGGTACAGATATTCTGTTTTCTTTCTGCTCAGTCTCAATCCATTGTCCTCCAAGATTTTTCTCCACCTTTCCAGACTATTTTGCAGGTCTTCATGTTTTTCCCTTATTAATACAATATCGTCTGCAAATAGTAGGATCTTTAGGACACTGTTCATTTCCTGGTTAGTTAAATAGTCCATGACTAAGATGAATAGTAGCGGACTGAGTACCGATCCTTGATGTACCCCCACCTTTACAGAAAATTCTGGTGAATTTCCCGAAGTGCACCTCACTTGCGTTGTCACGTTATCATACATGTCCTGAACGGCAAGTACATACTTTTCTGGTACACTATGTGCTCTAAGTGTTGCTCAAATTAGGCTTCTAGGGACCCTGATTTTTGCCTTTTCTTTTTGCCTTTTTACCCATGCCTTTTCAAGATCGATGAAGACCATATGAAGGTCTTTCTTGGCATCACGGTGTTTTTCGACAAGGAGTCTAACGGTTTGAATGACGTCTACTGTTGATTTTCCCGATACGAAGCCACACTGGTTGTCATGTATTTCCACCAAATTCCTGATTCTCGAGTTTATAATTCGCTCATATATTTTCATAGTGTGGGATATTAGCTTGATGCCTCTATAGTTGCCGCATTTCCTGGAGTCTCCTTTGTTTTTGTAGAAGGGAAGGAGAAAGCTTCTTCGGAATTCATCTGGCATTGGGGCTCCGGCCAATATTTTATTAAAGAGCTTACACAGCCAATTCTGTCCCCATTCACCACATTCTTTCAAAAATTCAGTCGGTATATTGTCTGGTCCTACTGCTTTTTCTGTTTTCATTTGAAATATGGCCAATCCTCCTTCTGCAGGAGTAATTTCTAAAAGGAAAATAGCATATGATTATTAAATAAAGAAAATTAAAAAAATAAAGTACTTAATATTTGATTTGTACAATATAAACCACACTAAAAATTTGTACACAGAAATCGCACTTCAGATTTGTACACGGAAATCACACTAAAAATTTGTACACATAAATCACATTACAAATGTGTACACAGAAATCACACTATAAATTTGTACACAAAAATCACACAACTGTATGCACAGAAATCACATTACAAATTTGTACACGTAAATCACACTACAAATTTATACACAGAAATCATACTAAAAATCAAATTCATTAAATATTACGTAGGTAATGATAATATGATTATTGCAATATGAAAATAAACACATTAAAATGAAAATACACTGTTATTGACTACAACGAATCAAGAAATAGATTATACACGTAAATGTAATGGAATATTGTGCGCAGCTTCAGGAATACTCAAATAACCAAAAATAAAAAAACACGTTTTACTTAAAAATAGATTTATTGCTTTAAATAAATATGTTCCTATCAACCAGCTTTTGTTTCATAATTATTATCAATATCCACGACTGCAAAAAGTTAGTAAGTAAAAATAATTTTGAAAAAAATATATAATCTGAGGGAAATAGGGATCAAGGTGGTAATTTTATGGTAGTTAAGGACGAGGTATATTTTGAGATAAATAATGTTTCTTAAATGTTTTTCTTGAATATCGACAAAAAAATGTGTACACACTTTGACATTGTGCCGTTTATTTGCAACTTGCTGCAGAAATTTGTGATACTACGCATTTATGAAAAGTTTAGGAATTTACTTCCAGCAAGATGGTGTATCTCACTATTACCATCGTGATGGAAGTGCCTATCTTGATGAGAATTTGCTAAACTGACGGGATGGATGTAGATGTAGCCAATGAATTTATTTTATGGGAACTCATTAAAGATAAAGTTTATGGCGCAAAATTTACAACAGTTAAATAATTGAGAGCAACAATTGAAAGAAAGGCGATTCCACGTTATCAGCAGTGCGTAGATCAACAAGGTCATCAATTTGAGAATTTGCGATAGTTAAAACATCTAGGTTTATTTTCTTTAATTTGGAGTTTTAATCGTCTTCTCAATGTCATGTCAGGTCCCCCCAACGTTGAATATTACTTGAGAGTAGATATCTTTGTCCCCAGCAGCCCGAAAAAGATCTCCAACGTCCCTTATGCCAGTCCAATCACGTATATTGCGGAGCCAGGAGATTTGCCTCCTGCCAACACCTCTTCGGCCTTCTATTATTTTGCCTTGGATGATCAGGTGCAGTAATTTGTACTTTGCTCCTCTAAGTACATGACCCAAGTAGGACACCTTTCGGATTTTAATATTAGTCAGCAACTCTCTATCAACTTTGGCTCTTTGAAGAACCCTTGTGTTGCTGACCATATCCTTCCAGGGTATCCGTAGCATTCTCCGGTGCATCCACATTTCGAATGCTTCTTACTTTGAGGGTCCATGATTCCACTCCGTGCAATAACACTGACCAAACGTAGCATTTGACTAACCGTAGTTTTAATCTTAGATGTACCTTAATAAATGTTGAATTTATCATCATTCAAAGTGTGCGTATATTTCTTGGAACACCCTACTATTGATATTGGAATTGTTGTCTCTTAACTGGTCCATAGTACGAATTATAATCTTAAAAGCTTAAAAACGTAATAATCATATTGAGGACATTTTATTAAGCGCCGTTTAAAGAACCTGCTTTTCAACACTTGGGATTCGAACCCACTTTTATTGACAGATTATATTAAAAATAATTGAGTGTAACGATAGGAAGATATGGTACTTCCCTTCATCTGCATACGTTCAGAAAAACATATTTAGTAAGAAAACTTACCAAGGGAAGACGAACTGTTAAGAAACTTTTGTAGATCTGACATGTGATAATAATACATTCGGCTTTAAGTGGAGTCTAGTGTATGTGTGTATTGTTCATAAATAATTATACATTCTGATAAGAACTCCTAAAGAAGGTTGTCTCCAAGTGCTTCCTAAAGATGCACACGCCGCACATTTCTCTAATATTTTGATGCTGACAAAGATCGATCATATTGAAATATTACTCGAGAAAACGACTATTAAGCAAAAATAAAGATCATTAATTAATAAAATATAACGCAATGATAATGAATGTTGCAATAACAAAATAAACGTTATAAGGACGAAACGTTTACTATTATTGCCTAAAGCCAAATCAAGAAATAGACTGACTACAAATACTCGTATAATAGAATATATTGTAAACAGTTTCAGAAATATCCAAAGTCAAAAAAATCTTTGAGTAATCAAATTTTCATAATGTAATCGATGCTTTATTTCGTGTTTATTTTTATTTTTCACCAAAGGTAAAATGTACCTTACAAAATTATTTAAAAAGTATTTTATGCTAAATGTACTATATTTACAAAATAATCTTAAAATTAAAAAAAAACAAAAAAAATTAACAATTCGACAAAACTAAAAAAGGCACATCAACATAATAAAAAAATACGTTAGTAAGTACAGGTCAAAATGATTACAAGAATATAAAAATTTGATAATATACACAGCTGATCACACGATACTGGGCCGTTCCTAGTCAGCTGTCCGCACCACACCATATCAATGTGATATTAATACGAAAAGAATAGTACAGCACAAATTCAATACTTGATCAACTTTGCAATCAGACTATTTTTATAGCTCGATAGTCTATTGAAAATATATCGATAATCTCTCGAAATTGTTTTCCCAAAAATTTAATTCTATTTATAGGGAAATTTGGTTCGTTAATATTATAGGTACACTTTGTTTACAATAGAAAATATTCTTATGGTGAGTGTGCACTGAAGGAATTCGAATATTGAAAAAACTAAGCAATTCAGGACAATGTAATTGAGAATCGATGACTTTATGCAAAATATGGAAATGATTTAATATTATTCTTTTGTTCAGAGGTAATAAAGTCAATCTTTGTTCGAAATAGTTATATAATCTCATATCGTTCGATATTCCTCGTAACTCTTCCATCATCTGAGAAAACACTGCTAACTCGTATGTGTGAATAGAATAATTCTTCGATTTGCTCTAAATTTTATTACTCACCCATATATTAAAATTACTTGGAAACAGAGAGTCACAAATGCCGTAATCGTAAGATAACTAACATACATCGAAAAGGAACGCGAGCTATTGGAAACTACTCGTACCAGTTCACCATCGCTCACGATGTTATGGGGGTCCAAATACTAGTACGTCCCCATTCAGCGCAATTTACACTAGAATATCAAAATATATTTTTATGAGCGTGTCGTCACGTAGTGACGAAGAAGGAACCGCCCAAAGGGACTCCTTATCCGGCGGCGACACACCTGAGTGTGAAAATAATAAAATTAACAACGGACTTAGATCCGAAATCACGGGAGTAATTTTTTTTTATTATAAAGTCCCTTAAGGCCTGAAGTTTAAACAGTCCAGCAAATAGCTAGTACTTTCATAGAAAATTTCAAATACAACAAAACTATTATTCTTCGACGTCACTAGATCGGAGTAGCCAATCGGTACGAAGATGAATCGATGTAAGGCTGAGTGGAGTTCCCTTCGTAAATAACCACAAAATGTGTTTTGCGGATTGATCCAGCTAGCAGCAAAAAATGGAAACCATTAAACGAAGAAAGGTTAAGATTTAGGATATACACTCAGGCATAAAAAATAGAGTCCCTGCAGCTCACAATATGTTAGATCGCGGGCTGAAGAGAAGTCAGTTTGGACACTCGACTTCCCTCCGATTGTCATACAAATTATTCCGAACTTAAACTTTCAATGCGATTTTTCTCCAAGCCGATTAGTCATTCACTGTTTCCTCCCAACTCCCTCATCTCCCAAGATTCTATTGTTCGTTGTCTCGAAACCTCTGTCTCGGTCTGCGAAAATGCCATTCTCCCGTAGTGTTGGGATAGCATAATGATAATTGTTGACCGTGTCAACTAATGTCTACTTACATGGTCTATCCATGCCAACTGGTTTAGGATATCAGACGTGTAAGGAGCTATTTATCTTATCAGGAATATGGAGCTGACTACCAACTTTCACCAGTTGAAGAGACACGTCAAAAAAAGCTTAACGAAACACTTTTTCACTATCAAATGAAAAGCGTATATTCTTTTTACTGCGATATTCGCTTTATAGCGAGGTAAATAGCAGGCTAGGTTCGGGAAATACTGACTGAAAAAAATCATTATCTTTAAATTAATTCTCAGTTACGCTTGCGATTTCTGAAAAAAAAAAGAAGTTATATAACATACGAGTACATCGCGATATACACGGTTATGTGATATTCGTGATTCCTGAAAAATGAATGAAAAATGCAAAAAAATAAGACAGAATTAATAAAACTGGTTTATCGGGATATCGCGAAATTGTGGGGTCAAAGCAATAGTTTATCAATTTCATATTTATACCAATAAATATAAATTTAATTTCACCGGACAATCAGAGCATGCATAATGAAATAAACTATGTTTTGAATGAAACTAGTTCATTACCATTCAGTTGTTTTAATTCTGTTAATATGTTGCACGAGACAAGTTTTTCCTTAGTTATGATTTTAATATAATATACTCGTACATAATTTATGTTTACATTATTCATCTTGTTTTTCGTAGTAAATTTTAACGCTTATTATCAAATCGCCTGGGACACTCGTGTTGAAAGGTCGACAGAGAAATAATTTCCTAATTTTCTCGAATGTTTACGAAACATTCATGTTCTCTTGATAAAACGTTTTAATCAGATCGATTTTGAAAATATAGCATTTAGTTTTTGAGACAGTGCCCAATTAAAACATGTGTTTTCTGTTTTAAGTTAGATGTTAAAATACAATAGTTAATACAATGTTTTTTAAAAGTATTCATCGTTATAAGAAGTATTTTTTTAATCATAAGCATTATCAACCGCTTTGGACATCCCATATAAGAAGGTATATACATTATTATTTTATAATTAACTAAATTTAATAAGATCTTCTAATTGTATCAAAGGCACTAAATTATTTCCCTAAATAATTCTGCCACCTGGACAGCACTAGCACTGGACATTTCACGGACGCTGAATAAAATACTTTTAACTGAATAATATTTGTTGGAAGTTTAATGCGGAGTATTGTGATTGATCTGCACCAGAAACATCTACCATATGAGTATTACATTTGGGCATTTTCTCAGTGAATCCGATTTCTTATATATGTTTTTGATAAATGTATGGAGGAGATTGTGGGATGTGCTGTTTATTTTTTTGATGCAGTATGCCAAGGGTTGATTCACGTGGTACAACAAATTCGTAATAAGGTAGGATTAGGACTTATCAAGTTAATGAGAATTTTTGACAAAGGAATTTAATAGTAATCAACAATAAGTAAAAACCATCAACCTATTTTTTCATATTCATGTCCTCAATATAATATAGGCAAACCCCTAGTTTACCGGGGTTCACGATAAATAACAGGCAACAAACCCAGATCCATAGAATTAGAGGATGTGCCCACTTGAAATTATGTCTTTTTGTCTGCATTGGTTGTAAAAATATATTATGTAATACAAATTGTATTTAATTGTCTCTTATTATGTATACATACCATATATGGGCTTAATTAAAACTTTGCAACGATTTTACATAAATATATACCATCTCGGCATATCCTTGCTGGGGTAGGCAGAGAAGACAGAGAATCAGACTTTCCTACCTTGACACATACATTTCGCGGTTTCCACATCCAAAGACTTTCTCATACAGCTCCTACATTTTTTTTTTCATTTTCTTTCTTTCAAAATACAATTATCTGGATCCAAGTATACTTTCTTTGGTCTTTCTCTGCTACGCTTTCATCTCACATTTGCGCTACATATTTGTTTTATTGGCCATTCTCCATTCATTCGTTCCACTTGCCCACACCATATCAGAGTGCTCTTCTTCATCTTACTCAATATATCAGTAAGTTCACATTTATCCCTTGTCATTTAATTCTGTATTCTGTTGTACATTGTCCCCCCATCTATTCTTCTCAACGCACGCATTTCTACAGCATTTATTCGACTCCAATTCGTATTTTTCCACGTTTACGATTCACTCTCATACATCAAAGTTGACACCAAAATATTTTTGTGGACTATCATACACGTATTAACACGTTCAACGCTAACAACGCGCCTAGTACGTTGTTCTTCGCAACCGTCGGGTGCTAACAACGCGCCTGACGCGTTTTCGTATGCTAAGTTCGTGTTCAATGTTTCGTTTCAAATAGAGGGGGTACTACTAGACAACACCAAATTAAATTGCACGTAATTTTACTTTTTTTTATTTAATTTTCAGCCACACGTGAATTGCCTTAATAATTTGATCGCATTGAATGTGTTATAAAATTTTGATACTGCCCGGCTCGAATATAGACTTAGTGCCCCAGTGATATAATTTCCTTTCACTACAAGCCGTTCGATATCTCTGTTGATTCTTCCATTATATACGAAAATACTACCAAAAAAGAGAATTCCTCACTTCGTTCCAATCTTTCATTGTTAACACATATATCGGATTTATATTTTCTTTCCTACTTTTCTATCACCACGACTTCGGATTTCGCAACATTAATTATCTGCTTTCGCATCTCTCACACAGTTTACTTATCAAACTGCAATCAATCTTCGCTCTCAGCCAATACTACCATATCATCAGCGTACTGCAATCTGCATGTATTCCCATTCGAAATTTATATACCACTCATTGCCCTACGTAATTCCTTTATACATAAGCTATTCTTGTATTACACTTTCGTTGTATACAGTACAACTTGGCGGGCTTATTGTTTTCAGTCTTTCTTCTCTACTTTTCTAATTTTTTTAAGGTTTACTTACTACACTCAGTAAGCTAACCCCACACCTCATTCTTGCACCCTTACTTTTATATAATGGAGCAATCATTGCATTTCTCCAGTCTCTCATGTTTTAATCTTATTTCTTTCATGGTTTATAAAAAAAAACAGCTTGCGGATCGCACAAAACGTCTTGGCTGGCCCCGGGTTTGCCACGATTGCTCTATAGGTGTATACAGTTTATGTACTCGTATGTTAGTTGGAGCGTTGCAGGACCGAGACATTTACCTACATATATAACATGTTCCCCTCTCACCAAAACCTTCATACATAAGCGAAAATAACAAAAAAATAATAGTTCAGCTAACTTGCCGTACCTATATCCAAATAACGCTTAACTCTTTTTATCTTTGTGATTAATATACAATATCTATATGTTATAATACCTATATGTCGGGGTCAGTGCACTTTTCATTCTAATGAACTTATAATGTATGATTCTTTGTATGGGATAATGTAGACAGTGAAGACCGTAAACTAACAATAAAAAATTTATAAAATCAAATTTGAACTCAGTAACAAGTCATTCAACTCGTGAAGGTTTTGTAAATAAATACAGTTTTATAAATAAATAATGTTTTATAAAATATTATCATTATTTTATAACAGCCGATCACCTTAAAGTTAAATCTCCTTTGCCAATAGAACTTTGTGTTTGATTAGTCATGCCTGTGTATTTACTGAAGAACGACTTGCACACTAACACTACAAATCATTATAAGTACAAGCGTTTTCCCTCTACAAGATGGCTGATAATTATATTTGCTCACGAGGGATATCCTATTGTACATTTTTTTTATTTGACAGAAATAAAAATATAATCTTCGTAAATCACAAAAAAAAACCAGCACTTGGGCTTCTTACAAAGGGTCTACAGCATGGGTGGCCAACCTTTTCAGCAGCCGGGCCAGATTTTAGAAATGAGATTTCCTACCGGGCCATACAACACAATTTCTTTTATTATTCAAAGCAAACAAGAAATATATTGTTTTTTAAGAAGATATAACAAAAATGAGAATCAAACATATTTATTAGATTAGAGTTAGGCAATACAAAAAATAATAATAAAAAATAAACAAAATATAATAAATTTTAGTGAGACGTCTGATTTTGTTTGTCAGAACTAAGTGCATCAATGTTGATAACGATTGATGTTGTTGCTACACGCAAACAGTTTTTCAAATGCTCATCAGTGATTCGTGTTCTCATTTGAGATTTAATATGCTTCATTCGACTAAAAAGCTGTTCACACGTTTAAGTGTTTCCAAATAGCGAAATCATCGATAGAGCATGTTTGTAAAATGCAGGATATTTCTCCTTGTCCAAATATGTTTTGTAAAACTCTTCCAAACCAACCTGATTGAATTTCTCCTTTAACAGTGCATCCAAACACATTTCACAATGTTTCATTTGTAAAATTCCTGGCAATAAATTCACGTCTACGGAGAATGGCGTTGCAAATGCAGCAAAAAGCACACGATGCTTTTTAAAATCTTGAAATCGGTTTTCAAATTCCAAGTTCAAGTCGGATATCAACGAAGCGTATTTATCCGCCGCCATTTGTGCGACGTCTGGCTGCAATAACAATGTAGGAGAGTGAGTGAAGATTTTTGTCCTTAACTGTTGTTCCCAAAGCCCAAGTTTCATTTGGAATGCGGAAATAAGATCATACATGTTATTAATAAGTTAATATTTCCCTTGTAGATGAGTATTAACAACATTTAGGTGGCTAACTATATCGACCAGAAATGCAAAGTCGCTAACCCACTCCTTGTCTTCAAATTCTGGGATTATTTTTGACTTGCTTGCGAAGAATGATTGTATTTTTTGCTTCAAATCAAACACTCTTTTCAACATTTTGGCACGGGTCAGCCATCTTACTTCTGCATAAAATGTAACGTCATTATACTCTGAATCCAAAGACTTGAGAAACTCTTGGAACTGACGGTGATTCAACCCCTTCGACTTAATAAAGTTCACTGTTTTGATGACCACCTTCGTGATATGATCCATTTTAAGGGACTCCTGATGAATAATGCAATGAAAATTTAGCATCAAAGTATTACCAACTTTTCAATCAATTTTACTAAACCTTCGTGTTTCCCAACCATTGCTGGAGCACCATCTGTTGTTAAGCCCGATAGGTTGTTGAGTTGTAACGAAAAGCGATTCAATGTCGATGTAACAGCTCCTAACAAATATCGTGAGCAAGTAGTGTCCTTAAGTGTGTAGCAGTAGATAGATCCACCCGCCGGCCTGGCCGGGCGCATTCCATGTTCGAGTCTATGGATTCTAATTTCAAAAAGAGTGACATTTTTGTTTTTGGAATATTACAATTTTGACAGATGTTATTTTTATTTCATTCGGTAAAATATATTTTGAGAAAATGTTCAATAATTGAGATATGTGTTTCATTATTGATAGCTCTCCTAAAGTGGTGACCCCGACGTGAATTGAACACAGATTTCGAATATAACATATATTATCATCTCGATAACGACCGCAAAATGACAAACCTAAACCCAGAACCCGCATCTGGAAACGCATCATCTGCACATAACCTCGCCGGTATCGCGCTGGCGATGCGGATCACGGCATTCTGGCGCGACAAACCACGCCTGTGGTTTATTACGTTTGAAGCCGCCACCCAGGACCTCCACCGCAGCCAAGCCCAGCTGGCTCAGATGGTCCTCGCCCAGCTTGACAAACAGGACATCGAGCAGATCGCGGATCTACTCTACAGCCCAAGCGCGAACCAGTACCAAGACGTCAAAAACAGACTCATCTCCGTCTACGAGGAGAGCGACGCGAGACAGCTGCAAAGACTGCTGTCAGAGATGGAGCTCGGCGACCAGCCCCCATCACAGCTGTTACGAAGCATGCGGAATCACGCCCGAGAGATGATCCCGGATACAACGCTGCATCTGATGTGGATGAATTTGATGCCTGCTCACGTGAGGTCGGTCTTGGCGATCAGCCATACGATCTCCAAGACTGGCACCCTCGACGAACTCGCACTGCTGGCCGACAAAATGCTAGAACAGACAGACAAGGAATTAGCGACCATGAGCATTGCAGCACCACCCGCAAACAACCCCAAAACAATGGAACCCCGGCAACCCTTCGAGCCAGACACTATCCGCGCCTTGGTCGACGAAGTCAAGCAGCTCCGCTTGGAAATCGCGGAAGTGAAGTCGCGAGCTGCCTGCAACGACTGTCAGCGCCGACGATCGCCGTACCGCAGCCAAGCAGAAGCGCGCACCACACGCGGTCATTCACCCTCCACTGCAGAATCAACATTCTGTTATTATCACAACAGATTTGGGAAAAATGCTTTCCGCTGCAGATCGCCTTGTACATTCAAAAAAACTAGGGAAGCGGAAAACTGACAAAAACGCTGGCCTCGGCGGAACCCGGCGTTTATGGAACCACCAACCGCCTATTCGTAACTGACAAAAGGTCAGGAATGAGGTTCCTGGTCGACACCGGAGCGAACATCTCCGTATTACCAAGAGCGTCAGGTTACGCAAAGCCTCTTCCTTTCAACCTGTACGCTGCGAACAACACAGTTATCCGTACATATGGAGAAAAGACAATGGAGCTCGACCTAAATCTTAGAAGAGCATTCCGTTGGAAGTTCGTCATGGCAGCCGTCACGAAGCCGATACTCGGAGCAGACTTCCTGACGCATCATAGACTCCTCGTCGACGTCGCTGGACGCCGCCTCATGGACCAAACGACGAACCTCTATGTCAGGGCGCCAATGTACTGTTATGCACAACCAACAGTACGAACGATTGATATGGAGCAGAAGTACCACCGAATTCTCGCAGAATTCCCCGACGTCACAAGACCATCACCTTTCAAGGAAGTCTCCAAACATCAAGTGGAGCATTACATCGAAACAACTGGCCCACCATTATATGCGAAAGCAAGGCAAATACCACCCCACCGCTATCAAGCAGTCAAAAAAGAATTTGAGGAGATGATGCTTCAAGGTATATGCCGCCCCAGCAAGAGCCCTTGGGCAAGCCCACTTGTTGTCGTACCAAAAAAAAACGGCGAACTACGAGTCTGCGGCGACTACAGACGACTAAATTCCGTCACAAAGCCCGACAGGTACCCCGTACCACGCATGAAAGATTTCACATACCAGCTCGCAGAAAAAAAATATTCAGCACGCTAGACCTAAACCTTGCCTATCAACAGCTACCAGTCCTGGACAAACATATCGAAAAGACAGCCATCATCACACCTTTTGGCTTATTTGAATTCCCTCGAATGTGCCCTGGATTGAAAAACGCAGGCCAAACTTTCCAACGATTTATACACCAAATACTTTCCGGCCTAGACTTCGCATTTCCATACATCGATGACTTAATAATCGCATCTGAAAACGAAGTCCAACACGAAGAACATATGCGGAGAATCTTAAACCGTTTCAACGAATATGGGATTACCATCAATCCAGCAAAATGTGCGCTAGGGAAAAATAATGTAATCTTTCTCGGGTACAGCGTCTACAAAAATGGAATTAAACCGCCCGCGATAAAGACTAAAGCCATTGACGATTTCCCCAAACCAAATTCTGTCGAGCAGTTACGTAGGTTCCTAGGAATGTTGAACTATTATCGCGAGTGTATTCCGAATGCCGCCCAAATTCAAAATCCACTACATGCATTTTTGCAAAAGTCAAAAAAACGAGACAAGACGGAAATAAAGTGGACTGAAGAATCGACCAGTGCATTCAATAAATGCAAACAATCCATACGCGACGCAGCTCTACTAAACCACCCACAGAACAACGCCTCACTATCCCTCTTAACCGTCGCATCGGACACAGGGATGGGGGCAGTTTTACAGCAAAAGGTAAACAATACCTGGCAACCACTCGGGTACTTCTCGAAAAAGTTCAACGCAGCCCAAAAAAATTACAGCACATATGACAGAGAGCTAACGGCAATATACATGGCAGTGAAACATTTCTGGAATTTCCACGAGGGGAGACAAATGACCGTCTACACCGATCACAAACCACTCGTTTACGTATTCTCAAAAAAACCATCCGACAACGAATCAGCACGAAGGACTCGCTATATAACATTTATAAGCGAGTTCACGACCGACATTCGACACATCGAGGGGAGAGAAAATGTAGCTGCAGATAGCTTATCGCGAATTGAGACACTCGTAGGAGCGGCCATATTGGATTACGAACAATTGGCCGACGCTCACAAGAGTGACGTAGACATCCCAACGCTACTAAATCGGCCGAACCTAAAATTTAAAAAAACTGCTCTACCTACATCTGAAAAGTAAATATATTGCGAGACATCCACAGCAAATATGCGGCCCTATTTACCAATCCAATTCAGACTACAGGCGTACCACGCTTTACATGATTTGAGCCACCCCGGTATACGAAGCACCAGAAAAATGATGAGAAAAAGATATTTCTGGCCATCGATGAATGCGGACGTCGGAAGATGGGCGAAGCAGTGCATGCAGTGCCAAAAAGCGAAAATTCACTGTCACACGAGCAGCGTCGTATCTTCGTATCCACCTGCAAAACGATTCGAATGCATGCACATCGACATAGTCGGACCCCTGCCTACATCTCGGAACGGCGAAATATATTTGCTCACGATGATCGACAGAGCCACACGATGGCCCGAGGCCGTTCCGCTCGTGGACATCACAGCGTAATCCGTCGCCCGCGCCGTATTGGAAGGCTGGATATCCCGCTTCGGATGCCCTACGACCCTCACCAGCGACCAAGGAAGGCAATTTGAGAGCAACCTATTTTCCGCCCTTATGATACTGCTCGGAGTCGAGAAAAGACGAACGACACCATACCACCCGCAAAGCAACGGCATTATAGAACGCTGGCACAGGTCAATGAAGACCGCACTCACAGCGCGTTTAACGGATAACAAAAAGTGGATGGACGAGCTGCCTGTCATTCTCCTCGGACTCCGCGCCGCAGTCAGATCCGACACGGATGTCAGCGCCGCCGAACTGACATATGGAAGAAGCCTGCGACTCCCTGGTGATTTCTTCGTTGAAGAAACGTCGCATGAAGGGGCCATGGACAGCACATACGTGGAGCAGCTGCGTGACACTTTACACAGCCTACGCCCAGCACCCACAGAAGCCCACGGCAGTGGAAGGAAAACATTCGTCTACAACGACCTTCAGACCTGTAGCCACGTGTTCCTGCGCAACGACGCCGTAAGGAAGCCGCTCCAACCGCCATACGACGGACCCTATGCCGTGCTTGGAAGGGAAAACAAGGTGTTCACGTTGCAGCTGCCTGGACGAGTGGTCAACGTCTCAATGGACCGCCTCAAGCCCGCTTACATCGCTAGCACTAATAACGCAACGGAGACGACGGAGAGAATACATCAACCAGCCACTACACCCTGCTACACTACACGTAGTGGGAGAATAGTGAAAGGACCCGTACGTTTCGCGTAGGTACGCACCGTACGCTACACTAGAGGGGGAGCACTGTAGCAGTAGATAGGTTCACCCGCCGGCCTGGCCGGGCGCATTCCATGTTAGAGTCTATGGATTCTAATTTCAAAAAGAGTGACATTTTTGTTTTTGGAATATTACAATTTTTACAGATGTTATTTTTATTTCATTCGGTAAAATATATTTTGAGAAAATGTTGAATAATTGAGATATGTGTTTCATTATTGATAGCTCTCCTAAAAGTGGATACAGTGCCGCTAATTCTTCTATTTTGTTGAAATGGACATCAACGCCCCTGATAAAAATCGCCACTTGGGCGGTATCTGTTAGGTATGTGCTTTCATCCAATGCTAGAGCAAAAAATATGAACTTGGATGCTCGATTTTTCAAATTATCTTCAATATGTTTTCCAATGTCGTCCACACGCCTAGTAATATTTTGACCGAACAGGCTTATTTTTGAAAAATCCGTTTTCTTTTCAGGGCACAGAATTTCAACGACATTCTCCAAACATTCCTTAACCATTTCGCCATCTGAATATGGCTTTTTTTTTTGCTAGTATCATGGCTACTGCATAACTAGCTTTTACATAGCATGTTGACTCTTGAGCCGCTCTAGTAAATATCTGACGTTGTGCAGAAAGTTTTCTTTTTAATTCTTGTTCTTGTTGAAATTGCCCTTCGTACTTATCAAACTTATTAGCATGTTTAGCCTCATAATGCCGTTTAATGTTATACTCTTTCAAGACAGAAACAGAATTATTGCATATCAAGCATATGGGCTTTGTTTTAAATTCCTTCCATATATGGGATATGATACGAACTACGCACGATAGAATGTTCTTTTGGTGGTTTTATATACACTAAAAGAAAAAAATGTGTGCATATGCTCCGCGGGCCACAAGTAGACACCCAGCGGGCCGCGGGTTGGCCACCCTTAGTCTACAGGTTATTCAAGATAAGAGAGCGCAATCCCGCTAGGATTCGTACTGATGCTCTCCAGCGCAAGATACGAACATTATATTGTATAAAGAGATGGAATTATCAACCTGATTAATGTTTTATGACAATGTAGACTGTAAAATTACCGTATTTACGAACGATATGACGGATCCCAAATTAATGATACAATTTTTTAAAAAGAATACTTTATTGTACAAAAATATTTACAAACTCTAAATTTGTAATTATTATTATCATAATTTGTGCCAATGGTATTCAGACATGTGAAAAATATTTACCTCACTAATTTACGCAGATTTATCAGTGGTGCCGGACGCCTGTATTTGTTTTGGAGGCTAAATGAACTGTCAAAATAATATGGAGATATTCAATATGTAAAGTAAAAATATGAAATATAGTAACTAAAATGAAGTGAATTAAAAATATAAAAAAGAGGCATTAAAATTAAATACGTGCATTAGTTATAAAAATAAATACGTGTATAATATTTCTTTCGGTACCTAGTATAAATGTATTTCCTGCGGGAACCTATTATCACCTATCGAACCATGCGAGTAAGAGGCATCCCGATTTTACGTCGATTTTTTCAAGTAAAAATGTCGGTATTGTGGTCCGAAAAATAGAGCTCCACAAGTGAGACTTTTATTTTGTTGATATCATCATGATTGGGTTATCGTAAAGACTTAACTGAAAGTGGGTAATGACTGCCAACAAAAATAGAGCTCCACAAGTGAGACTTTTATTTTGTTGATATCATCATGATTGGGTTATCGCAAAGACTTAACTGAAAGGGGGTAATGACTGCCAACAAAAAAAGTTGAAAGGGAAAAATTATTTTGAATTTTTCAAAGAAATTCAAGAAGGCTTCATATTAACATTTTTTTAAATGATAAATAATTTGATCCATAATATTATTTTTCTATATTTACATATGTGTATTACCATAATACCCCAACTTCCCCCAGAATCAATAATATCACACTCGTCAATACTTATCCATTACATAATAATTTGGATGTTACGGGTTTGATCCCCGCTGGAACCCAGATTTCTTTAAATAAGATTCAGGTTAGGATTCTATAAAAACATCTTTCTGGTTGGTTGGAAGAGATTACCACATGGCAATAAACTCGCCAGGTAAAAAAAAATAAAAAATAATAATCTTTAACATTTCCCTTCCTGTGCTAAACAAATCCGCGCGTTCCGGTGCTGTGTATTCAATACACATGTAAAAATGAGCGCTTTAAAATCTGAAAAATAAGAATATTCATAACCAATCGCTTAAATTAATTAAATTTGAAGTCAAGAGTGATAATTGAAATATAATTGCTGAAAATGTGAAAAAAACATCGGCCGACGTTCACAAAACGGGCAAAGAGGCCACCTCAAATGGATGCCCGCGAGCTACTGAAGCGAGCGAACTGAGATTCTGTTTCTTGCGTTCTCATATACCGAAGTAGAGTGAGACGTGAATAGCATTGCTTCCTCACCCATAGCGATTTTTTAGAATGAATATACCTACGTCACACACTGGCACACGTTTAATTGTATTGGTGAATTTATTCCCGATTTTCACAAAATATCTCTGATGTGGCCGATAAGTGCGAATTATTATTAACACGTTCCGCGCCGCGTAGGTCACCGGTGACCTACCGTGGTTTTGACCAGGGCGCCACATAGGTCACCGGTGACCTACGTGTTTTTTTTTTATAAACAGTACCAGTGCGCCAGCGGTCGCATTTACTACGAATTTTAACATTGAATGTGACCTATACGGCGCCCCTGAATATAATGCACATAAAAACTTGCAAAATTTTGTTTGAAAATGCAATTATTTTTAATAAACCTCCAGGTGTACATGAGCAAGCTATTACGGTTTATTTTTTTCAAGGATAAACTAGCCTCTACAATTAGGCTAGGGGGTATAGAAGAGATTCCAGGAATAACATAATGAATGGGACCATCCATTTGTCACACTCTGGAAATTTATGAGGGTGCATTGTCTATGCAACATTGTGACCCATTTTTTTGGAGCTATTGTCTCAGTAATCATAAGAGATTATTATGTTATGGCGTAACACTATAGCATATTACATAAATAAATAAAAAATATAATAAGTAATAAATTAGGCATGCTACAATTTGTTTCGACTACAAAAGTTTATGTTGTATATACATGTATTAACGTACGACGCCGCGTAGGTCACCGGTGACCTACGCTCACAATATCACCTAAAATCAGTTTATTTAAAAATAAATCATTATTTATGAAGCCTATATATGTATACATAATATAAACTATAATTTGTTTAGTGGCGCAGGTACTTATTTTCTCAAAATGTACTGCGGCACGGAACGTGTTAATATAATTTTTTCATTCAATGCGTAAAAATGGCGGAGGAATACCTAAAATTTGAATCCAGTACCTACTTATTATATTTATAGAGATATTAAAGTTTTTAGAAGCAATGTGTACTAGTTACACATCACAGAGAAGGAAGGGTTAATAAAATTTCCTTGCTTGCGTCAGATGTTAGTTTTTTTAATTTTCTAAAATCTACTTAAATCATGTATGTACTCGTATGTCAGGAAATATAATTATATACTTCTGTAACTTAAATGTTTCAAGCAATGTTTTTGCATTTTTGAAGCATCAGCTTAAATTATTTTTGATTTGTTAATGATTTATAAAAAAATAGAAAAAAAAAGAAATACGATTCATAATTTTTTTACCGCTCGTTCGAAGATCAAGAAAAGTATAGTTGGATCAAGGGAATAATATTGTGAAAGAAGGAAATGTAAAAAGTTAGAGAAATCATAGTAGGTGTTGAGGCGTATGGATGTCGCAGCCACTTGCTTGAAGACCGAGGAAACTATATTTGGATCAAGTGAATGATATTTTGAAAGGAGAAAATGTAAAAAGTCCGAAATTGTAAGAGTTGTGTGAAAAAGTGTATGGTCGTTAGTTAGTATGACGTCTGTCTTACAGTCCAGCGGTTACGGGTTTGATTTCTGTTGACCTCTAGATTTTTTTTTAAAGTTTCAGTCTGGCATATACTTAAGATTTTATACACCTTTCTGATTCATTGGAAGAGATTGCCCCATGGTAATAAACTGTACAGATTGTGCGGGAGGCAAAAATGTGAGTTGCGATTAGAAATTCTGATGTTCTGTCCTATCTGCCTACCTCAACTGGGAAACGGGGCATGATGGTTTGTCTGTACGTATGTTCATTCGGTTGAATATACAACTGCATGAAATCGATACTGGCTTAAAATACTTCTTTGATTTGAATTTGCTTATGACTTGAAATAATTGATTCCCTTCTTAATTAGTGAAACCATTTCTAAATCAAGATATCGAAGCAATTTAAATCTCGTAGAATTCCTGGCTTAATGTTCCAACTATGGAAGCCGAAGTGATACATACCCAACGTTCTTCCACCACACCATCCACAATCTAGTCATTTTAATTTTGGCTTGCCCACACTCCTAAGTTTAAAAAGGATCATTAAATAGAACATTTTTTGAAGGCTTATTATCCTACATATGTGGTGTAGAAATGCCAGACAGCGCAGTCTAGAAGTTTTAATTATTAATGCTTTAAATTTTGTTATTGTTTTTATTTTCCTTTATTACTTAGAGTGTAAATCTACTTCAACAAAAATCCATCTAGCAAAGTGAGCATAGTTAATCTATGATTTAAAAAATTAAACATAAATGACATAAAATAATAAAAAAAAAAAATAACCTTTGCCATACGGCATGTAGGGCTTCGCTTAATACTTTGTTTCAATATGCTACTGTCATAAATATCTGTATTTTTTTTTATGTAGTATAAGTACATCGAAATGGAGACAATCTGAATGGCGACCCAGCTACTTCCATATGCCGGGGAAGCGACCCTTAGTATACGACACAGTGGGCAGCCGTCTGGAAAAGGCAGCACACACCTGGCCCAACCGGCCCTGGCTCATCTCGCACCAGGAGAAGCTCACAATGACATTCAGCGAGGTTTTGGAAGAGGTAATATTTGATTGCAACTAATATCTAACCAAATTTTAAAATATCGATAAACTAAAGAAAATTATAGCTTTCAAAGCAAGTTGAAAAAATAAAGATATAAAAGACTAATAAAGATGTAAATAAAGATATAAATCACTGAAATAAAGATATAAATCACTGAACAATACATTGAAAACAAAATATAAAGAACAGAATCAGAAAGTTGTCATTTTACATTCACCGGCGACCTTCCGCATGGAAGTCCAGTGCATTACCACGTGGCCATCCACCTCTCATAAATATTGTTCATGAATTTTGTAAAGGTGAATAATGATTTGAATATAAGTCGCAACCATATAACTTCCTTTATTTATTTTTGTCCAGTTGGTAATAAGGGATTGCCATCTGTAAATAATACCGCCAGATTGTTTTACAATGAAGTGCTAACATAAATAAATTTAAAAAAATTTAATAAAATAAATAAAACACATATTTTTTCTTTTGTATTAATCACTGTTTTATTTCATCTTATCTTCACCTGATGAGGAATACGGAGGTCTTTGAAATCAGTTGTGAACTCGCAAAAATAAAATAGTGGTGAATACAAAAATAAAACAGTGGTGAATACAAAAATAAAACAGTGGTGAATACAAAAAAAAAGTATTTTATTTAAAAACATGACCCCACACAAAGTGAAACAAACAAATTTTGTAAGATTCAAGAAATAAATACGAGTAGATGACTATGTGGTCACATCCAGTCCATTGAATATATACAGATTATGCATAAGATTTAAGAAATAAATAGATGACTATGTGGTCACATCCAGTCCATGGAATATATACAGATTATGCATAAGATTCAAGAAATAAATAGATGACTATGTGGTCACATCCAGTCCATGGAATATATACAGATTATGCATAAGATTCAAGAAATAAATAGATGACTTTGTGGTCACATCCAGTCCATGGAATATATACAGTTTATACATAAGATTCAAGAAATAAATAGATGACCATGTGGTCACATCCAGTCCATGGAATATATACAGATTATGCATAAGATTCAAGAAATAAATAGATGACTATGTGGTCACATCCAGTCCATGGAATATATACAGTTTATGCATAAGATTCAAGAAATAAATAGATGACTATGTGGTCACATCTAGTCCATGGAATATATACAGATTATGCATAAGATTCAAGAAATAAATAGATGACTGTGTGGTCACATCCAGTCCATGGAATATATACAGATTATGCATAAGATTCAAGAAATAAATAAATGACTATGTAGTCACATCCAGTCCATGGAATATATACAGATTATGCATAAGATTCAAGAAATAAATAGATGACTGTGTGGTCACATCCAGTCCATGGAATATATACAGTTTATGCATAAGATTCAAGAAATAAATAGATGACTATGTGGTCACATCTAGTCCATGGAATATATATAGATTATGCATAAGATTCAAGAAATAAATAGATGACTATGTGGTCACATCTAGTCCATGGAATATATACAGATTATGCATAAGATTCAAGAAATAAATAGATGACTGTGTGGTCACATCCAGTCCATGGAATATATACAGATTATGCATAAGATTCAAGAAATAAATAGATGACTATGTGGTCACATCCAGTCCATGGAATATATACAGTTTATGCATAAGATTCAAGAAATAAATAGATGACTATGTGGTCACATCTAGTCCATGGAATATATACAGATTATGCATAAGATTCAAGAAATAAATAGATGACTATGTGGTCACATCCAGTCCATGGAATATATACAGATTATGCATAAGATTCAAGAAATAAATAGATGACTATGTGGTCACATCCAGTCCATGGAATATATACAGATTATGCATAAGATTCAAGAAATAAATAGATGACTTTGTGGTCACATCCAGTCCATGGAATATATACAGTTTATACATAAGATTCAAGAAATAAATAGATGACCATGTGGTCACATCCAGTCCATGGAATATATACAGATTATGCATAAGATTCAAGAAATAAATAGATGACTATGTGGTCACATCCAGTCCATGGAATATATACAGTTTATGCATAAGATTCAAGAAATAAATAGATGACTATGTGGTCACATCTAGTCCATGGAATATAAATAGATTATGCATAAGATTCAAGAAATAAATAGATGACTGTGTGGTCACATCCAGTCCATGGAATATATACAGATTATGCATAAGATTCAAGAAATAAATAAATGACTATGTAGTCACATCCAGTCCATGGAATATATACAGATTATGCATAAGATTCAAGAAATAAATAGATGACTTTGTGGTCACATTCAGTCCATGGAATATATACAGATTATGCATAAGATTCAAGAAATAAATAAATGACTATGTGGTCACATCCAGTCCATGGAATATATACAGATTATGCATAAGATTCAAGAAATAAATAGATGACTGTGTGGTCACATCCAGTCCATGGAATATATACAGTTTATGCATAAGATTCAAGAAATAAATAAATGACTATGTGGTCACATCCAGTCCATGGAATATATACAGATTGCATAAAATATATTTATTGTCATATATTCTGATTAATCATGTAAAAAAATTTATATCAGCTAAATTATAATTTTGAACTAAAAGAGAAAAACGAGATTTTATTTAATTAATCTAATGGTACATAAAGATATTTTTGTTTAATTAAGTCGTATATTGTGATAAACCTTTCGTAAATAGTTAACGTAACTGTCTAGAGTGCTGTAGGAAAATATTTATTTTATTAGTATATTCTATCTAGAAAGATAACACAACCAAACACGTGTATTTCAAGTGAAATTTTATTTTATTATCATTTGGTGTCAAGACAAAGAGAAAGATAAATTTAATGTTTAGTTTATTATTTTCTAGTTTACTTAAGGATGAAAGACTACAGCAGAATGGAGTTTAAATATAAATCATTCACAGAAAATGTAGATTAAGTAATGTGTAATTGGTTTCTTTTTAAAATAAGTACGAGGGGGTATCCAAAAGTTTCCAATCAAATGTTAAAAAAGTACATACATTCATACCGTCACTCCATTTTCATGTCGGGTTAGAGTGCCAGACTTTCCTATCTCTATATACATCCTTAGTCTCCTCCACATCCATACGACGTCTGTAATTTCTTTGACTTTCAAAATGTCATTAATTTGATCCAACCCTTTCCTTAGTCTTCTTCTCACATGCCTTTCATTCACATTCAAACCATATATTTGTTTTGTTAGTCTTTCTTTTTTCCTTTAATCCATGTGTCTAAAACCATCTTAGCGTGCCTTTCTTCTTCTTACTCAACACACCAACCTTAAATTCACATTCCTCCGTAATCCCTTTATTCTAAATTCTGTCATACACTGTCACCTCGTGTATCTTCTCAATGCACACATTTCTTCAGCATTTATTCGGCTCCTATCAGTACAAACTTACTTTATTAACTTTGGCCATCATTCCCTTCAAAATAATTCTCTCGGTAACATATACAGAGATTCCAGTGCTTCCTTGTCTCAAAAGCGCAGTGGAAGTTCTTTTCATGAAAGCTGTCCAATGAGGCTTGCTTTTCTATTTGAATTTCATCTACCGTTTCGAAGCAGTACTCCTTTATCATCAATTTCAATTTGGGGAACAAGCAATGTCACAGGTGGATAGGTCAGAGGAGTATGGAGGTGTGGAAAGACCACCATATTGTTTTCTGTCAAAAACTACTTTGTCAATCCAGTGGTGTAACTACACCAATGCAGCCAATGTAGTGTAATAATAAAATAAACACTTAAAAATTACCAATGTAAACACGACCGTCATAGTCTAGTCTTAAACCTGGGGGTTGAGGGTGGGAACAACCTGGGGGTTGAGGGTTAGAACAACCTGAGGGTTGAGGATTCAATTCCTATTGATATTAAAAAAAAATTAAAAGCGTTCTTGTCTGGTTTTTACAAAAGACCTCTATAACATCTTTCTGACTGATTGGAAAAGATTGCCATATGCCAATAAACCTACCAGGTTGTACTGAATAATGTGAATTTCACTTTCAGGTAGACAGACTTGCTGCTGGACTGCTGGAAAGCGGTCTTCAGAGTGGAGACAAGCTAGGTATCTGCAGCCCCAACTCTGTCCGATGGATCACTACAATGATGGCAGCATCCAGAGCTGGACTAGTTGCGGTATGTATCAGTACCGTAGTGTTTGCTAATTTGATCAATTATCATTCCATTTTTATTGTGTTTTGAGGATTATTAGTTTATGTATGTTTTTTGAGTTTGGTTTTATTGGTATTTAAATATTTTTTTTCTGAAATTATATTTTTCAGAAAGGTTGGGGCTGTTAATAATGAATAAATAAAAAAAAATGTTTATTTGTAAATGTGTAGCGCATGCAACAAAATAATTTTATTATTTAAATATAAATAAACGTCTAATACAAAAGGCTACTCATATTTTACATTAATAATGAGATCTCCTTCCCTTTACCATCATAACCATAACACCATGCTCCTATTGGGGTAGGCCGATATAACAGATCTCCACTTCATTCCATCTTAGTATACATCATTCATTTATCAGGGACACAATGGAGATAGAAGACCCAGGTAAGCTACAAATACTAAGGCTTCTTGCTCCCTATGTAACAGGATATGTTTATCACAAATAATTTACATATTCATCCCCAGTGACACTAACAACAAATACCCTCATTCTCCACTTTGTATTGCACCTTCTATTATACCCATCACGCATAATAATAATTCATTCATCTTGTCATTCACACTTACCAATTATATACTTTTCACTTTTCCCTTTAAACATTTGATTAATTTAGTCATGCTCCATTTACCTAGGTCTTTCCAAACTATTGGTCCTAAACTACTCATATACATTACTTTTCGTAAATCTGACATAAATTTTTCTATCTTCTTTTTATCCGCATTCTTTCTTAATGTCCTCTTTCCTTATTCTATCTTTAATGGTTTTTTCACGCATTCTACATAAAGCTCTCATTTCTACCACATCTATTTTACTTTCATTGTATTTTTACCACATCTAAGTTGACCACCAATGTGGAAATCACTGAAAAAAAGCATAACGTTTTTTTGTTTTTTTTTTCAGGTTCCCATCAATCCAGCATACCAAACAAAAGAACTGGAGTACTGCCTCAATAAAGTAGGTATTAAAGCCTTAGTGATGCCCTCAGTTTTAAGAAACCAGAACTTTTACGAGATGATCAGAAGTATCGCTCCTCAGTTACCCATGAGTGTACCTGGAGAACTTGATAGTCCAGCTATACCGTCTCTGAAGACCATAATTTTATTGGATGATAAGAAAATGAAGTAAGTTTTATAAAAAAAATCCTATACATACTCATTTTGATATAGAATTGTGGCCTTTATATACAAATACAGTAATCCTCCCATTTAAAACTGCTTAAATGAAGCCATTGAATGTTTTATAAAATTGGTGATCTTTTATATATTTCCAGTTACTCTATTCTACTTAGTTAAGAAACTATAGTTATTTTTATTTTTAATAAATCTATATCAGTGACACTGATAACTTATAAAACATACGTTTAGATGAGAGAAAAAAGAATTGATAAAAAGTTAGAACTCCCGTAGTTACATAATTTCGATAGCCAAAATTATACTCAAGAAACAATTATTTATTAATAATTTATGGGATGGAAATAAAATGTTTATTGTCAGGTTCGTATTTTTATCCCACTACGGAGAGAGTTTACTTTTTTCTATAGAATGGCGGAGAACCTTCAAATCGAGAAAAACAACCTCCCCATCACAACTTCAAAAATCCTTGCCTAGTGAGGAGACACACAGCTCCTTTATCCAATAAAAAAACGACCCGTTCCACCAATAAGCGCCCCGCTTTTCCTCAAGAAATAAAATAATATGATGTTACCATTAGCAAAAAATAAAAATATTGATTTTGAAACTAATTTAATACTTCTTCTTGAATAATGAGTGTGAACTCTTATATATGAAGGAATTAATACAAGTGTCAAGTAAAATTAAAACATAATATATGTAACTATTATGCATTTAAAATTTCAGTCAATAAACCGTGTAACAGTGAATTTGAATAAATGAATACTGCATAATGGAGGGACCAATTTATTTACATTGATTATGGTCTTTTTTACATTAATTGCATTATAAGCCCTTTACATTAATTATGGTCACCAGATGATATCGAACGGCATGTAGCGATAGGAAACTAAGTCAACGGGGCACTAAAAAATACTGGAAACGGACAGTCTCAAAATTTGTTAAGACATTATTGCACAATAGTATTTTGGTGCCAACTTTGATGTATGGGAGTGAAATGTGGACAAAAAAGATTGAGAGGAGCCGAATAAATGCTGTAGAAATGCGTGCATTGAGAAGAATACATAGAGTGACAATGTATGATAGAATACGAAATGAAATTATTAGGTATGAATGTAAACTTAAGGGTGATGTATTAAGTAAGATAAAAAATAGCACCCTGTGATGATTAGGACATGTGAACTAATGACTGAAGAAAGACTAATAAAACAGATATATTGTGCAAATGTGAGTAGAAGGCGTGTGAGAGGATGACCAAGGAGAGTATGGTTCGATCAAACTAATGATATTCTGAAATGAAGAAAGTCTGAGAAATCATAGAAGTTGTATTGATTTAAAAAAGGGCATGTGTCGAGATTGAAAAGTCTGGCGCTTTGTCGTTTCTGCCTACCCTGACAAAAAATGGCATGGTGGTATGTATGTATGGTGGTAATCAAGTCTGTCAAAACCCACATACTGAGATGATCAGTATTGGCTTGATGTAATCACTCCAGTAAATTGATACATAGCTTCTGCTGCATCTTCCAACCAAGAGTCTTTAAAACTCTCTGTTTTGTTACATTCTCAAGACGATCTATGCCTGAGACTTAAAGTTTTCTTTACCAGATTTAATTGGTCACTTGTTGTGTCACTTTTGTGTGGGGTCATGTTATTAAGATTTTTGGTGGACTTTGTGGATCAGAGTATAAGTTGTATTGCACCCTTTTACATTTTTGTTACGAATTAGTATATACTACCATGTAGCAAGCTCTTTTTACCAATAAGAAAGATATTTTAAGATAAAAAAAAATTAAGTCAGTTTTTTTTTATCTTAAAATAAAGCTTTTTAGCTAAAAAAAAATGACTAAAGCTTTTTTTTTTAATTGGTTAACAGCGAGAATCAAAGCAGCAGCCTCTCCACATATGAATATAGGTGTCTTGTTAATTAGACCATAGCATTATTAAGAGACAAATCAATCAGCCTTGGTAATCCCAAGGTAGTCTTAATGTCCCCAGGTTATAACAAGGTCCGTACATAAAAAAACAGCAATGTCTACATACTACATATTTTAAGAATAAACAATATTAATAAGTGCAGTAACAACGAGTACATATTTGCCCAATTTTGTATTGTATTGTATAAATTCATTCCAAAATATAATAGCACCTATATTATGATGTAAGACTACTTATATTTTGACCCTTGTGCCCTAATGGTAGAATATTTGTTTTCCATTAGTAGACTTGGATTCGACAGAATAAAAATGTCCTTATATGTTTTTTCTCACATGCCTATAACATCTTTTCTGTGAATTTGTATTCACATATTGAAATAACCGATCATTTATAATGAACGTAAAATACAATAATTAAATCATAATATGTAGTGTTGTAGGTAACACAGTAAAAGTAGCGAACATCATCCAAGAGTAGCTTTAATTATAATAGTGTCTTTATTACTATTCACTTGAGTAGCATGCTACTCTAGAACCAAAAGAAGCTTTAACAGTGCTACTTTATGATTCATTAATTCCCTAGAACCTAATTCCGATGTTCAGAAAAATTAACATGTGTCGTGAATCTTATATAACCCCACAGTCACATTCAATACCACTTTAATTCATGAAATCCTATTTCTGAATGTTCACCTTACATTTAGTCACTCCTACTTAGTCTTTTTAGTGTTCTTCAAGTAGACTAAGGCATTTGGTCTCCTAATGCCATCTATTTTAAAAACTCTATTCAATCATCAAAGGATTTTCCTTCCACTTCCGAATCATCATTTATTGAGTTTTCTTTATGGATGTATTCCTAAATTTCAATCTCAATATTGTTGGCTAGTGAACAAATAAGGGATGTGTTGGGTCTTAAACTTGCTCTTTTATTATATATTGTGCAATTTAGCAGATTTATTGCTATTTTTAAATCTCTTTCAACCAACCAGAAAGATCTTTATGAGGCCTTAAGCGAAAACCAGATACTAGAAACAATTTTAATAAAATTGGGCATTAACAGAAATTAAACCTGTAACTGTCAGGTCAGAAGACAGGCATCTTAACAAATAGGCCATGGACCTCATAACATTAACTTTAACATCACTGCTAAAATACCTCCAAACTCTTGAAAAAGTAATTCTTATAATAATGATAATACCTGAATAGTTATTATCGCAATGACTATGATATTTATTAATACTAGTGTCACGATATATAATAATTTTCAGTGGCGTATTGACCTACAGTGAGATAATGTCAAGTAGCAGCCAAACTGCAGTTCAGAGCATATCAGCAAAGCAACGTGTGATACATGCTGACTCACCATTCACAATACTATTTACTTCAGGAACAACTGGTAGGATCTTTGATATAATAAAAAAATTGTGCATTTGGAACATCTATATCTTGGAAACTTTTTAAAAGTTCTTTACTCTCTAATAAACCACTAAAATTATGAAATACAGTAATAAAATGTAATCCATATAATTTAAAACTTAATAATGTGTATGTGAAGAAAATTTTCAGCTTGTTCTCTTATCAGATATTATAACTAAAAGTACTCCTGTAGATTTTTTTATGAAACATCTCTAGCAGCAAATAAAAAAATGTATTGTTTTAAATAAATACACATATTCCTCACTTCACACGATTCATCGGTTCTAGAAAAAAATGTGTAACTTGGAAAACATGTAAAACATAAATTCAATTTATATTGAAATTTAAACAAGTCTTTAAAAAGAAAACATGCTTTTAATATATGGAATTAATAAAAAAAATTAGACATATATTATATAAGTATCTTTGGTTATTTAAAATAAAGATTGAAAAATATGATCACTATGAATGTAAAATTATTCAACTGATAACATAAATTGTCAAATTAAGTCTTAAAATTTCTATCTATTATGAATGTAAAAACAAGTGACAGCAGGTATAATTCATTGTCATATACCCTTACAAATCCCATTAGTACTGTTATGCCCTCCTAGTTCAGAAATTTAGACTAGACTCGCAATGGGCATTTGGAGCACCCAGCAAAAGTTTGACTACCTGTCTTTAGGGGTTTTCAATCCTGAATGTGTTAAAAGTCATTTACTTTAATCAAAAAAATGTAGCAAAATGCAGAAGAACGCCAATTATCTGCGGATCAATTATCCGTGAGTTCGATTAACCGTCGTCCTCTGTAGAAAAGTTTTTTTTTTGACGATACGAAAAATATTTTTTTCTTAATTTGTAATGAACATCCACATTTTGATAATTACAAAACAAGGACCTAAACTGTTAGAAATAAAAATATATAAAATCTATGGTTTATATTATACCAATTGACTAATGCTAGTAAGTTGTCATTGTTTCTTATGCCCACACTGACACGAAAATATGTTGATCCGGGACTTCCCAATGTAATTACCGTGGTACGATACCAATGTTTATCGATTGTATCTGTCAAACACTGAGAAAGCTTGTTTGTGTACTCATATTGCATAGAAAAATGTATCTAGCAATCAATCAACTCTGCTAGATGAATTTTGCTACGCAACATGAAAAATGTTTAACTCAATTTGGATTAACCGTGTTTTCCAACTATCCGGACTTGAGTGTCTCCCAATTATCCCAGATAATTGGCACTCTACGGTATATTTATATATTTTTTCCACTAACCAGCAGATTGTTTAAAGAAACACCTTACAGTTGTAATAAATATATACTGGTTAATCTATAAAGAATGTAAAACTAATTTGATTAAATAATTGGACACAAATAGAGCACTTTGTTGTAAATGTTGTTTTCAAGTAGCACTGTTATTCACGGGGGTTTCGGGTTTGATTCCTGAAAATATCCGGAGCAAAAATATCTACTAGTCGTAAGCGCTCAACATCTAGGAGTATTGTTATCTTTTCACATGCAGGGAAGTATCGCAAACAAATGTGATGATGAACTGCCAGTCTGTGCATACTTCAGTGGTTCTAACTTCGAAGGCTCAATTAACGGGGTCAAAGACAGTGTTGTTTTCTGGAAATGCTTTAGATTGAAAATTTGCAGTGATAGTGTTATGTTTTCCAAGTAGATTTAATAAGACTAAAATTTTGTGATAAAGTAGACTGTCTTATCTTAACTACCTCTGTTACAAACTAAGTGCCTATAAATATATACTCGTATTATTATTAAAATGATTAACTCACATAAATTTATATACATTTATTCTTAATGCAACATGATAAGATTTCTCAAATAAATAAAATCTTTTATGTAACACTTCTTTCTATTTTAGGGCAACCAAAAGCAGCTTTACTTTCCCACTTTGCTTACACCAACAACAGCTGGGAGATGGGGTTCAGAAATGAGTTTTCAGAGAAGAATCATAAAGTTTGTTTACAGGTAAGAATTATTCTATTGTATTGTATTACACTTTCGTTGTATATAGTATAGCTTGGTGGGCTTATTGCCATGTAGCAATATCTTCCAACTAACCAGAAAGATGGTCAACATGCTTTTGTAACGATGGTCGTTATCAATGTAGCATGTGTCCTATTAGGACGTGCTGATGATTTTGATATCGACATCGCTATCTTCGTTTTAGTCGATTCTGCGTTCCTTCTCGTTCAGGGTCATCAATATAGCGGATTGCTTATCTTGATACGCGTGATGATCTTGATTTGTATTCAATGAATATAGACTCAGGAATGCGGATATAAAACGATAAGTGGACAGCGGGTAAATAAATAACAAGTCTTGACAGTTGAATGAATGACAATAATAATATGTTTATTTCTCGGCGCGCGGACAATTTATACAAATGAGTGAATACATTCGCGATACATATCTGCCTTGCTCTAGCGCATGAATTGGCGGTAGATTAATTATTTGTATTTGGAGATGGCTAGCCAAGTCGCAGACACTGTAAATAGTAAACATTGTTGTTGCTCGTAGCGTGTAACAATATATGAATGCTTCATTGGTCATTGACCCTGTATGTTTACTATTAACAATAATTAATTTAATTTAATTGTGTTTAACAATTCACTTATTATTTTGACAATTATTTATTTACTAGGTAGGTGTCCTACACTTTAAATGAAAACTAGACTAGAATCCTTATAAAAAAAAATTTAAGTCTCAACGGGAATCGAACCCGCAATGGTCAGGCTGATAGTCAGGTGTCTTACCAACTAGGCCTCAGAGGTCATCCGTATCACCGTAGTCTAGAGATAAAATATTAATTTTAAGAATAGTAACCACAGTATCTCTTCCTATGGTTTCAGTTACCCGCAATAAATTGCGGTTGGAAAATATTTGATTGGAAATTTCTACATATCATCAGAAGGTTAATAGTAATCTAAATTTATGTCACAATACCTACATCGTTCACCTTACAACATCTATCACATTATCACAAGAAGCAGAAGGATGAAACATTCACATCACTTTTATCAAAGTATTTTATTATAATTGTTCTTTTTTATTATAATTTATTATTGTAAATGTCTCACTGCGCCTAATTTATAATTTTAATTTATCATAGGTAAAAAACATGGTATATAGAGTGTCTCAAAAAAATGTATACTGTTTTACACCCTGCCATTTACTTAAACTTGATGCAGGAATTTGTCGTATCAAGCATTTGTAAGGAGTTTAGGGAAGAGGAGGAATTTTATTTCCAGCAAGATGGTGTACTGTGATGACCCCTGCTATCGTGATGTGAGGGACTATCTTGATGAATAAATGGATTGGACATAGAGGTAGCATTGAATATCCTGCATGCTTCCCAGACTTCATACAAATGTACTTTTTTTATTGGGTTCATCAAAGATATAGTTTATGACACAAAACCGGCAACTCTTAATGAATTGAGAGCAGACATTGAAAGCGAATGTGCCCAAATACCAAAATAAATTATTCATGATGTTTGCGGTTCCACATTATCAGCAGTGCATGGACCAGAATGACCATCAATTTGAGCACTTGCAATAACTTAAAAAATCTGCATCTGTCTTCTTTAATTCGAAGTTTTTCTCAACATTTTTTTGGATAAATACATTTATAAAATAGATCAGTACTTTATATACACAAGTGTAAAATATATAACTATAAACTGTTATTGTCATTGTTGTATTCAGTGTGTCAATTCTTAAAAGTCATTAGAGATAAAAATAGGGCAAGAGTTATTTTATCTTTTGAGAAATTCTTTCTAAGAAATATTTTTTAATAAGGTGTATTAATTTTGTTTATGAAATAGCTTTATCACGGATCAAACACATGACTATTTTTAGTTTTCAGATAATGTGTTCAAATTATAAGTTTTTAACGGGAAACAAATGTAATAGCAACATTGAATATTAAAATTAGATTCAAAATATATTTAAATTTTCTTAAAATTTCTATACAAATGTTCAAACAATTATGTAATCATTAACTGTGTTCTCTGTAATTTCTTGCGCAAAAGCAAAATGTCTATCTGGCTCCCATGACATACAATAAAATACTATTTTTTTGGCTGTCCAGAGCGAGACTTGTCTTCGACGCTGAAATCTCCATCCTTGAAACGTCGAAACCATTCCCTACATGATTTATCAGTTGGAGCAAGCAGCGTCACCATAAACTTCGACAAGCATTCAATGGGCTTCAGCTGCACTTTTCTTCCAATTAAAGCAGAAAATTTAAACCTCCCGCAAATGCTGCTTGGTTAACACAAAGTTCGACATTTTCAACACTGTACAAAACAAGGTTTTTGCATGAAACTCAAAACGATATAAACTGAATATTATTGGCAGATGTCTAACCTCTCTGAAACCGCCAAAATCGACTGTCACTATGAACCATTCATAACCATTCAGCCATCTTTTGGAAACAGACCGAACTAAATTGTACTCCCAATATATGCAATAAGATTTTTTTAAATGCGTAAGATTTAATATATATTATACGAGTATAATACGTTTTAGGTAAAATAAAATAAATAATTTGGTGACCTGTAAAGGGTTCTTAAATGTTTCATTATTGCCAGTTTTGTTAAAAAAACACCCTACATGAAGGGTACTTCTAAACAAATTTTTACTTCCTTTGAGGATCTCTATGACTTTATTGGTAATACACTTGACTTCCACCTGGGGATATTTTAGTTTTATTCCCGATGGTACAGTTGATCTATAAGCATACTGCAGATAGCTCATAACTAATCCAAAGATAGTTCACGGTCAAACTATATTTGCCCTAAATCAATAGACTTATTTAAAAATATATATTTACTTTTAAGTTTATATAATTTTTAAGAATAAGCAAAGTTTATTAACACATTGACTGTAACATACATAATTTCTTTCAAAATAATGGTGTTGCTAATAATTTACCCATGTTTATAATTTTTAAGAAGGTGAGAGCCGGTATTCATTGCCATATGCCCTAATAAATCTTTTCAGTTCTGCGAGGCCACTCCAAACTTACATGTTTTTGAATCCATCTAAAAAAATCAGAACATGATGGTAATTGACATTTTTAGTACCAAGCAAAAGTTTATATGAATGCAGTCATTTTCAGTATTGAACGTGTTTAACTAAAAAACGCGTTTTATGTGGATTTTACAATATAAAACTTAATAAAAACAGTACAGAAGTGATAAGAACATGTTTTTCAAATATTTGTATTCTCAGTATTTAGGTTATTTAAGAATATTTTATTTGATAATTTTCCTTATACATATCAATTTGCTATATGAATTTATTAGTGGATTGGGTTACTCATTATTACAATTCACATGACCTATTTTGTCCCTCGGTATCACTTAAGTAGTTAATTTGATTTTTAAATTGCTCCACTGATCTTTTATAACGTCAGCAGTTAAATATATTTTGTGCAAATTCTTAACTGACACTAGATAATTGAAAAAATTATTCAAATTTGGCCTACATTTTTTGAACAAGGTTACAAATAGAACTAGTCAGCAGGCTACCAGGAATATCCCAAAGGGTAGATGTGTTAATCGGTCAAAATAATCAGTATACAATTAAAAAAACAAAAGTCATCTCCATGGACAGTAAAAGATCACGCAGACGCTAATGATAGTACATCTACTATCCATATGATATCAAATAAGATATGCTATTAATGAAGCTTTAAGATTATAAAAAAAATGGAAAACTATTAGCTCCACGCTTGGTGATTAAATTCATACTAACATTGCGAGTAACTATTGCAAGAAAACTGAGGTCCAAGTATGTAAAAACTATATAACATCTTTAATATTATCCTTAGTGAGATACAGGCAAAAGCCAAGTTTACTGAGGATACAACAAATGAAAGGCAACAAACCCAGATCCATTAAAATTGTATGTCCAAATTAAATTACCTGTTGTTGTTTCGCAAATTATGTATATTTCTTGTCATGTGTAATAATAAATAAATAAAAATATGCTACAGAAGTTAAACTTGAATTCATTGGCTTGAACACATGTTTTTATAACTCATAAATATTTGTTGACATTTTTGTCAACACATATATCCTGCGAGAGGTTTAATTCTAATTTAAAAACATTAAAAGTCTGTCATTTCGATATTTAGGGGACCAAATTTCACAAAAAAAAATAATTATAACAATTTGAATTTTATGCGGCACTTCCCAACGACTGGGAACATCGTGGCCAATATTTCTTACTATAAAAATAATGTAAGTCAAAAAATTTTTGTTGACATATTTCCACAATATTGAGATACAATAACATATCTAATAAATAAATTTTAAAAAATTGCTATTATTTTTAATGGACAGTCGATGCCTACGAATTAAAAAAACATTATAATTTTTACATGAACACTTGTTAAAGCAGATGAACTTCTTTATGTTTGCACGAGTCCTATAAATGCGATGATGTTACTAGTTTTCATTTGGTCGTGCACTTGATTACGATATTATAATTTACAATAAAATTTTTTTGAGAAATGAGCATTTACACTGCTTATTGATTTTGTTCTAACATACGGATAATTATTTTTTTATTTCTTTCAGATACCATTCTTCCACGCATTTGGTCTTCTGACTGCCATGGGTTCCTTGCAACATGGCATCAGTATGGTTATCCCTTTCCAGAGTTACAACGCTCATCAGGCAACGAAAGCTATTGTTCAAGAAAAGTAAGATTTGTCTAAAAACTATTTTAATTTGTAGACGCACGTTGCTTCCATTTTTAACATAAAATTATAATCAATTTATACATAATTATATTTTCACCTGCATATTGAGCAGTAGGACATGTATGATACCATATAAGAAATGCGGGTTGTTTCTAGCATTTATTGGGAATCAGCATTTATTGATCTTTAGCATATTCAGGTTACCTGTACATTATTGAAATATTTCTTTAATAAACTATTTTTTTTAACGCATACAATTTAATACATTATGTTTTTGGTGGTTAAGAAAATTCATATCTCTCAGCAATACTGCATATTGCTTTTTTTTTATTCTTTTTTAAATTGGATTTTATGCAGTACAACCTAGTGAGTTTATTCCCATAACTTAAAATGAAAAACAGACTGGAATTCTTTTTCAAAAAATTAGGAACAAATAAATGGTGATTGAGTCCTCAACCACTGTGTTCTGGCTCCATTCATTGATTTTCTAAGTCAATGCTTAGTTTGAATATATGTCTTTTGGTGTCTCATTGATTTTGTTTCCTGTTTCACCTCCCCTTCCCAAGTAGCAGAGTTTTTCAGCTCATTCTTTCATTGTTAACATGGATTGTTATTTACTTTTCCTTTCACCTTTTTCAGTTACCATGGCTTTGAATTTCATTATCAAGTCTTTAAGTTTACATTTCACGTGCAATTAACTTATCAATTCATTGTAATTTAGTTTTATTCTCCATCGAAACTATCATGTTATCATTATGCAACAGTCTATATACGAGTATATTTCCATTTGACATTTTTATATCACATTTATTTATGTTTACTGTATTTATTTAAATTTTAAATTAATTGTGATGAATTTAAAGCAGTTTTCAAATAAATAGTGCAATTTCGTTTTTATATTTGATGTTTTTGTGTCAATTTTTTTTCCGTTTGGTATATTAATAAAATGTTTTTCCATTTTTAGTGTCTCAAGTCTTATTAATATTTTTCACTATTTTTGTAGATTTGTTTTTTTTGTTATATTGTATGATTTGTTATTACTTTGAATTTTTTTTTTCGAGTTTCATTTTGCTTTTTATAATAAAAATTTGAGCTTTTATAAAATTAATAAATAAATGCTTTTTCTCAATTTAATTGTTTCTGTTTCATTGAGTTACAAAATTTTCAATTAATAAACATAGATGCACTCATATTTTTTTAGATGCACCATCCTTACGGGTACTCCAACAATGTACGTGGACTTAGTGTCCCTGCAAAAAAGTGAGGGCTTTCCCATCAACAGTGTGGAGATAGCCATAACAGGCGGGGCTCCGTGTTCTGGTCAACTTGCTATTCACATGAACCAATATTTGGGAATACAAAGCATTAAGGTACAAAAGCATTTTTAATTTTCTTTTATTGATTTTTTGAGTTAAACATGAGATTGAGTCAACAGAGTAAAGTTATGGGAATGTGGAGTGGATGGCAAACTTATAAATTTTATCGTATTCCTGTAAAAGGAAAGTATGGCAGATATCAGAGTGGATGAACAGATAACTGAATAGTTTTGTGTAAAGAAAGGTGTCAAGCAAGGATGTGTGGTGTCTCCAGGGCTCTTCGATATTTATATTAAATCCTATATAAACAAGATGAATAGTGAAATCATATAGGTAAAAATGTCCGAGTTCATTGTTAATGGTTTTTTGTATGCACATAATATGGTGATAATGGCAAATATGAAAATGGTTTGTAAATGTTAGCTGATAAAATGTATGTAAAGTATTTAGAAAAACAATTCAGAATTAATGTTAATAAGTCAAAAGTCATTGTTGAAGAAAAAGATGATTCTATTACTGTACTGTAATTGCAATGTACAGATATGTGAACACTTCATACATGCACTACAGTGTACAGTGCCCCACATTGGGAAACACGGCACTACACTATACCAATAGATGAATGTGTTTCTACAGTAAAAATCTGTTTCCCCAAAAATCAAACTAAAAACAACCAAACTTCACAAAAAAAATTGAATAACAAATCACTAAAATCAATTGGAATTTGCAAGGTGTTTCCCAACATCTAAGAAGATCAGGGTCATTCTTTTTTACTGTAAAAATAATGTAAGCCAATTAAAGTTTTGTCTATACATTTTCGCAATATTGAGACATAAGATTGGTAAAATTATTAAAAAAAATAAACTATTACTTTGGAGTAGAATTTAAGTAATAATTTCAAAATACCACTGTAATTGTCACTTATTTGATTTTGACATGGTCACTTGTTTACAAAGATTAACTTGTTTATGTTTGCATGCATAGCATAACTATAAAGATGTCACTAGTTTTTACTTGGTAGCACACTTGATTACGATATTATAATCTGTGATTCCAAGTTTTTGACAAAATACGGTTATAAAAGGTTATATTAAAAAAAACTTAAAACACATAATTATTTACCTGAAGGGAACATACTAGTCTTCTAAATATCTTTCTCTGGTGTTAGGCTCGCATCTTTGTTGACCATGTCAACTGAGATATACTTACATGGCCAACCTTATGTCACAGGTACTGAATAAATTTTTTTCGTCAATTTTTTAATTTTCTTTCATTATATCTCTGTCTCCACACTCTTGCAGCCTGTTTTTTGGTCAAATGTTAGTTGATTATCCACCACTTTCATTTCTAAAAGTAAATGTGAATGAAAATAAAACTCTAAAAGTGAACATAATTTTATCTTCCAGTCAGTTTATGGCATGACAGAAGCGTGTGTCATGTTTCAATCAGTGCCCGAGGATGACATCAGAACAGCTACCGACACGGTCGGGCAAGTGTGTGGTCACACGGAAGCTAAGGTTTGTACATTCCAATTTATTATGTTACCAGTCAAACCTTTCAATAGATATGTTATTAAATTTTCTGTCATGCTTTGAGAATATATATATTGTTAGGTTTCCTGTCATGCTTTGAAAATGTGATTTTCCAAAATTTTGAGAAGTGTAACCTAAAATTTTTGTTTCATGTTAAGCATTTGGCTATAAATATTAAAAAAACCACGTATTGGCATACTGCAAGAATTCATTATAGTCAATATTTTGCAATTCTAGTTATTATTTTCAAATTCACTATATGATAATCAGAGCCGAAGCAAGGTTGGGGCAACCGGAGCACTGGCCTCAGGCGCAACATCTGAAAGGTGCCAAAATTGTGTCGTATATTCTGGGAGTGTAAATTGTAGTAGTAATATATTGGGTGTACAAATAAGTCACCGCCGTTTGACAAAAGTTGGCGCCACCAGTAAGTTATGGTTAAAATTGTCAGATGCAAAATGTCATTATCGTAAGGTTGGACATCTCTCAACAACATGACCTTGAAATATTAGTGAATTTTTATCAGTATAACATATTTTTTTGTGTTCGAAAATGTCAAGTTTTGAGCCGAATAAGCGTCATTTGCGGGAACTTTTGATTTACTTCTTCAATTTGAAGAAATCTGCAGCTGAGGCGCATCGATTGCTTGTAGAAGCATATGGTGAGGCTGCCTTAAGTGAGAGAAGTTGTCGTGAGTGGTTTCAAAAGTTTAAGAACGGTGAATTTGACATCGAAGACAAAGAACGTAGCGGAAGGCCGAAAGTGTACGAAGACGCGGAATTGGAAGTATTATTGGATCAAGATTCGTGCCAAACGCAAAAAGAACTTGCACTTACATTAGGAGTGACTCAACAAGCAATTTCACATAGGTTGAAATCATTGGGAATGATTCAAAAACAAGGAAATTGGGTTCCATATGAACTGACACCGAGAAACGTTGAACGCCGATTTTCCACATGTGAAATGCTGCTTGCCAGGCATAAACGAAAGGGTTTTCTGCACCGTATAGTCACTGGTGATGAAAAATGGATCCACTATGATAATCCAAAAAGGAAGAAATCATGGGGAACCCCTGGCCATGCTTCAACATCTACAGCTAAGCCAAATATTCATGGAAAAAAACTCTTGTTGTGTATTTGGTGGGATCAGCTTGGTGTCGTGTATTATGAGTTGCTCAAACCGAACGAAACCATTGCTGGGGCTGTCTACCGAGCACAATTGATGAGATTGAGTCGAGCACTCGAGGAAAAGCGCGCCCACTGCTACTCCAGACACGACAAAATTATTCTCCTGCATGATAATGCTCGTCCACATGTTGCGGCGTCGGTCAAAACCTTTTTGGAAACAATCAATTGGGAAGTTTTACCCCACCCGCTGTATTCACCAGACATTGCTCCTTCTGATTTTCACTTGTTTCGATCGATGACGCATGACCTGCCTGAGCAGCACTTCACATCATATGAAGATACCAAAAATTGGGTCGATTCGTGGATAGCCTCAAAAGATGAAGCATTCTTCCGACGCTGTATCCGTATGCTGCCAGAAAGATGGGAAAAGGTAGTGGCAAGCGAGTGGCAATACTTCGAATAAAACATGAGGTTCCGTTCTTTCACAATAAATGCCCAATTTTTGATAAAAAACGGCGGAAACTTATTTGTCCACCTAATAATATATATAAAATGCCATAATACTGGGATGTGATCAAGCCTGAACACAATACATTTCTAGAACTTTTCTTGAAAATTAAAACAGTGATGTGTTCAGACTGGATTAACACTTCTTTAATCTGAGTACACTCGACTACAGTCATAACTCGAACTGTTCAAGAGTTACCTTAAGTAGAAATATGAGCTGACTGTTGCATGCTCATGAGACGACAGGGCTTGTATAATTTTTTTCTTATGGTATGTCAAGTCAGATATTTAGATTGTCTGCTTGCATATTTTACTATTACATAATTATTGTGAAATTTTCACAAAATGATTTTACCAGAGTCAAGTGGGAATTCAACCTAATATTAATAACCATGGATAAATTTCAGCGTATTGTTATTGAAACATTTTATTTTATCAATTTTTCATGTTATGAAATATTATATTGTAGTTTCCAGCATCAGTTGACACAATGCTATTTCTCAATTTTAGATTATAGACAGTGAGGGTAATACAGTTCCTATGGGTATTCCAGGAGAACTGTGTATCAGAAGTTATGCCAATATGCAGGAATACTTTGGAGACCCACAAAAAACTGCAGAAATTATTACCAATGATAACTGGCTTAGAACAGGGTAAGTGTTATGTACTATAGTTTGGAAATTCTAGGATGAGTCCTGTGACAGCTCACAAATTTGCCCCAATACACCCTTATGTAATGTATTTACCTAAATAACTTGATATTTATTAGAATTGAGGCTTATATTAAAGTTGATAAAATAATTAAAATTATTGAACATCGTTACAAGGTTGTATTGGGGCAAATTTGTGAGCTGTCACAGGACTCATCCTACATTTTCTGAACTATAGCTGTACTCTACATGACATACGTACTTCATTCAGTTTTTCAATAAATTACCATGCATTTACTCAATTTACCAGACTGGTTGAATTACACCACTGGTTAACACATCTGTCTTTATTTCATATTCTTTCTATATAGCTTCATGCAATTCTATTGTATCATACGTTGATACACTTGATCATAAATTATTTATCTTTCAATGTGTATTTAATTATGACTGTGATGTAGAAGATAAATTATTTATCTTTCAATGTGTATTTAATTATGACTGTGATGTAGAAGATAAATTTGAGACAAAAGATATTAAATTTAAGCACTTTTCATAATCAATAAAAATTATATGATTTTAGAGACCAGTTGGTGCTAGAAGATAGTGGATATGGAAAAATAGCTGGGAGATTAAAGGATATCATTATTCGAGGAGGAGAAAACATCTTCCCTAAAGAAATAGAGGACTTCCTCAATACTCATCCTGATATCATTGAATCTCATGTATGAATTTCATTACTTATGATTAATTTATGTCATTTCTCAAAGCTTACTAAATTATACATAATTGGGTAGAAGTGTTTTTTTTTGTTTATTTATTGAAATGACAAAGATCATTCATTCACTGATGTTATTTTTACAAAAAAATCATAAGCTTTCTATAAAGGATTGGCAACACTACTGACACGAACAAACTAGGACCATAAAGTAAATAAGGGAAAGCAAATAGTTTACACTTACAACACTTCTGTAGTATAATGCTATCCCGCTTGTCTTTCGGGATCTTACGATGACATATATAATGTCAGTTAAATTGCGTGTTTTGCCTTAAATTTTTTGATGATCTCTTTTCAATTACATATATTTGATAGGTTGTATTATATTATTGTAGTGTAGTATTGAAAATCTGTCCAGAGTAAAATTATAAAACCAAGAATGTATTTTATAGATAATTGAAAATAATACAATTTTCCTTCAAATTTTGAAAGTAATCTCTTAATTGCCATCTGAATTGTCAAAACATTACTATTATAATGAAATATTATACTTTTTCTTGAATAATGGCTGTGAGCTTCTGTACATATATATATGAAGCAGTATATGCCAGTGTCAAATGATGAAAAGAGAAATAAAAATACACCTTAACAGTGAAAGATAGCCAGGAAAAAACAAAATAAGGCTTTTAATTCAATAACAACCAATACTTAATAAGCAAAGTTCTAAACCAAAGACAAAAATACATATCACAAATATATTATAAACTAGAATTAATTCATATATAGTTCACGGCCATTATGCAAGAAGAAGATAATTAGACAACATCACTTGACACTGGTGTATACTTCTTCATATATAGGAGTTCATGGTCATTATTCAAAAAGAAGAATTAGAGAACAAAGCTATTATTTCAATAATCAACATGATTTAAATCTCAATTGCTTTATAAATTTTGAAAAGTTTATTAATATTATTTTTTCATCACCGTATATCAATTATTTATGAAAAAAAATCCATTTTAAGGTGTTTGGTGTTAAGGATGATCGTTTGGGAGAAGAGATCTGTGCTAGCATAAGAATAAGAGATGGAGCAGATATAGAATACAATAAGCTGAAGAAATTCTGCGAAGGTGCCATAGCTCACTTCAAGATTCCAAGACATCTCAGGATAGTGGATAAGTTCCCCGTCACACCTTCAGGCAAAATACAAAAGTTCAAACTAAAGGAGATGGTCGAAAGTGGGCAGTTATGATTTATCCTATAGCTATTGGAGTTTACGTATTTATTCGCTAATAATAATTATTTTGTGATGTTTATTAATTTTATGATCTGTTGTATCCCTATGGGTTTACCCAAGCTACTAATTTCTCTCTGGCCTTGAGAGCTGTAATTGCAAACCTTTAAGCTTCAATCTTATCTCTTTGCCCTGTTGAAATTTTCGGAGATCAATCTGTAGATCACAATTTATGGTACCATGGATCAAGTCAATATTTTATGAAGGGATCTCCATTCAGTTTGACATCGATACATCTTCAGACCGATTAGATACTTCGATCTCGTGGTATCAAAGGATAGTTTTGCTCTATTTGAGTTTTCTGCAAAAGTGCTTACTGGACTGTTTGAACTACAGGCCTGAGCTGCTTTACTATATACGTATATTTACTATGCTGAGAGTAATTTTTCTTCTCCTGTGATGTCAAACCCTGAGTGTTTCATTACTACTGTTCATTTTGCACTAAGGTATGTTATGTCACCACTAGAGGAGAAGTTGTTTTGGGTAGTTCCTTCTTTGTCACTTAGCTCATAATGAATAAATAATATTTTGATATTCTAATGTAAATTGCGCTGGATGTGGACTTATTTTGTTCTCCATAACAGCATGAGTAGTGTTTAGATCAAACTAATCTGATTAATTATTGTAAAATAAAATTATTAATTAAATTTTTCACTACGGAGTTAATAAGCATAGATATGTTAATAATTAGAATTTAATTGTTTGTATTATAACATAAAAAGAACTTTAGTTATAAGCATTTCAACTTACAAACACCAATAACAGTAATAAAAATATGTTTTACTTATTACAATATGAAAGAATAAATGAGCATGTGTAAAGTAATTATGAAAATGAAAAGTAAAGTTTTGAGTAACTTTTTCCAATTCATATAGTTTCATGAAATGTGAATGCCAGTTTTAACATTAATATTGAAAATTAATTTTTTATTTATATTTAAACATCCTTAAATATATGTTCGAATATTTTCACTGCTGTTTTCCATATTTTTTTATCCAGTTGTTGCCATATTGAGTTGGCTTAAATTATCAATATTTTGAAGGTCTTTATCTTCAAAATGATATAAAAAAATATTACAGAAAATATTTAGTACTATAGTAAGCATGCACGAAGCACTAATCTAGTCACCAGCACTCAATACCATAAGATGAACACATATTTTCCCTACTCAGTCATCTGCTTTCACGACCGCAATGTATACACTAAGCACTAAGGGTTGCTGAGTGGGCCAAACACGTGTTTACGTTGATATCATTCTGAAGATAAAGGTTGCAACATCTTTGAAATGTCGACCATAATTTAAGTCAACTCAAAACCGAAACAATTCCAAAAAAATATTTATATTCCTTAAATAAGACTACATATATGGTGAGCTTTGAATATAAGAATAAATGGGATGTTGGTTATCGTGATCATTTGTCTTTTTTATGAAAATTCAAGAAAATGTAATGATATTATTTATGATAAAGTATATTATTTATTTATTATGAGGCCCTTTATTGTACAAATAATAACCTAAAGAATTTATATCATAGAGTCATCCATATAATTACTATTGCAAATTAAATTTTAAAGATATGAATTAATTTTAAAAGTTAAATTATCTGTTATAATATTTATAATTCTTATTGAAATCTTTTTGATTTAATTAATTTTAGATGCTTAAATGTGATGTAAAAATAATATATAGGAGTTTACAGTCATTATTCAAGAAGAAGAAGAAGATGTATAAATATATTAAGCAATTGTCTATATTGTTATTTTTATAAAGCATTCTTGTCATTACTTGGTAATTATTGGGGTTGATATGTCAGTATTAAAATAAATTCTTGAAATTTGGTTAGGCCGGTGGCAGAAAAGTGTAATTTAACAATCAAAGCTGGATTTTCACTTGACTGCAGTCAGTGGCTTAGCAAGAGTCTTCTGTGCCTGAGGACAAGGCACAAATAATGTGTTTCCATGCACAAAATGTAATCTAAGTGTTGTATGGGAATAAGGTGGAAGTCCAATCACCCAAGGTAAAATCTGTACATGCATTTCAGTGTATAATATGTTTTTTCACCTACATCATAAATCATAATACTCCTTTTTTAATTTTTTCACAAGTGTTACATGTATTGTATACATATAACCACATAAACTATGCATGCCCTCAATTGTGAAATACATTAAAAACATTAATTATTAAGTTCAAAAGCCATAATGTTCTAAACAATTCATAATCAGAACTTGTTCAATTGTTTCAAATTTCAAAATGTTTTTACTGTAGTTTCCATGTCCGAAAATAATGAAAAGCAAAAACAACAGATATTGTTTGGAATTGTGGATAAAAATAAGATTTTGACACCGACAAGACATATCAAAATTAAGGAAAAGCTTTCACAAGAGATCACTTTTAGTCCTTGACTTTGCGCCCCCTTTTGCCCTGCACCTAAGGAATGTTGTCCCTCCCTGTCCCTGTCCCCCTCACTTCTCCACTGAATGCAGTCATATTCGAGCTACTCACTACTTATCAGATGATATGGCTTGGGTTTATATTTTTCTTAGGATAATTCATTTTCTGACAGTCTACTAAGTTAGATTGTTAGTTGATGTTTGATCATTGTGACTAGTAAACTCGACCGCAGTCAAGTAAGAGCCCAGACATAATATTGACTGATTTTTTTACATGCATATAAGTAAAATGTTCACTTTCCACGAGAGTTTTTTTCCATTTACTAATAAGTGATAATATAATAATATAATCTGTGTGTACCTGTTCCCAATGATCTCCATGCTAATATTAGTGAACCTCGGCTATTCTAGTGACAATTTGATTTCAGTTAATTTGATTAAAAGAGTGTTTATTCATGCCTAAATGAGATTAGAGCTGGATTCCCTCTTGACAGTGAATACATCTCGTCCTGCCATTGAGTCAAGTGTGAGCTGACCTTAGCATACGTATCATGATAGGGCTTGCATAATATACATAATATACATTTCTGAAGGTGTGTCAAGTTAGACTGTAAGGTTGCCATTTTGTATATTTTTAACCATTGGTTGATCATTGTGAAGTTTACAAAAGCAAACATGGGAAATCATTCTTAATCATACTCTAATACGCAACTTATGTATTGGAATAACTTTTGACATAATATGAAAAAAGTTGACCTTTATTACATGTGAAAAACTCTCAGTATTTCATAATAATGATTATTGTGAATTAAATGGTTGACTGCATATAAATCAAATACATATACATGTAATAAAGAAGTTTATCTTAAGAATGACCTGGTGATTACCCTGCTGGTAGCACATTTTAATATTCTAACTTATATGTAAGTTCAATTTCCATTACACTTATCTGTACCTGGCTTAGTATATGTATTTTTAATCTTTTTGTACCAAACTAAATTAATTTTATTAAATTTATCAAAAATATACAGAGACTCATTTTTATTTATATTAAGCTCTAAAGATTGAATGAAAGATTTGACAAGTTGAGGTATTCTGCTATTTGGATAAAATTTTCTCAAATGATCTAAGAACAGTTAAGAGGGATACCGAATGGCGTGTGGCTATGAAAAAAAGCCAATGGGACTTGAATCGATATCAATGGGGCGTATATACTCCGTAGCTCTGATGACCTCTGTGGCCTAGTTGGTATGATGCCTGTCTCCCAATCTGAAAGTTGCGGGCTCAAATTCTGCTGAAACCCGGATTATTTTACAAAGGATTCGAGTCTGGTTTTCACTTTAGGCCTCTTTAACATCTTTCTAGTTGGTTGGAAGAGATTGCTACATGGTAATAAGCCCGCCAGGTTATACTGTACAACGAAAGTGTAATACAATACAATACTCAAAACCGTATGTACTCCAACTGTATCAAAATCTGCCAAGATGACAGTCCACAACAGTATTTTTGTACCAACTTTGATGTATGGGAGTGAAACATGGATGCGGAAAAAGACTGAAAGGAAATGAATAAATGCTTGCACTGAGAATACATGGGGTGTTAATGTAACATATAATAGAATACGGAATGAAGTGATTAGAGATGAATGTGAACTTGTGGTTGAAAGTAAGATGAAAAAGAGCACTGTATGATAGTTTAGGCATGTGGAACGAATGAAACAAGAAAAACTAAAAAAATAAATATAGTGTAAATGTGAGTAAAAGCATGTTAGGGGAAAACCAATGAAAGTGTGGTTGGATCAATTAAATATTTTGAAAGAAGGAAATGTTGACAGTCAGAGATATCACAGGAGTTGTATGAGAATGTGTATGGATGTAGAAGAGAAGGATGTGTATCGTGATAGGAAAGTCTCAAGGTCTGTCCTCTCTACCTGTCTTGCAAATGATAACAAATTTTGATTACTTTCCGGTCCCCCTAATATATATTTTTAATAGTATTGATTTTTTAGGTACAAAAACCACCTATGATAGAATAATTTGTGTCTTCACTGTTAGTAAAAATGCTATCATAAGAGTCGAGTAAACTGAAATGACAACCTAAACCCACATGATCTATTTAATGGTATATTACATGAAACTAAATGAGGATAACAAGTTAAGACATTTTTATATTATCGGCAGAGGAGTCAGACTATGAATTTTTCAAAATTTCTAGGCATGGAAACTATTGGGTCAACATATTTGTTTGCTTGATTTTTTTATTTGGTATATTCCATCAAATTGCTTTATTTAAAAGTTTACCAATATAAGTGACATCTGTGCAAACAAAATTGAGTTTTTTTTACTGAAGGTTGAAAATTCAATACTTTAGATGTCATTATATTTATTAAGAAAAAATCTCAGTAAAATAAAAATGTTCTTGTGACCAAGTGTTCCTGTATTGTGTGTATAGAATGATTTTATAAATAGAAAAATCAAAAGTCACCATGTGAAAATAAGTTATTTAAACAGGTGCTCAAATAAAATGTTCACTATGAACTTGCAGAGGCTTATTGACACGGAACCTGACATTCACTGTGACCGCAGCACTGTGTCTGCATTGATTTCATACACATCTCTATTCAATGTCATTCTTTAACATTTTAGTTTGTCTTCTGAACCCATGCAGATACAAGGAAATACATAAACTAATGGCCTTAGCCACTATCTTCCTATCCCGATATTAAACATATACATGCATGCATACAGCACTATAAAATTAACATTGAAGAATGTCACTTGGCAGACAGAGACAGAGGCTTTTAGATAACGTGTAATAGGATCTTAGGAAGCTGGAAGTTGAGAGAGATGGCGAGTGACTAGTTCGGTTTGGGGAAAAATCGTCCGGGAGGCTAAAGCTCTACAGGACCTGTACGGCTATTTGAGGTAAGTAGGTATGTATTTTGGTAAAATAATCTTTCAATTAGATGGTGAAGGGAAAAATAAAACCATAAACAATTTAACATGTGCCTAATTTATTTTTATATCATCCTAAATTATAATTATAGTTCTATAGACAAGAAAATTTCACAAATTTACTCGCAAAATATACTCAAACATCAAGAGTGTGATAATGGAATGGAGCTTATAAAATTACAATTAAACGTTAGTCTATAGTTAAGCTGAGATGACTCCCTCTACGAGTGTTACAACACTACTTAACTTTTTGGTAAGAGGTTTGGTGGAAACAAAAATCTATTAACAAATGCTATTTTGTACATATCCACTGAAACATACCGAATACAGTATCACCAACTGAACATTAGATTGAAATATTTAAAAGTATTTTATAAATAAATATGATTTATAAACAAAAGCACTTCAAAATAACTCTTACTTGAGATTCAAAATTGTCTATTAAAAATAAGATAAAAAATACATTTATTAAATATGTTTGTGTTAAAAATTAAAATTATACATTGGACAAAGAAACAATGATTTTTAAAATAATGAATTGAAAATTAATACGAAAATTTTGCCAGTTTTCTAAAGAAAATAATTACTATTTCCTTACTAAGAAAACAAGTTAACATAATTATTCTGGTAGAATGTTTGTTCTTTTCTAATCATAAAAATTATTAAATTCTTGTGAATAATTTAAAAAAACTAAAAAGTTTACCTTAATTTTTTTGTTAAAAATCCAATGATTTTATCAATAAAAGCAGTCAAGCAAGTTGTTTTATAAGTTCTTTGTCTTAATTTGTTAAAAAAATGTTTCTAAATTACATTTTGGCCTCAATCAAAATTATTCAAACTAAAAAGTTCAAATACAATCAATACTCGCATTCCTTTTTATATAATTATTATTAAGAATAATTTATTATATCATACAATCTGTGAATATCACAAACTCTTTTATTTTTAAAAAACATTTGACATATTATTATATATTTCAAATGATCCCTTTTGAAAAATATTTTATTAATTTGATTCATCCAATATCAAGCACTCTTTAAAAAATGTAAAAATATTATTTAAAAAATATAAGATATATTGGAAAATACAATAAAATGCACATGATTAAAAAAAATTACAAATTCGAATAAATACCATGAATAATGTAAACGTTAAAAACAATGTAAAATAAATAACTTTATACAACATCTATGGACCACTTTGACTCAATATCCCCCCCCCCATCAACAGTATAAAATATACACATTCAACAAAAGAAAATAAAAACGTAAACGACTCAATTAATGAAGAATAACATTTTCTGACTATAATTATAAGTTATGTAGATGCAATTATTATCGTAAGATTATAAAATATTTTATTTACATAATAATTATAGACATAATAAGTAAATTGTGTTTTTTTTCACATAAACTTCTTTGAATATCCAAAAAAATTTGCTAGCTAATTTTTGGCTCTCTATATAGAAATCAAACAAAGTTATTCATAAAAACATGTATGCATCGTAATAAGTGATTATTTGAATTTAAATTAGTAAAGGAAACACAGTCCTTTGATGATTTAACACTTCTGACTGATTAATTTAAAGAAATGTCCGCAGAAAGTGATATGAATGGTCAACTCTTAATTCTATTATCATAAAAGTGGATTCTATTACTTACTCCAAATGAAACTTTAGAGTTTGCAATAAATTGAATATAAAACATTAATGATTGATATTCTATAAAATTTTTCACGAAATTCTTCAGTTAGATTTGAGTAGACCATACAACGAGAAAAACCATCACTGAAGGTAGAAGTTATCTTGCTAGCAAATGGAAATCAAGACAATTTCAGCAGTAACAAGCGAGATTGATAGTAATTACTACGGAAACAAACTTCCTACTCAAAATCAAATAAACAAGCTTTTTCAATGATCTTTTATCTAATGGACACTATTTATTTATATTGATATAACAATGTTTGTTTTTCTAATTGATGAATTTTCTAAAAATAATTATGCAATATTCCCAAACACTAGTCAGATTACAGATAATTGAAACTTTACCAAATACTCAATGCTCGGTAGCCTTTTGTGTAATTTCAAATTAGATCATTTTTATTGCATTCTCATATTAAATTATGGAAATACACACTTTTCTTAATTTTTTACAAGTCATTGTATTATTTTAGCAAAGAAAAACACATACATATTTACTCCTCATTTTTATTTTGAAACGACATAAAAAGACATTTGTTTTAACAGACATATAAAACATTAAAAAATATAAATTTTAATTAACATAATAATGATGCAGATTTTATTTATACATATATGGAGATTTACGAAAAAAAGAGAACACATATTTTCCCATTTGCTGATTGTAGGTACATTCCATTTGCTTATTGTTTGACACATCATTGTATTTCATAGTTTTTTTTTTTAATTGCTCCCGTATTTAAATTTAAAGAAACTAAAAAAAAGAATAGACTTACATAGCGCCATTATGCAATTTTTCTTTTCATTCCTAGAAAGTTCCTCACACTGATATTTAAAACCGATTTTGTGAAAACATCAAAAGAATAAGCCAAATAGTCAAATTGTACAGTGTGACTGAAACTTTATCTAAAACATTGAACAATGCAATGAAGGAAACCTTACCAGTTAAAAAAATGAATGGAACATCAATTATTAACTAATTAAAAGTATTTCGTTATCCAACAAATTTGAAGCGTTATTCGTATTGTTTTGACGATAAATAAATACCATCACTGTAAAAATTAATAAATGGTAGTGTGTTTACATTTTTTTTTTCAACTATGTTCTCTATACTCCTTTAATATTTAACATTATCTACTAGTCACTCTTTATATATCTAAAAACTGTATCTGATTGCTTTCTTAGATAACTAGTGATTGGATTGTTATATATTTCACACATGCTACAATTCTTATCTTCAGCTTTGAACTGCTCTAGTTACATTGAATTTGCATCAAAAGAAGAAAAGTTGAATTACTTGAAGTAAAGAAAACAGTGAAGTTAAAGATTGCAACATTTTAGTAAGAACTGAAGTCTGATGATTGAATCACAACATAACCCAAGGAAGTCAATGTTGCTTAAAAGTTGAAGAAAAAATCACATACTCATATTTACTCAGCTACCTTTCAGCCACAATGTAATAAAGAACTAAACATTGTTTTGACAAAAAATGAGTTTAATAAAATTTTAAATAATATATGCAGGTTTATTTTGAAATTTATGATGATAAATTATGTAATACAGTATTCAAATAAGAAACTGTAAACACAATTTTGTATTATTTTCCATAAAAATCTAATTTAGCAATCTACTGTTATTATTTGTGTAATGATTCTTATTAAAAATATTAATGTCGAAGATTGCTCCATCCCTTGATTTTAAAATAAATTAAGTAATGAATAAATAATTATTACGAGCGATACTTAATTTTAAACATCTTTCACTACTTCAATGAATGATATTTATTATAAATATTTGGCTGATCAAAAAAATATCAACCATATTTATTATAAATATTTGGCTGATTAAAAAAATATCAAACATTATTTTAAAATTATTTTCCTTTTGTCAATAGATAAAATTGTAGTCAATCCGTAGAACAAAATCAACAAAACTATCAATTAAAAAATTAACAAATGAAGATTTTTTTCTGAATGTAAATGATTTATTATTCAATTTATAACACACTGAGGATTTTAATGGATACGTGTTTGGTATCCTTTGATACCATGAACACGGTGTACTGTCGAGTGTTTTTTTTATTTAATAAAAACCCTAATTTAAAAAAAAACCATAGGTATGAAATAAATTAATTATAGGTATTTTTTGAATGATACAATTAAGTTGACTGTTCAGCAGTTATTCTTATCATATGAATTGAACCTAACAATGTTATATAATATTTACTTGTATGAATTTAAGTGTTAGTTACTTATCTGGGTATGGGTACATGAGTAAAAATCTATTTGGTATTTGAATTTTTGTACATACTACAGAGCTATAAGAAAATGTTATTAGTTTAAAATATTTACACTATTATTTATCAAATATTTAATACTGATCAGTAAGTATTGATGTTAATTAAAAGTTATTTTCTGAGTGTTTCTCCAAAAATATTTAAACTTCGACAAAGTTAAGCCAGAAACTATTTATAAAAATGTTTGGGACTTTTTATTCTAAAATAAACAAAATTGAATGAAGTAGGAAAACATAATTTGTTCATTTCAACCAATCATTAGTTTCATTCAATGAATATAAAAAAAAACTATTTTGTTTTGTGTATTTGCAAAAGTACATAGCACAAACAATGAGAGTTCTAATGAGTTCATGTGGGATATACTATAATAGCTTAATTTATTCAAGAGGGTAATAAATAATGTGTGCCATGTACAAAACAATCTAAAAGAGTTAAAGAGAAATATAATGTAGATTTTATTATAAAAAGCACAAATTTATAAAAATAAAGGACTCTCCAGTTAAATATCATTAATTGCGTAAGTTTTATTAAAATCCAAGAAAAAAAATATCAGGTGTAATTATATTGTGAAAATGAATTACAATTGCAGGAATATTTCATATATAAATACACTTTCAATAAACTTTCAAGCACAATGTCTGTATTTTTCCACGCTGCCAGCCTGACAAAGCAATATAAGTTTATTAATCGAAAATTTTCTTCAAATTTTTATCACACATGGTAAATCTGAAATATTTTATCTTCGATAACACACAGATTCCTCATCTAAAATCACAATATCAATGGTAGAAAATCACTTAACATGAAAATAATATAAAGAGACTAGACATTAAGACTCCTCTCTCCCGCAATGAGACTGGTGAGCTGCACCGGGTCCAGCTTGCAGCTGTCCATTCAATGTTCCGTCATACATCCATCGCAGTGTCAAAAGACTCTTCTTGTTTCACAAAATGCAGCGCGTACTTGGCACACTGGCGTTACAGAAAGAACCACATACTTCGCATTAACTGCTTAAAGCTACATGATTTCATACCAAAACACATGTCTGTAGCTTTATGTGGTTTAAATGTATAACATTATATATATCATTCATTATTACAAAATGTTTTGAACACTTTTATATATATATTGATTACACCAAATATCACAAAAGCCAAGGTTTAATGCGCTGGCAAAGAATATATATATATATATTTAAATGGGTAGAACCACCCATTTAAAAGTCCCAATTTCAAATGTCCGTTTCAGAGATCAAACACTCCCCATCTTCTGACCAGCTGACCTCCATGGGTGTGGTTGAGAGACTCTGTCCCATGGTTTCGGCTATTTTCTGAAGAACAGGGTCAGCGAGTCTTTCGCCAGCTCCGTTCATTTCTAAATATTTATCAGACTCTGAAACGCTTTCACTGTCACTCGGGCTGTGTGACCTATCATCTAAAGAAGAGTCATCCTCAGAGTTGGCACCAGATATCAGAGCTTCTCCAGCTGATTCCTTAGGAACTGCTTCACACTCTTGAAGAAGAGCAAGATCTCCATTAGAGACGAGCGTCTCTCCATCAAAGCCATCTACCAATAACATTGCCTTTTCTAAATCAATCTTTTTCTCCTTGTTTAAAGATGATGAACGCCCACGTCTCTCAGAAGATATGCTTTTAGTAGACACTCTATTTTCGTGGGATAAGGAAGAGGCTCGGGGCCGTGAGATTGGAAGGCTCTCTGATAAACGAGGCCTCTCTGTTGGCCTCCTGTTGCCCTTGTAGGGAGTACTAGCATGAACTGGCCCAGAGTACTGCTTATTTTCAATTGAATTGGACCGGAAGAGTTTGCAATGCGCGCCTCCCTGCATAGATGACTCGAGGCTTGAAGCAGAAGCAGACTGCGTTAGAGGATGAGAGGGTGATAAGGGAGAACCTTTTGGCCTGGGCCTTTGTCTTTTAAGATTCTCACGTGTTGATTGTGGCGAAGTTGAGATGCGGAAAGAGCTAGCTCTCTTGACAATCCTTGACACAGTTTCTTCTGGAGGCTCTTCAATCTCTACAATCCAGCTGACCGAGTCATTTTTCTCAACTACTCCTTTAATTTTAGGAGAATTCGGTGGGGAGTTTTCATCTAGAAAGCAATCAATAGGTCTGCTTCTTTCAGAGAAATCTGACTTATCGCCTGATGAATCAGATCTAGCTGATCGCCTTGGGGACATCCAGTCACCATGGCGTTCATCATAACTAGAAGATCGGAGATACTTTTCATTGAAGCTGGCTGTGGTTCTACTGGAATTGGTGCCACGCACAAAGGTCTCTGGGAAGGTGCTGTTGAGTCGTTCTTGCTCCACATCCCCTGGTGCATTGAGCGATGACTGAGCGAGAAGGTTGGCAACTTCAGTGTTGTGCTTCAGTTTATATTGTAGTTGTTCATTGTGAAGAGACAATCTGTTTTTTTGTGCTGTCATTTGAACACAGTTCTCGTGCAACTGTTTATTTTGCTGAATAAGATTACTGAAAAAGAAAAGTTAAAAGTTGAAAATCATTTAAGATTAAATGAAATAATAAAAAATAAATTCCAAAAACAAAATAAATCTGACTGGTGTTAAAAATACGCGCTACAAGTAGCGGCTTCATCTTAAGAGTAGCTGTCACTACTTTTTACTCGGCTTTTTAAGTAGCATACTAATTTAGATTGGAAAGTAGTTGTTACAGTGCTACTTTAAGTAGCATACTAATTTAGATTGGAAAGTAGTTGTTACAGTGCTACTTTTCCAAAAATAGCTTACCTATATATGACACTAAAAATAGTAATGCTCGAGACAAAATGTAAATTACGTTTAGGTTTTTGTAATTGAATTTTAGCATTGTGCAATTTGTAATTTTCACCATAACACGAAATTAAAAATAATTGTAAAAATTTTCTATAAGGATGAAGAAAAGCTTTTTTTTCAAAAAGTTTCCAAAAATTCAAGAAGTCATTTAAAACAAAGCCTTTAAGAAAGTTTGTTCTTTCTCTCTTACACTTTTCTTTTTTTAATGTTTCCAAAATAACTTAGTCATTTAAAAAAAAAACTTGTAAAGAAAGAACATATTCTTACGCTTCATCGCTGAGTTTCCTCTGTAGCTGAGTCCTGAGATAGTCGGCAAGGGACTGCGCGGCTTGGGCACGCTGCATGGCTGCGGGTAGGGCGCCCGCTGCCTGTCGCAGCTTCTCGCCACGCCGCCGTTCCTCACCCAACTCCGACAGCTTCAGCTCTAGCACCGACTTCAGCGACTCCACCTCAGCTGATAAGATCGCCTCCTAAAATTATGAAAATAATTTTTTTTTTAACAATTTCCTTTAACTCGGTTGCCCATAACAATGAATAAGTTAACTTCAAATTCATGTTAGAATAGTGGCTGATAGTTAATTCTAAATACTTTTTAACTTGTGAGTTGCTAAAAGCTGCAGTAAACTATGGGACTACTCGCATATTATAAATTGTGCGGTAAACCTTAACCAGTGTTACACTGAGTGATAGAGCAGGGCAAGGAGTGAGATCTTGTCGATGGGATATGTGTTAAAGAAGATAATCTCTCTGATATACTTATTATATATGGCAATCTAAATTATGTACAATCTACAATATATTTAATTATCACATACTTATTGAATAAAAACTAAAAAAAATAAGCAAATGAAAATCTCTATTTTATTAACATCAAAAACAAATAATAATCAAAATAAAACAAATTATAATGGAATTAAAATAAAATATAATACCCCTTCCGTAAAATATCAGAAAATTTGTATTATCTGTATGTGTGACTAGTTATCAATGTTGGTTATCTTGAAGCCAGAGTGTCATGCTTAAGTCCTCCTATTCCAGGGGTGCTAAGTGCTATTCGTTTATGCTTCCCTCCCACATACTTATTAGTTCAATTTGATCACATAACCACCCACGCTGTTATGGGGAAAAAATAAATCCCCATCTAGTGCTATCTACACTAGAAGATCAAATTACACTTTTTTCATGAGCACGATGTCGCATGGTGACAAAGAAGGAACTGTCCAAATAGACACATCTGAGTGTGAAAAGAATAGTATCAACGGCAGATTTAAGGTTCAACATCACGGGAGATGGAAAATTACTTGTACGAGTAGTACAGTAAATACTTATAAAGCTGCTTAAAGCCTCCCTCTTGCTAACGCCGACTTTCTCTATATATCACTCAAATGAGGGTTAATTGATTACCTTGGAACCAGGCTGTGACTGCTTGAGCTGCAGATTCTCCTGCCGCAGCCGCTGCAACTCCTGCTCAAGAGCTGTCCGTTGCTGCTCCCTCGCTCGGCCTTCCCTCTCGCACCGAGCCACTGCAGCTCTACTGTCTGCTACTTCTTTACGCAACTCTCCTAATGTGCTCTGCAATTGGATGGACACGAATATTTATTTATTTTTGTACACAAAAAAAGCAATGTTAAATATAAAATCCACAGAAAAAGTGAATGTGCTTATTCAATTTTTTTCATGACGTGCATCATCAATAAAAAGTATGGATTAAATTTGTTTTAAATGTGTGTGTATATTATATTTATATAGTAATCCATCAAAACCAGGGCATTCGAGTAAGTTTTCAAAAAAGTTAATCAAATTGAACAAAATATTGATTTCAAAAAATATATTTCTTAAATTTGGTACAAAGTTTTTAACCAAAAGTTATTAAAAATGAACATGAACATAAGATCAATGCAGTGATTAAGATGAAGAAGAACATACATATCATCACCCAGTTCCCTGCCAGCGTAGGTAGAGATGATATAAGGTAGATAGGTCGCCGATTCGAACTCCACGCTGTGCTACTCTCTGCGAATGATGCAGGCATTTTTTCCGTCTAGTATTCGGGGGTATAAGGATACCTATGACTTCGGCCATATCCATTCTTTCAAAAAAGCGTAAAAAAAAACATGCCGATGTGCTTTGATCATCTCACTTCAGGTGTGCCATTGAATCCTGTACAGCAGTGTGACCGGTGAGTTTGATGGTGTGCATACACTCCATAGCACAACTTGGCTTTCTGACTGAATTGACGTTGGAATAATGAGAGGATCCTCGACTAAGGAGCCTAAAAATGATAGAGCACCGGACTTTCCTACCACGACACACATTTTTTACCTCCTCTGTATCCAGAGAAATCCTACGATTTCTCTGATTTTCTAAATTTTCTTCTTTTAAAATATCATTCACTTGATCCAACCACACTTTCCTTGGTCTTCCCTACCACATCTTGCACTCACATTTGCACTTCATATTTGTTTTATTTTAATTTTATAACAACGGTCAAATGACTTTTTTGATACAAACATGAAAAATATAACATATAGAAATTAAAATTGACATGTAAGCAGTATTATAAAATAGTGAAAGCAGTGTTATAAATACAATAGATTTTCTTAGTCTTTCTACATTAATTCGTTCAACGTGCCCAAACCATCTGAGTGCTTTTTTTCATCTTCCTTAATCCATCAACCAGTCTTAAGTTCTCATCACTTCCTAAATCACTTCATTTTGTATTCTATCATACATTGTCAACCCATGTATTTTTATCAGTGCACATATTTCTAAGGCATTTTACAAATTCGAAGATGAAAAAAACAATACGTGAAATATCATTGAAACCATATATTTCTGAGAGAATTTTTAGTGAAATGATCTACAATAGAAGAGAATTTTTTTTTATTTATACATATTTTTATGTACGAGTATATGACAAGAAATCTTATTAATACATTTGTGAAAAAACAACAGGTAATTTAGTGTGGACACAATTTTAATGGATCTATGTTTGCCTTTCATTTGTCGTATCCCCAGTCAACTAGGATTTTGCCTGTATCTTACTGAGGAGTATAGCTGTCAACATTTGAATATTTTCTACAAGCTTTGAATATAATGTTAACATTGTAAAAAATATATTTATCATCGTTGGGTTTTCAGTTTTCTACATAAAATTCGTACTTTGTTTCGAAACTTAGTATTTTATGATGTATTGAAACTATACAGGTACTGAAAGAATTAAAAAAAGAGTCTATTCTTTTACCTTGAGGTTCCTGATTTCATTTGACAGGGCTGCGCTGTCTTCGAGGGCTGCCTTGTACTTGGCCTCTGCCTCACTCGTGATAGCCCTGACGCTGGCTGCATACTGTGCTTCTTTGCTGGACAGTTCGGCTTCAAGATCTGATATCTTGCTTAGGCATTCTGTCACTGAAACATTTTAATTTTTTTATGAGATGTTGCTTCTATTATATTATGAGATGTTGCTTAGGAGAGGAGCAGAACTTTGAGGCCAAATAAAATTAATTCTAATTCCAAATCTATCAAATAACAGGACCTTTGCCATTGCTGGCCCTGTAGTGGGAAATAGTCTGCCTATAAATTTTTGAGATATAAGTAGCATGTGAAGATTTAGAAAGCACTCGAAGACAACCCTTTTTGGGAGGTATTATTACACTACACACCACCTCAAGCCGAATGTATTATTATTACCAGAGCTGAGAAAAGGGTGGGGCAAACCTGGGCACTAGAACTAAGCAAGTTATTTAAAGGGGGCAAAAATTGACGAAAAAAAGGAAAATAGTATAAAATAAATATATAAACATAGAGCTAGTCTTGCACAAGAAATATTGTCAGATATGGTTATTATTTCTATTGATCTGTTAATAATAATGGGTTCGAGTCCCGAGCTGGTACTCCCTTAAGGAGAGTTTGCTCTCTAAATTTTTTTTTTTTTTTTTTTTTTTTTTTTTCAAATAATGAAAAATCTCATTTTGAGCAAAAATGGTAATTAATGATTTTTTCTTTAACAACGACGATATGTAAATTTTCATTAATTGATTTATAATATGGGGTCAAGTGATCTACGTCTCCAATTTTCACTTTTTTTAAAGACAGGGTGGGAGTGATTTTAGGGGAGAAATAAGGGGAAAATATTACGACAGTTTTAGCCGTTGCGAAAAGTGTTAAGAAAAATTTGTCATCTTATTGTACGGGCGCGTTTTCGATATGTGCCTCAGGTACCAAAATACCTCGTCCCGGCTCTGAATATTACATGTCGAAAGATCTACAAAGATTTCTTTGTAGTTCATCTTCCTATGGTAAATATTAGGTATATGATTTTCTTATCAAATATGTTTTTCTAGACATATGCAGATGTGAGTAAGTACCCAATTTAATGGACGCAGCCACCACCTTATTGTATTATATATTTTATTATTATAATCCTTACACTCAACTTATTTTATTATATATTTTAATCTGTCAATAATAGTGGATTTGAAACCCAAGTTAGAACGTCAGTGAGGTTAGTTTACTCTCTAAATGGTGCTATTTAAATTGTCATTTTATTATTAGTTCATACTGAAGTTTTAAGAATAAATTAACGTACCAGCATGATGGTCAGCAGTTTGCGCATTCAGCGCTCTCTGCAATCGCGTAGCAGCCTCGGCGAGCTGTGCGCGTGCATTGGCAGCCTGCACTCGCCAGCGGGGAGCGTTTAGGGCGTCCAACTGGAAGGAAAAATAAAGTTGTTAAAATATAACACTTGAAAGAAAAATAAAAAATATTAAAACATAACACTTGGCTGGAAGGAAAAACAAAAGAGTTAAAACATAACACTTGGCTGGAAGGAAAAACAAAAGAGTTAAAACATAACACTTGACTGGAAGGAAAAACTAAAATGTCAAAATAGGAGTTTACGGGAAGCAAAAACAAAAATGTCAAAATATAACACTTATTGGAAGAATTTTTTTTAAAATATAACAAAAAAAAACAAAAATATTAGTAAATAACGCTTTTTCGTAAAATACCCTTCTCAGAGAGCATCATAATTGATATAAACACCATTTTAAAAAAATACATTCAAATGAAAACATATCTGAAAGTAAAACCAATCTGGAATTTACTTTTAGATATTTTTTTTAAAACAATCGGCAAAACGAAACTAAAATCGGCACCGTGGTATAATATCTAGACTACGGCGCCGTTTGGAAATGTTAAACTAATTTGAGAAAATAGTAGTAAACGCAAGTTTTTTTAATTTGAGAAAGTTTTTTTAATTTGAGAAAATAGTAGTAAACGCTATTACCGTTATCATTAAAAAAAATCAAATAATTAAAAGGCAAAAAAATCAGTTGTAATAATCATTCTTTTCACAATAATGTGCTAAACAAATATATTATTGTTTTTGGTTCCTGTTTGCAGCAACGATAATAATAGACAATAAAGAAAAAACAATGTATACTAACTAATATATTAAATCTTACATAAGTATATTGACATTTTTCGCGATAAGTATGAGTTTGATGTTAACATTGAGCTTTATAAAAAAGTATTTCTATCACGCATATATGAGTTCTTTTTCAGTTGTAAGTCATTTAAATCCTAGTCTTAGGATAATAAAATACACATAAGTTCAATGAGTCTAAATAATATAATAAAATTATTTATTATTCACAATACAACATTTAATAGAGTAGAAGTACATAAAGGTGCACAAAACTCTCCATTTTGTGGATGTGGATAACTGCTGTACTAGAGAAGGCCCGTGACGAAGTGGTTTCATTTCTTAACCACAAATTTTATTATTTTTTCCTAAATACTAAAATAAAGTACAGAAACATTCATATTATTACAAATACTCGTACTTGTATCCCATGTCATCAAATACGCAATTACAACCTCATACTTTCAACAACCACACCAACACCCTGCCAACAATTTCTTATTACACGCTCTACATAATATTTGAAACATAAATGTTAAAATTTTGAAAATTTATGAAATTTAAATATCTAATTGGAACAAAAATAAACGGGTGTAAAACACGCCTCATGACTTCTTTTAAACCGTATTGGAGGCATTTTTTACCAAATGGTTAATCTTCAGAAAGATTTGAAGAGATACATTTGATTTACAATAAACAGGATCCAAGTTATATATAATTCATAAGACCATATCCAAGTTATATATAATTCAAGATAAAATAATATCACATATAAACAAATAACCATTTTGTAAATAAATATTGTCTATAAATTTGTTCCAAATTTGAAAATGAGGATGATTTGTCTTTTGAATTTGGCAACTATTTGTTTCGATGTTAATTGTTTTTGATTTTTAAGGAATATACTATTTTACGCTATAATCGGCGATATTTGTTGAACGATATATTAGGTCCTTACATATGAAATTGGCGTTTTGCCGTACTGGCAACTTTGATCTCAAATATCTTCTCTTTGGTTAGGAATTCCAAATTCAAATTTATACAGCTATTTACTCAAGTATTTGTGTTTCGAAAATTATAATTCATTTGTTTTTTCCTCAATTGTTTTTTTTCTTTGCGTCACTCAGTTTACAAAATGGAAAACTTGAAATATCGCGTTATTTACGAGTACGAGTTCAACCGTGGCACCAGTGCTGCAGAAACGGCTCGAAGGATTAATGATGTGTATGGCGACGGTGCCGCAAAAGAAAACACAGTGCGTTTTTGGTTCCAACGTTTTCGTTCTGGAAATTTCGACCTGCAGAACAAGCCCCGTGGACGGCCGGAGACCAAAGATGATAATGAAGAATTGAAGGCTATTGTGGAAGCGGATCCATCGCAAACCACGTCCGAGTTAGCTGCAGGCTGCGGTGTTAGTGATAAAACTGTTTTATTCCACTTGAAGCAAATTGGGAAGGTGAAAAAGCTTGAAAGGTGGGTACCTCACGAATTGAGTGAAGCAAATCAACAAACGCGCGTTGACTGCTGCGTTGCATTACTCAACCGGCACAATAATGAAGGGATTTTGAATCGAATCATTACCTGTGATGAAAAGTGGATCCTGTATGATAATCGGAAGCGCTCATCGCAATGGCTGAACCCTGCCGAACCAGCCAAACCATGCCCCAAGCGAAAATTGACTCCAAAAAAGTTACTTATGAGCGTTTGGTGGACTAGTGCTGGTGTCGTTCACTACAGCTTTCTTAAATCTGGCCAGACGATTACGGCAGATGTCTATTGTCAGCAACTGCAAACCATGATGGAAAAGCTAGCTGCTAAACAACCGAGGCTGGTTAATCGCTCTAGGCCACTGCTGCTTCATGATAACGCTAGACCACACACTGCACAACAGACGGCTACCAAATTAGAAGAGCTTCAATTGGAATGTCTAAGACATCCACCGTACTCTCCGGACCTTGCCCCGACAGATTACTATTTTTTTCGAAATTTGGATAACTTCTTGCAAGGGAAAAAATTCAACTCCGATGGGGCAGTCCAAACCGACTTCAAAGATTTTATTGATTCCCGTCCGAATGGTTTTTTTAGTAAAGGGATCGATGAACTACCTATGAGATGGCAAAAGTGCATAGATAGCAATGGTACATACTTTGATTAAATAAATATATTATATTAAAAAAAAATCAACTTTATGTTCCTCCCAAACAAAACGCCAATTTCATATGTAAGGACCTAATAGAATAAAGAACTATAATCGAAGATAATCGATGCTTTTATGAGTTTTTTTTACTAGTAGTGCAAAGAAACAATACGAGTATCGATCGTTGAAAAAATATTGTACGCCAATATTTTTTATCATTAGAAATAACATTTCCTAGGAGAAATCAAGGTATGTAGTATGGTACAATTAAATTAAAAAAACATCAAAATTCGTTTCAAGATAAAACATGTTTTATATCATTTAAATTTTTCTGTATTTTTTAGGGTGATATTTAAATAAAATAATCTTGTAATTTTTTACCTAAGCTGGAATATGGAACTATTTGTAACATCTTCAATTATTGAAATTATTCTCGTAAAAAATTTATCTCTGGAAAATATTGTAAAATTTCCCATAAATAAACCAAGAAATCCGTAATATTTATAATATACTATCCATTTCATAAATATTGCTACTTTGCCGAACGGAAACTAGAAAAAAAGACATAAATTGCCGATCGAAAAATAAGTCATTCGTGAAAATAAATCTGCTACTTGGAAGCAAACTTTAACATAACTTAGAATGAAAGCTATGTAACCTACCGCTAAACTTGAAATTTACATATAATCAACAAAAGTAAATACATGTAAGGAAGAATCATTGTTTACAGTTTTTAATTTACAACAAACGAAATTGAAAATAGAGACGCAAGAGAATATTATTTAAATATAACTACTTTCTATTTTGTTCGTACTTTCATGTAATTTTAATCAAACAAATTTATGACAACGAATAATGAGTATCATATAATATAATGCTAAACGTATCTTTTGAAATGTACATTCAATAATAAAACACGCGGTAAAGATTCGTCACGGGATATTAATTAAAAGTAAAAGTACATAAACTTCATAAATTTTAATGTTATAATTAAAAGGCGAAAAAATGGGAAAAATTAAAACGTTATTGTTGGAAACACTTTTTCGGAAAGTAGGCGCGTGACACTACCCTAGATTTCTTACATGATAACTATGACCGACCTAAAAAAATATAGGTAAACACATGCCTTTGTATTGCGCCAAGATTTGGTATGTTAAATGCTTCGTTCAAGAGGTGAACTGCGCTATATTTTACGAAAGTCGCCGAATATCGCGGAATAGTACCGTGCCGCTATTGATTGCAGAAATCCAAGAAAATTACCATACAAGTATAATAAATGTGGTACACGCAAAACAATATATTGTATGACTTGTCACACACATTTAGTAGTGAATCAAATTTTCAGTAAACATAATTTCCTGTGGATCGTTTAGTAAGAAGATTTAACATTTTATGGCTTCGGAAATTTTACCAAGTTTAAACAGATTCAAAATCACCTAGAAGACTTTAAAAAATAATAAATAGTGACAAATTTCAAAATCATAAAAATATTATTAGTGATGGTAAGTATTAAGTACTCGTACTTGGAGGAAATCATTCCACAGAAACAATTTGTAGATTGCTCAGCCGGGGAAAAAAATATAGGCAACTTTTATGAAAAAACTAGAGAAGTTGGCATGTTTATGCGAATATGAGGTCATTCTATTTTAAAGCTAATCATTTTGAATGAAAGAAAAAAACATTTCGAGGAACTAAGTACGACAAGCGTCTACGGGATTATTATTTGATTGAACGACGCTTCATAGTACCAAAATAAACAATAAATAATAATATTTGTCAGTATTAAAAAATAAACGCACATTTATGCTTTTGGTAGAACAATACACAAAAATGAAAAATATTGGCCAAATATACTGTTTAAAATTGAAAGAGTTGCAAGCGAGCCGGTTTAAAATGACAGCATATCATGTACCTAAATATTATCTATTCACCGAGTACACGAACATTTTATTTTTAAAGGATAAATATCATCGAAGCCATACATATTCTTACATCCCCGAATACATACGGGGTTCGAACCGGCGACTTTTTGCACAAAGTCCAGCGTGTTACCTCGCGAATATGCACCTCATAAATTTGTTTTCTTCTTCTTAGACGTGTTGATCGTGACTAAAGAGAGTCATGGTTCCCTGATGAATTGGAAGTGAGAAGATAATTTGCCTCCATTCTTACCGGTCCAGAATGCAGCACTCAGTGAAGAACTGGTAATTTCTTTGATTTGGTATATCCATCCACCTAGCTGGAAACCGTTCTCTTACTCGCAGTGCCTCAACACTCAAATTTACTGACAGTTTCTTACTTTATGCATCTCTTTTGCAAGATGTTTGAAGTACGAGTATGATATAAATTTAAAATGTTTTTAAAAAGTATCGGTTTTAAATAATACATCATTATTAAAATAACTACGATTGAAAATGTTACATTTAATGTTCAACGTGCCAACTCTTTATACGCATGGCCCTTTAAGATCAATTTGTAATGATTGCAGATATCAAATTGGCAACATTAATTTAAAAAAACTAAACCATGCATAAATACGATTAAAATTAAAAAAAATCAAACGAAACAAAATGATCTGTAATCCACACCATATTTGTCGACAATGTGATGCAATCAAGGGTAAAAAGCCGGGGTGATGCTACAAAAGGGTAAAACGCCATTATTATGGGATTAAAAATTAATGATAACATATTAAATTTTAGTATATTTAGCTTAAAATATAAAAAAATAAAGGATAACTTACCAACGGTTCTGACAGCATTTTCAATAAATCATAGAATTCTTAAATATATTTCACTAAAGGCTGTTTGCCAAAATTCGCCGGCTTACGAGTAACTACGCACACTACCCCGACTGAAGATTGAAACCAGACTAACTGACAGATGTGAAGGCCTAGCGACGAAAATTCGAGCCTACCAGCCCCTAGCGGTGGAAACGCGAGGCTTATAACTCACCCCCCCATATCTTCGGGCGTCGGATGAGTCACCTTAGCACACAGTAGGGGTTGATGTGTTGTGCATCGGTAGGTATACAGTTCTACGTACTACGCATTAGGATTGCCGTTCACTATTTACAAATATAGATAGGTTTATTGATTGGAAAAAATAAAACACGATTTAGAAAATTTGATAAAATATATGTGAAGTTATAAAATTTGTTAAATATTACGATTATTCCTACAAAAAAATAAAAGTTTGGAGAAGCTGGTTATCACGGGGAAAATTGAGGGAAAGCGAGCAAGAGGAAGGTGTGCTGTAAGATGAACGGATCAAATAATACTAAAAGGACAAATTATACAGCGCGATTTAGAGAACAGACTCTTCAAGGGCGCTCTAACTCGGGAATCGAACCCACTTTTATTGACAGATATTATATAGTTTGTAAATATAGGAATGTAATGGTTATATTATTTATAATCATACAATCTTTTTTTCTTTACGTTAGCGTAAATTGTATCGTGTTATATAACACTTCTATAATATTCCAACCAAACAGAAAGATGGCACAAGAGTCCTAAGTGAAAATCAGACTGGAGACTTTTTGAAAAAATCCGAGTTCCAACGGGTATTGAACCCGGAACCCCAGATTGGAAGACATGTCTTATTAAAAAGGTTGCCAAGAGATTTATCAAGGAATTTAATAGACGACTAAAAAAAATTAATCTGTTAGGCGATTTGAGAGAATAATTGATTATGAAAATTGTATTTCTTCATTCGTTCCACGTGCCCAAACCATTTCAGAGTGCTCTTCTTCATCTAACTCAACACATCAATGATCACATTCATTCCATATTCTGTTATACATTGTCACCCCATATATTATTCACAGTCCACGCATTTCTACAGCAGTTATTCTGCTCTTTTCAGTATTTTTATCACGTCTACATTTCACTCTTGCACATCAAAGAGTGGAAACTCGTCTAAGCAGATTTGGATACTGACCGGTTCAATCATATTATTATATTAACATGATATATGAAAAACAAGACAAAAAAGATGTACTTTGTGGACACTCAATTTACAGGGATCTGGGTTTGTTGTCTGTCATCTGTCGTGTCCCCAGTAAACTAGGCTTTTGCCTGTATCTTATTTTATTTTTCTTGTGTTTGTATAACTGTATTTTATATTATACATAAGCAAAAATCATCATGCACGAAGGCCCTTAGGCAGTCGTATTAGGCGTAACAAGTACGTATTATGTCATCGGGTGTCTGCGAAATTATTCCGCACACTTGAGCAGTTCAGTCCACGTTGCGGATTGTGTCAAATTATTGATTATGGAGGAGTATACGAGTATATTACAAACATCATAAATGGGAAATCAAGTAATTATGAATACAATTAGCTTTTAATAAATAACTCTCTTTGCGAAGCTCGCGTGACGAAAAAGTATTGTTTAAATGAGTTATGTAACAAGAATAATGGATTTTAACGAAATTCTGACAAATTGTAGGAATATTCACAGAATTTGGTGATTATTAAATGTTAAGTTTTTTTATATCGTATGATACTCATTTGCGTGAAATACACAAATATTTAAAAGCATTACTCAGACTGGTTAATCATTTTACATTAATTAAAATAACATGGTTAAGATCGGAGGTGGGGAACCTTTTCAGGTTGGAAGGCCGCATTAAGCTGTAACCTAAAAAGGCTGCATAAAAAACTTCAATTAGATGTACTTCAAACTGTAAATTATTTTGTACAATCTAACTACTATGTTATGTACAAGTAACTCAGTGAGATAATGTAAAATCTAACTACTATGTACAAGTAACTCAGTGAGATAATGTAAAATCGAACTACTATGTACAAGTAACTCAGTGAGATAATGTAAAATCTAACTACTATGTACAAGTAACTCAGTGAGATAATGTAAAATCTAACTACTATGTACAAGTAACTCAGTGAGATAATATAAAATCTAACTATTATGTACAAGTAACTTAGTGAGAAATTCAGTTTCCTCAGTAAGTTACAGACAAAAGCCTAGGTTACTGGGGGGCACGACAAATGAAAGGCAACAAACCCAGATCCACTAAAATTGTGTGTCCACATTGAATTACCTGCTGTTTTTTTCACAAATTATGCATTTATAAAATTTCTTGTATTGTTTAAATTAATAAATATAAAAACTTTAAAAAATGTTTGTTTAAATTTTATATTATACGAGTACATAAATAAGTTTTATTGCCTACGTTTCGGTTATTTATTTTCGTAATTATTTATTTTGACATAAAAATAACTAAAATATATAATAGAAAATTTTGTTAATTTTAAAGTTGACTATCCTTTTAGTGACTGTTTTTTGTGCAAAATTTGAATTAATTAAAGAAGTCGCATTTAATGACCGACAAGTCCGCAGATTCCCAACCACTGGTTAAGACAGTTTTCAAAAATGGATTATTAACAGCAAATAAGGGGAATAAAAAGCTAAGAAGATGAATATATTTTAGAGAGCTTTCTTTGTCATTGGGTTATGGGATTTGTTTGAGGATCAAATGGCTTTCAAAGATGGTCAACAACATTCAAGTAGGAATCAAGGCTCCCTTTTTTGTTACAAAGATGAAGCACGGACTAATGATACATAACGTTACGTAAGAAGGGAGGCATACACTATTGTCTTTCTCCTAGAGAAATTAGCCAAAAAGGGTGGACTCATGAGTCAGATTTACTTTTCTCCAAATCAGAGAATTAGATTGCGTGTACCGTTTCGGGGAATTTTTAAAAAACCACACTTTTTAGAGGCTTTTGTTTTTTCTTTGTTGGCGGCTGTGGTCTAACGACTAGCATTCATGCTAAGCAAGCGGGCGCCTTGGTTCGATCCCTGGTGGATTTACTACCGAAAAGGTTTTACTCTTAAGAGTATTTTACATCTGAATCAACGTTTTTCTGTAGTTTATACACGTATGCTGCTTATAATTTCCCATAACGCTAAGTTGTTCATTAAGTACTGAAAATTAAGCAACACAAAAAATTGCGCTGCATAAAACTCTGCCTAGCGAAAGGCCCCAGCAGATTAAACCTGCGGATGGTCTTGCCATCGTCTTGCCATTGTAACTTTGGATTTGAGTTTGAACAGCTTGCACACAATAAACCAAAACACGCACAGGAGTCTTCCGTATCAGCCTTACGTTTACATTCATCCCTAATCACTTCATTCACAGTTTGACGACCTCCGTGGCCTAGTTAGTAAGACGGCTGTCTTCCGGCCCGGAGGTTGCGGGTTCGAATCCCGCTGGTACTCGGTAAAAAAACGTTTTCAATCTGGTTTTCCCATAAGGCCTCATAAACCTTTTTTCCCGTTGGTTAGGGGAGATTGCCGCATGGGAATTGTCTCACAAGGTAGTGCTGTATGCAATTAAACGTTATACATGATTCGCTCGGGAGCTGCTATAGCTGCCAGACGTGATTTGTTTAATATTAGTGGGTTAGTGTCCCGAATTAGAGCGCCCTTGAGGAATTTGCTATCTATACGGCGTTATAAAAAAATGTCCTTTGAATTTGAAATTCCTTCCGTATTTTGTCATACATTGTCCCCTATGTATTCTTTTAAAAGCCTGCATTTCTAGTATATTTTACTCTTTAGTCTTTTTGCACGTCTACATTTCACTCTCATACATCAAAGTTGGGACTAAAATAATGTTATGGACCATCATCATAGCAGATTTTGATATTGACACAGAATGACTAAAGAATACAAGGAATCTAGAGGATATCTTGGTTTCCATGCAGTCATCATAAGCTATCCTGACATTAGAAGCGTCTACTTAATTATTTTTGCTAGATATTTTTCCACGAACCCTAATGTACGAGTAAGTTAGGAAACCGTCTTAGGGCACTGTTATCTCTACTTTTTTGTTCTTTAAGTGCAGTTAGTTATCTTTACTTTTTTGTTCTAAAGATACTGTTATCTATATGTTTTATATTCTTGAAGTACTATTATTAAAAAAAAATGAGTGAATTTCCTGGGCCTTGATATCCCAAATTCATTTAATATAATAATAAAATACAGGTTGCTAAAATATAATACATGACCATTAAGCTCGAGTCAATCGATGCGAATATTAAATTAAATAATAACTTGAATTCGTAGAATTTGGTGACCGATGACATTTGAGTTTGGATTTCTACTAAATTTGGTCGACTATTGGAAATGATTCAAATTTTCCTTTAAACTAATTTGAAGGCAAAGGTCATGAACTCGTCACAAGTGAAACAAACCATTATCGTTCATCGTTATACTTGAGTTTGATTTATTAAACTTTTTCAAGCCTTATGTTTCGATTTTACAAAACAGGTGACATTCGATAACTTCATTGCTTTTTTATTTTATTTCTAACTAGCTATATAACCTACAAATAAAATTTAAATAATTAAATGTAATTATGTTATTGAATACGGTTTTAATAAATCACTATTTACATATTATACTAATGATTTTTCGATAAATTTGTTCAAGCGCAATCATACAACAATAGGTGATGTGCCGAGTGCTGAATCTGTTCCAACCCCACATATTCATAAATAATGTGAAAGAGGGAGGAAGTTGCAGGTCCTTCCACCAAGGATTTACAATATAATACATTTCTGAAGGAAAGTTCTGCTTTTTGTAATGTTGGACCTTCTAATGTAAAAAAATATAAAACTGGTGACACTTACAAGAATTTTTATATCGATTACAAAACAAATTTTTAAGTGAAAATGGGTGAGACACGTGGTAAGGGAGAACTAAGAGAATGAATTTTGAATCAAATAAGTATGGTTGAACCAAGAGAACGAATTAAAAAAAAAAGCGTGTTTAAAAGTAAGAAAAAACGAAGGAGTTGTATGAGAAGAAAAATGAAGAAAAGGCAAAAGCTGTGTATCGTGATCGAAAAGTCTTGCGCTCTGCCGTCTTTGTCTAGCCCGACAGGGAAACAGAGTAACAGTATACTATACATGTATTATATCATATCACACTTTTATTGTGTACTGAACAACTTGACGGATTTATTGCCATGTGGCTATCTCTTTAAACCGACCCAAAATGTAAAATAATTCTTAAGTGAAAACCAAACTGGAACCCTCTTATAAAAGAGTCTGGGTGCCAACGGGAATCAAACCAGTTACAATGGGCTGGAAGACAAACGTCGTATCAATGTATGTACTCATGTCATCGTGATCATCGTTGCTACACCTCGTAGTCGAGGATCCCCTTGCCATTCCAACGATAATTTAGTTGGAAAGCGAAGCTGTGGGACGTAATTTTTTTTCCTTTCATTCGTCTTGTGAGTAAATCGTTGCACACCAGTAAACTCATCAGCCATACCGCTGTAATGGATACGATGGCACACCTGAAGTGAGACTATCGGAGCACACAGGCATGTTCTTTCCATTTTTTTAAAGAATATCCATGACCGAAGTCATAGGTATCCTTATAGCCCCGAATACTAGGCAGAAAAAAATGCCTGTGTAGACCATGTATGTATGTACTCGGCATGTTTTTTTTATACTGAGTGACCATCTACATCCTGTTTTATTAACAATAAACTAATTATCAAGGATGGATATGTTATGAAAACATCAATAAAGTGAGTTGTGAATTTTATTGGGTTGTTTGTATAAACATAGTATAAATATTTACATCATCTAGAAAGGTGTGGGGCTGGCCATGTCGCAAGCAAGAAGGACCTTGGAGGCATAAGATGATTGACAGATTAGTTGAAGGGAGGTTAATTTCTTTATTTATTGATAAGATATACGAAACTCGCATGTCCTTTAAAAACATAGAAACATTTACTAAATAAAAGATAAAATATCTACAACTTCAAATAATCAACACAATTCAGAACACAAACAACTCATGTAATATGTGTAGTATAACAACATTGCTAGAAGAAACGACTGAAACACAATCAACGAACGTATACAATTAATTATATGAAAACAAATTGAGACAAAATAATAATGGAATAATTAGCCCAACAAGATCATAGATTAAGGGAATGCCTGAGAAGGACTCTCCTGAAATTAAGGGTATGTGTGATATGGCTGCGGCGATCCTAGAAGAGCAAAGAGTGGCATGCTTGTGGACCAGGCAACGACTTCTGGTAAAAGGTACAAAAAAGGTGTTAATAATTAAAAAATATATATTTCAGTAAATGTAACTATTAGTAAAGAATGTACACCTTCACTAAGGTAAACATTGAATGTGGAAAAAAATCGTTCGTTTTAAAATAATAAATCCATATCCACTAATGATTGCATACCCTTTGCAGTTTGCATTTACCAAACTGTACACTTTCACTAGAGAATGTGAACAGTTATTACTAGTACATTCACTTTTTACAATAGTGAATTTGTAAATTCACTAGTAATGGTTAACATTCATTATACAATCCCCTTCCAATGTGACATATGTTACACGAAGTGACAAGTATTATCTTACCTGAAATACTAAGTAATGCACCAGCACGGCCAAAGCCTCAACTCCCTTGGTAGTGGGAGGTGGTGGCTGCGGGGGCGGTGGCGCGGGCAGGGGCGCCGGGGGTGCGCCAGCCGTAGGGGGCGACGCCCTGGGACTTGCTGGACGTGGGTGATCTGTAATGAATGAAACAAAAATCATCAAATACACATGTCAAACTTTAGTAAAGAGTCATTATTGGTTCTATGTTCCGATTGTATTATACTCGTATAATGATGTAGTTACAACTAATTGTATAACTTCTGCATCACAAGACTACGAAGATTGGGCAATTAGTATGGGCATTGTATGGACTTGCCAAACGAAATAATTACTGGCTATATGGTTAATGTCTATCCAACATCAGAACTGCCTGAAGGACTGAAATGTTGCGTTTCGTAACTAAAGATGCAACGATTTTTTAAACTCAACATTGTTAAGCCTCTTCACACAAAAATAAGGCCACCACCATACAATTGATAACATTAAAAGAAAACAAGTTAATCTTCTCTCGTGGCCAAGTTGATCCGGAGTATACCGGCGTGGCGCAACACGCGACACTTGGCAGGTGGGCGTCCCAAAGCGGCGGGCACTTGTTAAGTGCTATTATTAAACGGGACTCATGCCATGCGTTCGCTGCATAGTGCATTCACACACCAGCTGATCTGTATCCACATAGAACAGTTATTAATCAACCCTCATTAATTTGTTCGTAATACTCGTACATACATGTCCGTGCAGTGAGACTCTGGAACTAGTTACCAACTAATGTTAGACTCGTTCAATCATAACTCATAATTTTAAGTCAGGGACGTTACGTGTTTCATTTTCCATTTTCCTTTCCCCTTCAGTCTCTCTTGCTTTTTTCTTTTATTAACGACATCATACTTTTATTGTTGTTATTTACATTGTTCGTGAATTTTATATAAATTAATAATAACTTGAATAATGTGTGTGACCATATTACTTCCTTTATTTAAATTTATCTGGTCGATTGCCAGAGATAACCACATGGCAACAAGATCACTAGATTGTTATAGTTATTCTTCTTCATTGCGTGCTCAACGCTGAGCGCCGTGGTCCTCTGCTATATATCGAACTGTTCTGGGCTACGTTGAATGCTGCGCTTAAAGATGGCCCTGTTAAATATGACTCGAATTCTCCCGTACCCAGATTGCATCGATTGGGTAATGACTATGCAGCAGAATCGGGCATACTATATTTGGTGTCAATCTTAATTAATGCCTTTAAAAGTTCTCTTAGAGAGCGTTTTTGTTTGTCAGAACCATAAATTCGACGCCGCGGCATGAACATCGTTGATTTTTCCACTCTCATTCTTTTCGTTGAAATTGTTTCTCTCAAATTTTTCGAGATATCTGTAAATATATTGAAGTTTCGATGTGCTTTTTGTGGTGGAGCGGATTTATTGTGCGTATGCATATTTTTATTTTCTTAGATTTTTTTTTCTTTCTTTTTGTATGTTAGGGCTTTTTTACGTCAATGGTCGATAAAATACTGTACATTGTAATAATACAATATATTAAAATGCTTTATTTGATTCGTCCATCTCATAGGGCACCACCCTCTTGGTCATATTATTTCAACTGTCCCAGCGATCACCAGCTTCTTCAGACTTTCATATTTTTTCTAACAACACGCCCAAAATACGCAAGGATTCTTTATTTCCCTGCACGTTGTCGAAAATATTTCGGTAATCTGCAATTCTTGGATGACATAAATGTCGATGCGTCTTGCGTATTATGGGATATGCAGCTTTCGGATTGTTATAGAATGAAGCATTAAATAAAAAATGTCCCTTATAGGTTTTCCATATTAAAATAAAAACACAGAGGCCGTTTGTTTTAAGTTCACTTTTGTTTATTTCTAAGATATAAATAAGGAAAAAAACTAAATTCATTTGAATAATATTTATTTATTGTTAACCTCATTTCATTCAGCAGCAGCCATTAATTTGGAACGCTACTCAGCACTAAAATATTATGTCAGAAGGGAGAAAGATAAGGAGTAAAATAAAAAAGAAATTATGAGAAGATGAATAGACATTGAGGAAATGAAAGAAGTATATCTCGATAGGACAGTTTGAAGCTCTGTTCTCTCCATCTATCCCAAAAGGGAAATTTATGTAAATTCGTTTCACAAACGAGTCTATATTAGTGTAACTTCATATAAACAATCGACTTTCCACAGTCGGCCAACATAAGTTATTGGGTTTCTTCTATATTCAAGTCTCGAAAAGCCTGTCACGATGGTCAATGTTTCTGGTAGGAGACCAAGGGGCCGCGCTCCTTGCGTTAGATCAAGGACGTTACCAAATTCATTCGACCAGATCAAGGACGTTACCAAATTCAATCTCTGCGAGGTTTCACGTCTGGTCGAAGACAGAAATGGTTGGAGAAATATTGTGCAGGCGGTATCATGAAGCTCACAACCTTCAGCCATAAGAACGATGACTAGAGTTCCCTAATTAGGGCAAATAACTATCGCAAATTGCCCTATCATCCAAAATTCATCTTAAATCGTGTCCTCGCTTAATCATACTGAAAAATCTCACTGTGCAGGTCAGAGAAGATGATGAAAATAAGCTGTTGATCTTTGTTATTTGAATTAAAACTTTCACATTTCTCAAAAGCAGATGTATGTAATTTGCAATAACGCCCCTGGCAGCAATTCAAGGGCGCCAGAAATAGATGGAGCCATGTTTTGAGAATGAAAACAAGAGGAAGATGCATAAATTAAGCTCGGCTCAAGGTGAATTTTTTTATAAATTTTCATTACACTTGAGAATAAATCATAGTTGTTGATGACAGGAGTATGGTGTTTATTTTAAGAATATTTTTCTTCTTTATGAACCTTTTAACGAGGAAATGCTGTTGCCTCAACTCCATCCACACTGTCTCGAGAAACGAATTAGTGTTCCTTACAGTGCGGATGTACACTCGTAAGAAAATTTTATTTAGTCATAATTTAATGAAAGAGGTGTCATGGGGTGGAAGAGCTCCTCTGCTGGCGGCCCACCCGAGTGTGGAGAGTTTAGCAAGACAGTCGACAATATTTTGTCAAGAACGATCTGAGAATGGATGTTGCGAAATCCAAAGTTATGGTGATAGAAAAGTGTGAAAGAAAAAGTAAATGTGATATACCATACCAGTAAATAATGAAAGAATGGAGCAAGTTGAGGAATTCTGCTATTTGGGTAGAATTTTTCCAAATTATGATGGCAGAGTTAAGATGGATAGCGGTAAAAAAAAGTATAAAAATGGGGAACTAAAACATATAGGTATATATATATAGGGGGAACTAAAACATATAGGTATACTCGAACCGGACAGTATCAAAATCTGCCAAGATGATAGTCCAGAACAATATTTAAGTACCAACTTTGATGCGTGGGAGTGAAACGTGGATGTGAAAAGAGATTGAAAAGAACCGAATACTATATGTGCTGTAGAAATGCGTACACTTAGAAGAATACGTGAGGTAACTATAAATGACAGAATACGAAATGAAGTGATTAGGGATAAGTGGGAACTTAAGGTTGATGCGTTGAGTAAGTTTGGGCATATGGAAAAAAAATAATGAAGAAAGACGAACAAAATTAATATACAGTGCAGATGTGAGTGAAATGTGTGGTAGAGTAAGACCAAGGAAAGTATGTTTGGATTAAGTGTACTATATTTTGAAAGAAGGAAATGTAAAAAAGCAGACAAGTCGTAGGAGCTGTATGAGAGATTGTGTGGATGTAGAAGCACAAGTCGCGATAGAAAAGTCTGGCGTCCTCTTCATTCTGCCTACCCCGATAAGGAAACAGTGTAATGGTTTGTATGCATGTTGTGTATAGTCAATAATATATACTTGTTTATTCCATCCTATATTTAATATGGAACACCATTGAACGTGATCAAAGGATTGTTTACATGGCCTGAATACCAATTCATATAAGGTAAATAATATAATTTTATGATATTTATTTCAATATATCAAACTAGCAGTTTAGAAATAAACATACATACATACGAATCGTCACGTCATTCCGTTGCCGGGGTAGGCAGCGAGGAGGGAGCGTCAGACTTTAGTGAGCGTCAGGTTTACTTTTTTATTGTTTTCTGCAATTTATTAATTTTCTGTTTTTTGTAAATCTACATGTACAAGGATGTAGTCTGAAAAATATCTAATGCCCTCGCAGCCGAATTTGCCCCATATTGGAGGGTTGTATCTCGGCCGGGATGAGCCCAGACCTTTTTATATCTTGTTTTTTAAATGCATTTTCTGCTATTTATGTTCAGATACATATGCAATTTTGGAATGTATTTATTTATATACGTACATAACATACTATGGTATGTTGCTATCAATAAACCTGTATTTATTTATTTATTACTTTCTTATCTCCACACAAACATCATTCGCATCTTCTACATATGTTTTTTTTTAATATTTATCATCAAACGGTTACCAATAATAAACTTGATTCAATAAATGCACCTGCAACCAGTATCAAGTATGTGAATTATTAAAAGAATACTCGTATAGAAAGTTAGATAAATATCTTTGACTTGTAAACAATAAGATTACAGAAGAGGATTTTAAATAATTCGACTGTTTTCAATGATAATATCTGTTAATGTTGAATTAGAAATATTGCGTTGCAATTTTGTTACGCCAAAGTATATTATGTATATTAAAACTCGAGCTGAATATTTTTAAATAACAAAGCAAAAATAATTAAATTAATTATAAACATAATAGTAATGACAGCAATTTTTATGTGAAATTCATTGTTTGAACTTTCTCTGTAAAACTGAATGAATTATTGTTTTATTTGGTTAGTTTTTCTGGTTATTTCGTTATATGTACGAGTACAGTTACATAGTTACAGAAACTTTTAATTATTTATTTGGTACTTGATTGCACAAAGGTACAACTTGACAAGAGTAACACGTGTACCAATCGCTGGTTGAGATGTTACAAAGATTTTGTTACACACAAACAGAAAAAAATACTCAGAACAAGTAATAATAACCTATAACAAACAGGTAATATGAACCAAACTACAAATGAAAAGTACAGAATAAAAAGGAAATAAATTTGTCCGGAAAGTAGTTTCGTATTTTTCGAAACTACTTTCCAGAAAATAATTTTGTTTGGTTGAAATTTTTGCTCATAACGTAATTTCAAACGTGCTGAATGTATATTAATATGAAGTATTATAGTATTTTTTGGAGATTGTTTACCCATTTTTAAGTATTTTTTGGCGTCATTTTAAAAATCGAATAAATTAAGTTGCTTTTTGCTCCTTGCTGCTTTTTTTACAGCAAAGAAAAAATGCGTCACAAACCAAAAAAAAAGAAGATATGAACAGTGTATGACGATGATGTGGTAAATGATCATGTATATCAAATGTGGTTTAAAAATTCCGAAATGGTGATAAAGGCGAGAAAATTTTACATGTTTTTAATAACATTTATTTTAATTGAAATCTAAAAATATACCATATTACCACAGATAAAAAATATTTTATTGCAAAAGTATACGTGCAATGCTTTCGGCAAAACATTGATTGGAGGGTTTATTTATATTTGTAACAATATTATCATATTGTTTAAAAACTTGTGAATAAGTTCTTCCAAGATAAAATAAATCAGGTATACAATATGTATAAAAAAGGAACTTCTAAGAAGAAGGTTGAGAATTAGATGGTTTTTATTTAGCCAGTTTCATTGTTCTTATTACGAGTATGCTTTATAAACACAATACACTTTTTTAAAGAATTGAATAAGAAGTCACATAAAATACAATTTTAGTAAGTAACATAAGTACTTAAAATAAAATTCAATAAATAGATAAAGAAGTTATTTGAAAAGTAAAACAATAAAATGTTTTGTGAAATACCTTTCTTAAAGCAATAAATGCGTTAAAAAATTCTGACATAAGCAATAATTTACAAAAAAATATATTTTAATTAGAAAGTTGAGTAAATTTATGGATGCCTGCCAACTGTTTTCATTTATACCAAACGCACTTGGCAAAATGATCTATATAATACGAAAATAGCGAAATGAGTAACGGAGATAAAAGGGGCAGAATGCCAAAGAAAAATGATACAAGAAAGGTAAACAACACGACGGAAGGTCTCGTCTCTGAGAAGTGAGAAGTCATAGATCAAAGGATTGGATGCTGAGAAGGGTCGACATTGTAAGATATACGAGTATTATCCGTAAAATATGTCAGCTGTTATCGAGATGATACAATTTTAAAAAAAAAGACAATTAAATTAGATTTCTACTTGAATTACATGTTGAGAGTATTTTTAAGTAAATATACTTCATATGTAATGTGACAATGTATGGCAGAATACGGAATTAAGTTATTTAAGGGTAAATGTAAGGACTGGTGTGATAAGCAGGATAATGAAGCATTCTCTCAGATTGTTTGATCATGTAGAACGAATTAACGAAGAGAGCTAAATAAACTAAAAGCAAATATTATTGAAAAACATAAAGAAGACCAGATAAAGTATCTTTGAGCCGATCGAATGGAAGGAAAGGTAAGGAGTTGCATAAGAAAGTTTAAGAACGTGGATTAAGACGTGTGGCACGATTGAAATGCCTGGCGCTTTGTTATCTCTGCCTAAACGGTGCGTGCTATGTGTATGCTCAATACATAATTTTGAAAGCAAAAATAACATCTTCGGGAAACGGTTCGATTTGATGACAGGTAAATACAAATTATTGTGGAATAACGAGATTCATGTTTAACAGTAAATTTACATTTAGTCCTCATATCGAAAGTATGTGTTTGTCTGCCAGTATAGGTTCTAGGATTTGAAGTAAGAATCTCTAAGGGCATTTAGTGATGGTGTCTTTATGATATATCTTAATAATTCACTGGTTCGCAGTATATTGGAGGAACCCGAGAGAAACCCAGAACTCCCTGATAGTTTAACGGGTCTAAAAACAATTCTGCAACACCTTAATTGCGAGGAATATGGATTTTATCCATGGCTCTTTCCCACATTTTTTAATGAGTACACTTGGATATTACTCCGTTAAGCGTTATAAGAAATTAATGAAATTTTTTAAATTAACTTACAATTATTTACGGCATCGTGAATAGATATTGTTTTCGGTGCCATACTCACAACCTGGGCGATTAAGAATATCACCACTCCCACACGGGATTACCTGGTTGAACAAACATTCTGATATTGATATATTCCATATCTCACTGGATAAAATAAGGATTGAGCTCCTAATAAACTTGTTAGGCAAAAGTGAGACGATACTTAATAGGTCAGCATGATTACACATTGTTCTTATTGTTATTTTTTAAAACTCTTTTTTTTGTATTGTGCATTTTATTTGGTGTGATTCGGTTGAAGCCATATCATACCAAGAACTAAAGGTACAAAAAATTAACTTAAGTTCATCAAATATGTCGACAATACCAAATTCATAACACATCAGCCCTGGAGGAGGTAGCTGATGACAAATAAGTTAAAAAATAAAAAGAATATGGAAAGAGGTAGACCGAGGAAAACGTGGCTAGACCAAATGGACCAAATATTTGAATAAGGTAAAGTGAGAAGTATAAATAATAGAAGATTGTGTATAACGATATGTATGAATCTGCAGAAGGTGTAGGTTGTGTGCTAGGATAGAAAAGTTTAGAGCTCTGTTATATCTGCCTACCCCGCAAGAGACACGGCGTGATGATATGTATACCATATACTATATATATATACGTATGTAATATGGCACTTATTGAAGTTATTTTAGCAAAAATATATGATAAAATAAATAAAAAACACTTGAGTCAATTTTTTTAATAATGATAAATATCCTTCCACTTTTGAAATTACCTGAAAAAGGTTGCCAAGCTATTCACATCTTGGAAGACCCAAATTGATAAATATGTAGATAAGGCTAAATAAAGTAGTTTAAAAAACCTATTTCATAAGAAAAACTGGATACAAAATAAGATGAAGATAAAAAACAGGTATAATAAAATGTTGACAGACAGTAATAAGAATAAAATAAATGAATAGAAATTGGGAGATTAATGTCTGGTGATAAGGAAGGGATCTGTGAGTGGTGGGTATTATTTTGAGCAGGGAACGCGAGCTTTATCATTAGGTAACTGGACTCAATTAGCATTGCCGGCCTGGCCAGTCTTTTTTTATCCCATTTCCTCGGACCGTCCGTCACAAGACACAACATGAGCTGTCCACGTCCATCGGCAGCACAAACGTAACATATGAATATGGAAGAATGTTTTAGACAAAGCAAAAGTCTTCATTTTGTTTTTTAAGAGGATGACCTAAGAGAAACAACTGTAAATTGAAAAAAATACGAGTACCTATCAAGATTTCAAAAAAAAAAACTCATTCAAATAATGGTTACCCACTAAATAAACAAAAATTGTTGAAAAAATGGTGAATATATTTTTGATTAATTTATTCAAATGATACCCTTCAATATATATATCCGAATTGGTGGTTCGGAGATATTGAAAAGCGTGACCGGGAATCCACATTGTTTTCGGCCCTATTCACCGAGCCTTGTTATGTCGGAAGTCGGGAGTACAAAATGATGATGGAAAATACGCACTTTCTTAAACATTGTATTCAGGTGACTTATACAATGATATATACCACGGAGATATATTTACGAGATAATGTCAAAGAGACCTCGTTCCTCCCTTGTGCAAATGTATCTAAGGAATTTGGCCTTTATGCACTCTTAATTTATCCATGGTGAAAAAGATGTCTTCATCTATTTTCAATTGAGAGTGTAGAGGTAAAGGTACACGTGGACAAACAACATATCCTCGTATTTCGGATAAATAAACTGAAATTACTTTTCTCAAGCTCCACTGATCTGCAGAGGTCAGGAGCCTGTCCAAAAACAAATAAAGACAACGATGAAATATTTAGTTTTAGATATCTCTAATTACTGACATGTATAATTTTATATTTTTAATCATATAGTTTATGGATCCTATTGATTCAAGAGTTGACAGTAGGGTTCACTCTATGAATAAAAACAGGACAAACGTCTATCCATAAGAGCATGGAACCACTTCAATAAACACGAAAATTGCGGCTCGTCATATCACTTGTAAGTAATACTACCCCGCATGTGAAGAGGCAACAACATTAGCACACGTCTAGCGCTTATTTGTATTGTTATCAGACTAACTCTTTTACTATACGCGGTTTAAAAAAAATCGGGTACCATCAGAATTTGAACACAAAATCTCCGAATAGAAGTCGAGTGTTTTACCAGCTAAGTCTTGGAGGCTGTGTATATATAATTTGGTAACAATTATATAAATCTGAAAGCGTTCAATATTCTGCATATCGTTCAATACCCAGTTATATGATTGCATTAATATTAAAATAACTTTGCTTCCAACGAGTATTATTGAAAGCTAATTGATTTCACACTTAAAGGATGGTGCCTAAACGGTATTGGAAACACTCTAGAGAAGCCATCGCTTACTAAATGTCGCTATGCAAATATATAAAAAAAATAGTCTCCCTTCGTTCGACAAGTGTTGAAAACGTTTTTAGTTTCTAATGAATTAAAAATATAAAATAAGAATTCTTATTTATTTTAAACACGTGGGTATTATTCTTAATTTATGATCATGTGAAATTTAATAGCAAGGTTCAAAAGTGTCCAGCCCCAAGGAAATAAAAAAGGAATAGAATAAAACAGAAAACATATATGTTATTTTTCAAAATAGTCACCTATAGTTTAACACTTTCTTTAGGACTTTAATTATTTTTTCAATATAACTGAAAACATATTCTAAAATTTCTGAAGTGAGTGCTTCTGCCGGTCTGCATTGAAGAGGACCTCTTCATAGATCATAATATTCTCTGTTTACTCCAATATTTTACTATGGAATATAGCGGGGAAGATTCTCCGCCATTGTTGGTCTCGAGAACAATGATAAAATGGTTTTGACGATTGAGACATCTCGACTTCAAGACTTAAATTCATAGTCAGGTCTAAATACTAATATCTAATCTTAAATCTAACCGACAGGGTCGGGTCTCACACGCTCTAAACTTTAAAATGTGGTTATTAAACTACGTGACTTCCTTTTTAAAGAAAGCTACGACTTATTTGTACGAAATTTGATTTTAAATATGCATGGCCATGTAGTAACGCACTGGGCTTCCGTGCGGAAGGTCACCGGTTCGAGCCCCACACTGTGCTTTTTTTCCCAGGCATTTTTTCATTACTTCGGTCAAATATATTTTATTCTAAAAAAATACATTTTTCGATTAAAAAAACTAAGATTTAGGATTTGGTATTGAGGTTGATCTATCAATTTGGGCCTTTGGAGTATGAATCGGCCTAAGTCGCAGTGTGACCCATCCAAATGTTGCGTTGGTTAGCGCTCGGTTAACTTTTAACCCGTCATAGTCACATCACGTCCCATCACAGAGTACATAGGCGAACGATAATAGCCGGGCCGCTCGAGTGTGGGCGACGGGCATGATGGGTGACTGCTGGCCAGATGTTGGGAATACGAAATAAAAACCCCATATTCTGTTCGCTGTTATGATGTCTCCATTTCAATAATGCTGGCCTTGGACACATAATGAGTGCACCAATAATACTGGCCTTGAACATATAATAAGCGTACCAATAATACTGAGCTTCAATATATTATGTAATGAGCGTACCAATAATGCTGGCCTTGAACATATAATAAGCTTGCCAATAATGCTGGCCTTTAATATATTAGGTAGACCGAAAAGAAATAAAAAAATTCGTTCAATTACAAATAAAAAGTTTATTTAAAAAAACCTTCAAACTAATCTACAAAATAATGACTAATTGTTGACAGTATATGTCGGCAGTAGTTGTTTCGCCTGGTTTTAGTAGTGCAAAGTAAATAACTCCGGCGCTATCCCACCACACACAAAGGAGTACCTTTTTAACCATTAGAGAGGGTTTCGGAGTAGGAATAGCTACCTAACCTGGTGAACTCCATGGTTTTTGCGTATATAATTATTATATAGAACCCATTTTTCGTCACATGTAACACTTCGCCGCAAAAAGGGTTCGGATTCATGCCTGGATAAGAAAGACGCACATATACTCGTAGTACATCGCTGTTCCAGTGCATTTAATGATAATTCATGAGGAACCCAAATTCCTTGTCTGTAACTTTTTCCTATGCGATGAAGGTGATCCTGTATAGTTGACCATGGGCAGTTAAGCTTGCTTAATAATTCTGAGATGGATTGTCGAGGATCAGACTCCACTAAAGACGTCAGATCATCGTCATCTTTTTATAAAGGTCTTCCCGTTTTAGGAGCATCTTTGAGGTTCTTGTCACCATTTTTAATTTTTTTATCCACCTATAGTATGATCAAGTGTCAATACATCTCCATACGTTTCGTTAATTTTCTGCATCACTTCTTTCGCTTTCATTTTTTGATCACACAATGACGGAAATATTCTTCATCAATTGTTGGTCTCGACATTTTTAATTTAAATAACGGTAAAAAAAATAACACGAAAACAACAAATTTACAACAGTTTTAAATCATTAGCAACAAAAAATACGAGTTCACTGCACTGTGTCTCAACATAAACTGACTGCAAAATGGGGTGTCAAAATATTTTGATTTCTTTTCGGTCCCCCTAATATAATGAGCGTACCAATTCAGGGCATTTCAATAAGCAAATGAAATAATTCCCTAAAGTAGAATGAAGTGATAAGAGATTATTGTGAACTAAGACTGATGTGTTGAATAAGATAAAGAAGAATACTCTGAGATGGTTTATACGTGTAGAACGAATGAATGAAGAAACACTAACAAAACAAATATGGTATACAGTGCAAATGTGAATTTGAATGCGTGGGAGGGGAAGACCAAAGAGATGGTTGGATCAAGTAAATTATATTTTGAAAGTAAAAGTAAAATGTTGGCGCTCTATCCTCTCTGCTTATCCCGACAAGGAAATGGCGCGATGGTGTGGATGTATGTATGTAAATTTAGATGATGTATGTATGTAGTATTTCTCGAAAATTGATGTAGTCATTGTTTCCTGGAACCTCAGAGAGGGGAGGGGTTAAGTTGTTTCAGTAAAAAAAAATATCGCTTGGATATTCTGCAAAACAAACTTGGCCGTACTGATTAAATTGCTCCGTGGTTTAGTTATTAAAACACCTGTTTTCCTACCCCGGGTTACGAGTTTACTTCGTATTGGATTATAATTTATTTGAAAAACTAATTCAAGTCGTCTGATTTCAATTTAAGACTTCTTTATCAAATTTATGGTTGGTTAGAAGAGATTGCCGCATAGCAATAAATCCGCCAGGTTGTATTGTATAAAATGAAAGTGTTATTTAAGTTTTTGACAGTATATTACATTTACGGCTTAATATATTTATATTATAGCGAACAAACATAATATGTACCGTAAGGCTATTTCCCTGCTGTGTCAAACAGAAAGGAAAGAATGACAGACTTTTTATAACGTCATACTCGTACATGTATTATTTTCGATTTTTATTTATTAACTTATTTACTAACCACATTACAAAGCTTTAAATATTTTAAACCGTTTAACGCCTGCCCGATTCAACTTCAAAGAAGTGCTATTCATAGTCAGAATAACTTTCATCACCATCTCTTGAAAACGAATGAAATGTTCCCATCTATGTATCTTGAAGTTGATGACAAAAAGTCGAGACTCAGTTTTTTAACAGCTTAACTAATCCTAACCAGGACAATGCTAGGAACACAATAAGGCTTAAAAAACACAACCAGGACAATGCTAGTAAAACAACCAGACTTAAAAAACACGACCAGGGAGATACTAGGAACACAACCAGGCTTAAAAAATACAACCAGGATACCTGCTAGTAACACAACAAGAACAACACAACAGGAACAATACAACAAGAACAATACTAGGAACAACAAAAAACACAACAAGAACAATACTAGGAAAACTTATGCCTGAAATTATTTTTAGTTAAATAATATAAATAAATACACTTTAAACACTATACGAGATATAAGAGGTTTAATGGTAGAAGAAGCGAAGGATATTTGTCGAAATAGGAAGGTCTGTCCTCTCTCCCCACCTGATAGGGAAATAGGGTGATGGTATTTATGTGTGATTGACGTTATTTGTAAGTCCACTCCTTTACCAGTTTCCCATTCAAAAAGCGATTTATGAACTTCACCTACACACTTCTTTCTCTTACTAGCAACCAATCCTTCTACCAATTACTACTAACAAATATATTTTAGATTATTTTTTTCAATAGGTAAACGGCGAACATTAAACTTAAACAGAAGGATTTTTAAGTCCATTTACCTCTTTGCGATGAATGAATAAAACCAATCAGGCCATAGTTACACATCTGGCGGGAGAGAGTGAATATGGTGCAAAAGCTGCTATTTGCCATCTATGGAAAAACGCGACTCGAAGCGACATTCCTCGCGCGGGAAAAGGAAAAACATGGCCGATGTTGCAAGTCATGAAAAATACCAAGTGCTTGCATATTTCACGTTATTTGTCGTTATTCAGCATAAAAAGAGAATCGGGTTTAATTATTGCTTTTAACTTTTATATTCGAATGAATAAATAAATAGTGTCTTAGTGAGACAAATTGGTAAAATATTGTATTTTATAGTTAATGTAGTTTGATATGAGTATTTTTTTCATTATAATCGCTTTCGTACAACAGTTATGTTAAATTTGATGCGGGTAATTAGGTAGCAATTTATTTGTGTTATTCACATGTTCGTTAAACTCAACTCTATATTTAAATCTTATATTGGTAATTTCATGTTTTGTTTAGTTTATTCAAATGGGAACAACTTTTTCGAAAGTGTATTAAAATCAGCAGTAATAAATAAACAGTGGTGTAAAATGGAACATTAGAAAAACAGATTTGGAATAACACATACACGAGAATAGACAATAAAGACGTTCACAAAGCATGTGTGAGTGTAATCATGATTTATGGAATACAGTCTAGAGCAGAATCAACAAATACAAGAAGTATACTAAGAACAAATGAAATGAAAACTCTCAGAGCAATTAATTGCAGGTAAAACAGTTAGAGTTAGAAACTCCCGTATCCGAGAAATTTGTAAAGTGGAAGATATTGGCGAGGCTATATAAAAATAATGGATACTACAAGAGTTATTTGGCAATGCACAAAATATTCGCTACCAGTCGTCCCCTACGAAGACCTCCAAAGAGATGGAAGGGTAGCTGAGAACCAACATCTCAAGAGATTATACGCGGTATCTTGATGATTCCTTAAATTCTCTCAATTAAAAAATTTCAAACTTTCTCTTTCTATTTTTTTTATTTACTTCTTCCTTTCTCTTAATTTATTTTAGAAGTCTTTCACAACTCATTATTTTAATGTGTTCAAAATATCTTAATATACCTTTTTTTTAATTTAACTATTACCACACATTTCTAGTAAAATGGTATATGTTATCGTTGCAATAAAGCGGAATCCATAGAAATTATTCAAACATTGATAAATCGTTCAAAACATTCACATTGGTGATTCGGACGCATTGAGGAGCGTGGCAAAATCATCTTCAGCAGCATTAATCGAGCATGCACGGAATTCGGGGTATATCGTTGCGTGTGATGGCAATACTACCTGCACACGTAGAGGAAAAAAAACTCGTACATTTCTAGTGCGTATGAGTATTATTTCCAGACGAGCCGTTTTACCAGACTGGAACCCCTTTTTTGGGTACCATCAGAACTCGAAGCCTTTGAGTTAAGCGTTTTACCAACTAGACCACAGAGGTTAAGATTAAAAAATAAATCTTGTACTTTTATATATGGATTTTAAAAAACGTTACACGCTTTTGGAAATTAAACATTTGTGATATTTACATAAAATAAAATTAAGACTTTCAGTTAAAGAGGTTGGATATAATTGAAATAAATACGCAAATTTGACTCTAAAATGGATAAAATGTTTTTCGAGGATGGGTTACTGAAACGTGACTCCAGCATACATTATTTAAATGTGATGTGTGTCTGTGGTGTTTATTAATTATATCACGCATGCGATCATTAATGGCGAACATAAACTGCATTGTTGAATTTTGCAACGGTATCGTTTGTAATAATTATTATGATACATTCCTAATACTGTCAGTTCATCAAAATAAAAACAAAATGTAGAATATAATTATCTCACGTTTTTTTTTCTTTTTGACGCAGAACAGTATTTTGATCTACTTAGCGAAATGAATAAGCTAGTCAAATTTCAAAAACCCATTGAACGACTCTTTTGTGTGCATTTCAGCTAGTGAAGCAACAATTCTTAATGAAATTCGAAATCCATTTTTGTTCACACAACCGCGTATGTATACATAAAACATCGATCAATAAGTCCCAGAACTAACTACTAAAACGACATTGTTTGCCAAAATTCTACTTTATTCATCAACATAGTCTCCTTCAAGAGCGATACATTCATTCCAACGCTTTCCTAGCTTTTCAATACCAGCCGTGTAGAACATTTACCTTTGGTTTTAAAATAGGCGTTAGTTTCGGCAATTACTTCTTCATTGGAGCCAAATCTCTTTCCATGGAGCATCTTTTTGAGGTCTGCGAACAGTCAATAGTCGCTGGGGGCCAAATCTGGAGAAGACGGTGGGTGCGGAAGCAATTCGAAGTTCAACTCATGCAATTTGGCCATCGTTACCATCGACTTGTGACACGGTGCATTTTCGTGATGAAAGAGAACTTTTTTCTTCCTCATATGGGGCCGTTTTTTTGCAATTTCTGCCTTCAAACGCTCCAATAACGCTATGTCATATTCGTTATTGATGGTTTTTCCCCTTTCAAGGTGATGGATGAATATTATACCATGCGCATCCCAAAATACGGAGGCCATAACCTTACCGGCTGACTGTTGAGTTTTTGGTCGCTTCGGACGACTTTCACCGGCTACTCTTCACTCAGCTGACTGCTGATTTGATTCCGGAGTATAGTGGTGGATCTAAGTTTCATCCATTATCACATACTAACGCAAAAACTCCTATTTATTTCGCGTAAACAGTGCCAAACAGCACTCTGAATCATCGATGCGTTGTTGTTTCTGTTCCATTGTGAGCAAACGCGGCACCCATTTTGAAAAAAGCTTTTTCATGACCAAATGTTCATGCAAAATAGTGTAAACACTACCAAATGATATCTTCAGGATGTCAGCTATTTCACGCAACTTTACTTTGCGATTTTCCATCACGATTTTGAGTTTTTTTTTAATGTTTTCTGGTGTAGCAGCCTCATTTGGAGGACCAGAGCGTTCAGCATCATTTGTGTCTGTACGACCGCGTTTGAAATCAGCATACCACCGACAAATGGTTGTTTTCGACGGAGCAGAGCCCGGATAACACTTTTCAAGGCATCGCTGAGTTTGAACGGTATTTTTCCCCCTTAAAAAGCAATGTTTTATCAACACTCGAAATTCGGTTTTTTCCATTGTTTTGAAAATAGCAAAAGCAGCGTCACTAAAACCACTGTAACTCAATGATACAATGTCGGAATGTCATGAAAGTTTGACACGTAACTTCTAAATACTGGTACTAACTGTTGGTTAGTCCCGGGACTTATTGATCGATGAGTTACATACTCGTACAAGCTCGCGATCATTAATAGTTTTCTAACTTTTTTTTCATCCGTTTTTAATAGTTTTCTTACTGAAAGGATTACATTACAAATAATGTACCCCAAATACACAAATACAACCTTAACAAGGTACAAAGTTGCCTGTCAAATGACTAGGTTGCGATGCAAAAACGTACAAAAAAAACAATTGGGATTACAAAAGAAACACTATACATCATGATGGATAATTTCATAAATCGATCAACGCGTGATTTTAATAATAATTTACAAAAAAAGTTTCGGAAATATTATAAACAAAACGTTCTCTCACAACGCACTCGATACTGTTTGTCGCCCAATGAATACCGTGATGGATATTATGACATCACACGCCATCAGTCAATCACGGCGCGTTTTTAACACATTTTGATTTCATAAAACGTTGCAAATAATTTATTTCATAGGAAAAAATACTTAAACAATGTAGCGCGATATTCAAGACAAGATCATGCTATTTCACAATTACTATGTACAATATTAATAACTATTTATCCATTTTTACGAATTCCAATACATTAATGTTAAGATATAAAATAGAGATATTAATAAAATTATTCGACATCAGGTTAAGATTCTGTTGAATTTCTTTCGTTTCTCCTACTCTTTACTTTTCGTTCTTTCGAAATTTCAAAGTACAATCATACTATTCTTAGTTGTCCTTTACAACGACTCCCACTTATTTGGTCAGTATTTCATCACACGTCCGTTAGACATGCCCAAACCACCTCAACGTGGTCTTTTTAACCGCTATAAAAAAATTACACCTATCGATCATCTTGAAACTGTGATTAGTTTGACATCGAAAGTTTGGGTATTATAATCTATCCAGACCGTTTGATTGATGAGGTGCAACAGCTTGCATTATTGCATTAATGGAATACATGCAATGATGTCTACCACCCACAAGATGACTCGTACTTATCATATATAATTTATTAATAATTATTATTTCCTTATAATTTGAGTTGTCCAGAAAAATAATTTCTAGTATTGAAACTTTATATTTACTGATATAAAAGTATAAAACTGTCGGCGTTACACTTGTTGACTGAAAGAGTTAACTCGCCAAGAGCCATGATTGCACAATGTGTAGGTATTTGAGACGATGACATACACTCCCGGCCAATGGTCCAGAGTTCCCCGGAGCCGGGGAGTGATGAATCATGTAGCTGGGAGTAAAAATGAGAACATCACTCAAACAAACAAGTGACATGGCCTCCGGGGTTATTAGGACTGTTGTAGGGATATTCAAAGTAACTCATTGGACGAATTTAATGTCAGTATCCTTGAAGCCCTGTAAAACGTGATGCTCATAATGGAGCTTAATCACAAAGTTAAAATAAATCAAGTTGTGTCAGAACCCTTAAGCCATTGCTTCTCAACCCTTTTAATCTAACGAAACCCCAAAAGATAAAAAAAATTAAGACTTCGCAACCCCCCGCAAAAACTTAACATTTTGTTATGCATGACGGAAAGGATTTTTCGTTTATGGTACCATTGAAACTAAACACGTGAATAATCTGTTATCGCATGAAAAACCACTGTTTTTGTGTATTTTTCTAATGTAGATCCACGTTTGTACAAACTATGAAAAACAAAAAAAAATTTAAAACAATTGCAATTCAATTTTCGATTTAAAGGACAATTTTATATGACGCCGTTTAGAGAGCAAACTCTCCTCAAGAGCGCTCTAGCTCGGAACTCGAACCTATTATTAAACAAATCACGTCTGGCAGTTATAGGAGCGCACGTACAATAAGCTCATTGTATACAGCACAACTTTGTGGAATTGTTGCCACGTGGCAATCTCTTTCAAGCAACTAGAAATATGTATATGAGGCCTTATGTAAAAACCAGACGGATTGTTTTTTTTAAATCTAGGTTCCAGCGGGAATCGAACCCTCAACTTCCAGGTCGAAAGACAGGTGTTGTACCAACTAAACTACGGGGGTCATTAAACATCACTTTGATTAATTTCTTTCTCCATAAAAACATTGTAAATCCGCAGAACCAGTATAGCTTAATTACATTTTATTCCTAAGTTGGTTTTTTTCCACTCGAGCTATTTTTTTTACATAAATGAGTTCGTTTTTCTCCGTTCGAGCTATTTTTTTTAAATAAAGGAGTACGTTTTCCTTATTTTTTTTAAATAAATGAGATCGTTTTTCTCTGCTTCACTTTTTTTTAATAAATGAGTTCATTATTCTAAGAAAATGTGTTATTTTTGTTTTGTACATATTATATAATTTATTTTTATTTTCGCGACCCCTCTGATAATATTACTCTCTCCTTGGGAGTCACGACCATAGGGTTGAGAAACGATGCCGAAAGCTATGTACTGATTAGAGCATGCTAACGCGCAAGAGCGGCTCATACGCGTGAGCGTGCTCTTAACAGTAAATTACTTTAGGCGTAAGTTGCTTAACGGCGAATTGGAAGTGATTGCATATAATAAATGTAAAAGCATATTTTATTACTGTAGTCATATTTAGATGTGGAATCATATGATCTACTAAAAAGCTGTTCCTTTTGGAATGAGCGAATTGAGGAAATTTCGTATCTTAGAAGTATGTTTACATCGAATGGTCGTGCAAAGAAGCAACAGAAATTGAGTCAACGCTGGGTTATAAAATACAATATGTTTACAGACAGGAGAATCTTCTCGACGAGACGATTAACACGATTATAATAAGGATTCCAGTCTGGTTTTCACTTAAAGCCTCTTTAACATATTTCTGGTTGGTTGGACGATATTGCTAAATGGCAATAAGCCCGCTAGATTGTACTGTATATAACGAAAGATTAAAACAATACAATATTGATCCCAATATTAACATACGCGAGCAAAAATTAGGCGTGATAAAAAAAGTGCCGAAAGTAATATAAATGCAGTGAGAGTATTGAGTAGAATGTCTGAATAAGGAATGAGGACATTACGAAATGGTTCGACTATATAGTACAATAAGAATGAATGATGAAAAATTAAAAAAAAACAATATATACAAGTACTTTAGAAGGTACGAAAAGTTTGGGAAAATCTTGAAAAACGTGGAAGGCTAAATAAATTTAATTCTGAAAAAGGGAAAAGTGAAAAGCTTCATAATGGTAGATAGGTCATGACATAGTGTGAATATGGCAGAAGCGTGTGTCACGATATAATGAAGTTTATCTGCCTAACCCGATAGGGACATATCATGATAATGATGGTGCTGATGATTATGACGAATTTTACGTGATGATCAATTATATTTTAAAAACTATTGTTGAACATTTTTGGTTAATCAATTATTAACATTTAGATGAAGATGTGAGACATTACTTAAAATGAAATCAATAAAACTAATATTTATTTAACAAACATAGCAATAGACGCCAAATTTACATACTATACAATTTGTGTAATATCCTTAACTGTCCCGCCACCCCCTTTTATTTCACCGAAAATGTTCAGCGTCTTTCCGATCATGGACTAGCGCTACGCTCAAACAGAGATTGTTTATTGGCCTTCTCAGTTCACCGCTCTTATCTTTTTACGTCTTCCTTTACTGTCCATGCAGTGAGACTCGAGAACCAGTTACAAACCAATGTTAAACTCGCTCCGTCCTTGGCATGCTTTAAGAAGCGACTGAAAAACCTTTTTATTTGTAGTCAATAATATATCTTGTTTCATTCCTAATTTTTCTTTCCTCTCCAACATTATTTATTTTCTTTTATTTTTATTTACAATATTTATTTTACACATGAAAAGAAATATATATCATTTGTGAAAAAACAACAGGCAATTTAATTTGAACACACAATTTTAATGTACGAGTATCTGGGTTTGTTGCCTTTCATTTGTCGTGTCCCCAGTAATCTAGGCTTTTGCCTGTATCTCACTGAGGACATATAGCATGAAAAAATAAAGTGATACTTCTTTCCAATTTTTGATTATATGAAACCCCGTTATATGATCCCTTTGATTGATTATACATATCTAATTCTTACTTTTACGACGAGTATGTATGAATGTATTGTTGATAAATTTCATAAAAATGAATAATCATTCAAATATTTGTATGCGACCATGTAACTTGTTTTATTTAATGTTGTCTGATTGGTTGGAAGAGATTGCCACTTGGAAATGAGCCCGCCTAGTTGTTTTTGCAATGAATTTAATGAAATAAACAGTACGGTCCAAAAGTTTCCGGCTTGAAAAAGCTAAAACGTGTACGTACATATTCCACGCCACGGCTACGCATGCTCAGACGATGTTACAGTTGAAATTTGATTATACTACCCTCAGTAATATGTCCGATATAAGACGTATTGTTTCGTTACATACTGAAATGTTAAAAACTGAATATCGTTCTGTTATCAAGTTTCTTTCAAAAGAAGGGATTAAGCCGGCAGAAATTAAACTAAGTTTAAATACTCCATGCAGAAAATCTTTTCTGTCATACTTCACAGAGAGAGATTGGACTTAACAGTCTCACTTAGACAGATAATCTATTGAAGATGACCCTCCCTCGTCAAGCCAGATCAGCAGAAGCACTCACTCCATGACCCACCCTCGTCAAGCCAGATCAGCAGAAGCACTCACTCCATAAACTTCAGAATGTCTGGTTTATGGCTTTCCTGAAAAGTTTTGGCTTTATGTTTTAGCGTATGACTGTAATCCTAGGAAAAAATGTCTAACTGAAAAGTTCAAAGGAAGAGTTAATATTACGAATAAACGACAAACTTGAAAGGCGAGTTTCAATATATATATTGTAAACAAATCCGAGGATATTCCCACGTTATATTCAAGTAAACAGTTTTCAAGGCATGTGTTTCAAGTGTCGAATATGATGCGCAAAGTGACAGTAACGGGACACTGAGCCAGTGAACAGGATATTAACATGGTGTTAGAAATAAACCATGCCGAGAACTCAAAAGCAACACGCAGACTGCTAACCTTGAAGCGCCGGTGCCAGGAACGGAAGCAAATTACAACTATGAGAGAAAGAGGATTTAAAATATATGAAAACATGATACAAAATGTACTCAAAGAATAGGACTGAAATCAACCAGAAAGGTGTTCAAACAAGCCTTAAGTAAATGCTAGACTGGAAACCTTTTTAAAATAAAAATGGGTTCCAACAAGAATCAAGCCCCCCAGTTGGAAACAAACATCTTTCCAATTAGGCCACGGAGATCGATTATATTGGGACAAAGATAATGTTGTCTGCAGGTCTCGCTATTCAACTTGTCTACATCACCATTTCGAAAATGTGGATACCACACACATAAATAAATTTATAAAATAAATTCACACTAAATGTTAATTCACACAAAAGTAAACTCACATTAAATGTTAGCGAGATCTGTCTCATAGTTATCAATGACAATATTACGGTTGCATGGCTAATATAATTACTAACAATTAATACTGGCCATTACTAGGTCGGCTGTTTAGCACTTGACGACTGCAATGTAATGCACGTAGGATGGACGTAACAACTGCCGAAAAGAACACAATTACGAATGCAATGCTTGCCATGCACCACGCACGTGCGCACGTGTAAGGGCGGAGGTGAACGGATGCGTGGATATGGCACATTTGTCGCAGAAATATCCGGTGAAATGTGATAGTTTAATGACTGAAAAAATACGCCTTGAATTTGATAGCTGTGAATGAGTGTCTTGAATAAAAACAATATTTATTTATTTTACATGACGAGGAAAAACTTGCAGGAGTTTAAAGACATACATTTCAATAATCATATAAAAAACATATTCCCCTTCCTTCATCATATTTAGTTACTATATTCAGATACCGTAAATCTGCTGGCTGACAAACTCGTAGGAATTACTGTTTAAAGTCAACCAGCTTATGACATGTATCAATTAAATATTTTCATCACTGAAAAGAACATAAAAAAACAATATCTAGATATAGTTGAGATTTACTACTAAGCAATATTAAATATATTATTTTTAGTTAAGGCATTAACACTGTGGAGGTCTAAAAACATTGAAATTTGTTTAGTCAAACACCGGCACGTATAAAGTGAAATAAACAGTATTTTACTCTAATTACAATCATATTAAATACTACGAATTATGGACAATAAGAAAATAAGAATTATGAATATGAATAATGAAAACCTCCTTGACCTAGTTGGTAAGACGCCTATCTTCAAACCCGGTGTTCGATTCCCCTTAGTACTCCATTTTTTATTAATGTTGCAGTCTGATTTTCACTTTAGACGTATATAATATAATATATTTCTGGTTGGTTGGAAGAGATTGCCACGGGCAATAAACCCGCCAGGTTGTACTGTATACAACGATATTGTTATACAGTACAAAAATATCGAATAATAAAAAATCTATTTTTATAGCGCTGTTTTCTTATGGTGAAATTGAAAAGTCTTGCTGACGAGTATTAATTAACAATTCTTATTTTCGAAGTATTGGACGTGCCCGTGGAAGATCTTCGAGTTAAGCATAGAGTTGGAGAAGAGCAGTTTAGAGAAAAACAGAGCAGAACGTTTTGTAGTCAAGGCTTCATTTGGATTTGACAGATGTAAGGGTTGTTCTATCGGGTATTTCAGCGTGGAAGATGGCCAAAGAAATATTTCAGCCTCGATTCAAAATTAGAAGAAATCAAAAGAAGCGAAAGTATTTTAAATACCAAAAACATATAAAATACTACAGGAATGGGTTTCAAAATTTTCCATTGCCACGGACTATTTCAATGAGATGAATGAGTCTGTTATTCATCACACAATTTTTCAAACCTTGAAATCAAACTTGATACAGCTACTCTCGTTTCCTGTTTCCTGATTCACTTTGAGCGTTATGTGCTGTTTACTACAGCTTGATTCACTTTGAGCGTTATGTGCTGTTTACTACAGCTTGATTCACTTTGAGCGTTATGTGCTGTTTACTACAGCTTGATTCACTTTGAGCGTTATGTGCTGTTTACTACAGCTTGATTCACTTTGAGCGTTATGTGTTGTTTACTACAGCTTGATTCACTTTGAGCGTTATGTGCTGTTTACTACAGCTTGATTCACTTTGAGCGTTATGTGCTGTTTACTACAGCTTGATTCACTTTGAGCGTTATGTGTTGTTTACTACAGCTTGATTCACTTTGAGCGTTATGTGCTGTTTACTACAGCTTGATTCACTTTGAGCGTTATGTGCTGTTTACTACAGCTTGATTCACTTTGAGCGTTATGTGCTGTTTACTACAGCTTGATTCACTTTGAGCGTTATGTGCTGTTTACTACAGCTTGATTCACTTTGAGCGTTATGTGTTGTTTACTACAGCTTGATTCACTTTGAGCGTTATGTGCTGTTTACTACAGCTTGATTCACTTTGAGCGTTATGTGCTGTTTACTACAGCTTGATTCACTTTGAGCGTTATGTGCTGTTTACTACAGCTTGATTCACTTTGAGCGTTATGTGCTGTTTACTACAGCTTGATTCACTTTGAGCGTTATGTGCTGTTTACTACAGCTTGATTCACTTTGAGCGTTATGTGTTGTTTACTACAGCTTGATTCACTTTGAGCGTTATGTGCTGTTTACTACAGCTTGATTCACTTTGAGCGTTATGTGCTGTTTACTACAGCTTGATTCACTTTGAGCGTTATGTGTTGTTTACTACAGCTTGATTCACTTTGAGCGTTATGTGCTGTTTACTACAGCTTGATTCACTTTGAGCGTTATGTGCTGTTTACTACAGCTTGATTCACTTTGAGCGTTATGTGCTGTTTACTACAGCTTGATTCACTTTGAGCGTTATGTGTTGTTTACTACAGCTTGATTCACTTTGAGCGTTATGTGCTGTTTACTACAGCTTGATTCACTTTGAGCGTTATGTGCTGTTTACTACAGCTTGATTCACTTTGAGCGTTATGTGCTGTTTACTACAGCTTGATTCACTTTGAGCGTTATGTGCTGTTTACTACAGCTTGATTCACTTTTGTAAAGGATCTTCATCCTTGACTGAGATATTCAAAACACGATATGAACAATTTTTTGTTTTTTATTGTACTAAGATTGCCTCGAATTATAAATATTTACGCTATCCCGCAGTACCGTGGCTGGAAATTAATCGTGGCGCCTTTGGGCGTCGTATCGCACACTTTGAAAACGATGTACAGTACCCGGCGTTAAGTAATACACATTGGGCTTAAGAAAGAGACTTCGGCTTTGTAGAGCGTCGTCTCTGTCATACATACATGTGTTCCGTCGTGATTTGTCGTGCGACAAAGACTCTTTCTTAAGCCCGATGTGTATTATTTACCGCCGGGTACTGTACTATTAGTTTCAAACAATATATTGAATCAAAACAATCTAGACCACAAAATGACATTAAAAGGCATTGGTTTATAAAGTATATTAAAATAGAAGGTTGCCAGACATCCTTGCGACATAAACACCTGCGTCCTAGTTTCTGTTATGAAAAAATCACACCATGCTATGAACTAAACAGATGTTATGATTTTGTTGAAGGAAAAAATGTTATAACACGCGTAAGATATCAGTGCTTTATTTGGAAACTGCGAAGTGTTGGCCTGGCAATGGAACACAATGCCAGAGTTGACGCTGAACAGTGCCGGATGGAAGAGCTTTGTCGGCAGTTGTGATCTATCGGTAAGCATTCACGCTAAGCAAGAAGACGCCCAATGATCAACCACTGAATAATTCTTATAGCACTATTAAGCAACACATAAATAGTAAGTAATCTGTTCTCTCTGCCTGCCCCAAAACGTTCAAGGCATGGGTGTTATGCTGTATGTAGAAAATCATACCGATGAAAAACTATTTTGCTTATTCACTATCGGAATTCAAACCCGAATTTTCTGGTCGAAAAACATTTAGAAATAAAGTCATTGATGAACAGAACCATTTAACACTTTAATATGAAAATATTGTAAACGATAAACTTAAATTAAAATAACAGGCCTGTTTTGCTTCACAAATTTAAAGCGAAATTAGTTTGTCACTTTAATTTGACTTTATCGTGTCGATTTTTTTACACTTGAGTGTTAAATCATTCTGTTTAAAATAGAGTTCTGCAATATAACTATCAAAGCAATACAACAAAATATATACATTTATACCGAAAAATCTCTTTTTTTTTTTTTAGAAAAAAGAGAACTTAAATTTGTATGAAAGCTTTTTCAACACTTACAATTCAATTCGTGATCGGAAAAATGAAACTAAACACTTAAGCAATCTCCAAATACTGACATCCCTACACTGAGTCATTATCCCACATGGCGGAAGAACAAAGCGAGGAAATAAAATAAAAGATTAGAGGACACACGCAGCGGGGGAAATGCTTCACTAACTCTTCTCTGTTGAGATATGGAGACACTGATCACTTCGAGTCACTTGTTCTCAAATGTTATGTAAATTTAATGACAGAAATCATAGAATAGTATTTTTATTTATCTATTAAAATTTCATTGTAAATACAATTTGGCGGGTTTATTACCAGGCTGTAATCTCTTCCAACCGACCAGAAAAAAGAAAATAAAGCAAGTTACATGGTCGCAAAAAATATTCAAAGGATTATTCACATTTTAGAAATGTATAAACATGTAAAACATATTAAAGTAAAAGTGAGATATCACCAATCAAAGGAAAAGGAAAGAATAGTAGAGAGGAAAGCAAAATCAGGAATGAAACACATTATACGAGTATTACTGACTAGAAATGAAGACTTTTTCAGTCGCTTTTTAAAGCATTCCAAGGACGGAGCGAGTATAACATTGGTTTGTAACTGGTTCCAGAGTCCTGGTTTTGTAACTGGTTCTAGAACTGAGGTGAGCAATAAAAAATCTGTGAGCGCAGCGCAGGTCCATGATCGGAAAGACGCTAAAAATTTTGACGCGGCGCGACAGTTAAGGATTCTTAGCTAAGTGGAGGAAATGCCTAAGTTATCCGAGGCAAGATTCTTCAGAAATGTCAGCTATTATTTTATGTTACACTCTTTATTATGTACAGTATGATCTGGCGGCCTTATTGCAATGTATGAATATCTTCCAATCAACTAGAAAGGTGTTAAGGAGGCCTTAAGGAAAACAGGAATACGTTTAGATAAAATCTGGATTCTAACAGTAAGCGAACCTGCAACGCAGGTCATCGTCAATAGGATTATTATTATTTATTTTAGTTTACTCGGATATACAGGTGAATCCCAATTACATAGTGAACACATAATTAAATATGAACGTACAGAAGATGCAGTGCTTAAGTAGTAGAAAGGAGCATTAAGATTGTTTAAAAAAACGAATGACAAAAGATTTACAAAAATAATCAACACAAGTGGTACACAACTCGTATAGAAGGTACGAGAAGTTGAAAAATTTAGAAATATCTAAAAAAAAAAACGTGGCTTGACCAAATAAATCAAATCCGGATTACGAGAAAGGGGTCTCACTAAATATTTGCATGTGAGTGAAAGTCATTTATCGTGTATACATGTGTTTTTCTAAGCATATGCAGATGCAGGGAAGTACCTAATCTAATAATGGATGTAGCCACCTCCATTCCATTCTTACACTTAATAAAATATATTACACTATTTTCGGTTTTCTAATTGTATAACAGCCAAGAAAAATAAAATGTTTCAGAATAGCATATTTTGGCAGTGAGGTGCAGTCTAATATCCTGACAGAGGACACCGTGCATGTTGCATGGTGCATCGAGCTGCGAGCACCGGGCGGAAGGGCGGGCAATTAACCCCCAAATCACTTGACACGCTGCAGTGGGGCGGATATTCGAGCGCAGTTTTAGATTCGTACTGTTAGTTATCTTGGGTATGAAATAAAAAGAGCGGAAATAAAAAAAATCGTTTTACTTAATATATGTTTTAGCAAAATGAAAATTATGTTACTTGATTTGGAAAAAAATGGTTAAAAGATGATTTTATATTGACTAAGTCTAAAGACATAAAGGATAGGGTTTTTTCGAGGTTATAGTTTATATTAATATTAATAATTAAGATAAAACAATTTATATAGCGCCGTTTAACCCTGAGAGATCGGCGCACTGCTATAGCAGTGGAAGAAATTTGTTCTACCCTTGTATTCTAAATGAATATCATTCATTTAGAATACAAAGGTACATATTCTAAAATATATTTATGTTGTAAAAATATTTTGTTTTGTTTTTTTGTTGTTTAAAATAAATATTTATCACGAACGTCCGAATCGTAAATATATCTCAGCACTAGATAGACAATTATATTTTTTTCTCGTAGCGCTCTCAGGGTTAAAGAGCAAACTCTCCTCAATGGCGCTCTTAATCAGGATTTTAACCCACTATTATTGACATACTAAAAATATTAAAAATTAAATACATAGCAGCCATTAGATAAAGTACTTCGAGCATATGCATATTACTTTCAGCGGAAGAAAACCTACCAAAGAAAGACGAACTACAATGAAACCTTTGTAGATCTTCCGATATGTGATAATAACACGTTCGGCTTTAGGTGTAGTATAGAGTTTGTTTGTATTTTGATAAGACCCCTAAAAAGTGTTATCTTCAAGAGTTTCTTAAGCGTCGCGATAGGAATGTTAGAAACGGTTTTTTCAACGTTTCATAAATAGCGTATATTTTCTAAGTTTAATGAAAAATAGTAACGTATGTATTAGGCTTTATTTTGGTCGACGAAAGTAAATTCGTTGTAAACAAAACCTTTATTAAAAAACGGTGCATCTTCTCTCATTTCCCCGCCTTTGATCAGTAATACATGGAAATTTCGCTTTACGGAAGAGAAACGTTCCTGGAAAAATTGTATGTGTATCGAACTAATGTTTCCTTTACAAAATTTTACTCTTTTATAATACAAGTGTGTCTTATACGTTCCTGGCGAAAAAGTAAAACTACAAAATATAATAAAAACTATCAGAATTTATTAAAAATATGTACGCAATAAAAAGAATTTCTTCGAATACACAATAGTTAAAATATCAAATAAAATAAAAGTTGAGCTTTATTTCCTTTCCCTGATGCGCAGTTTTTACCAATATCTATTGTATAATTTTCATTCAGTTCTTTGAACCAAACAAAACAAGATTATTATGAAGATTCAAAATATTGTAATTAGGTTGATGATTGTTTTCCACTTAGGCACTAACTACAACATTGTTTCATGTTTAAATCGTATTTTTATCCCATATATAAAATTTATTTTGATTTCAATTAACAGCGAAATAACATAAAAAAATGTAAAGAGAGGTAGTCCTGTGTTCCATAATTTCTCTGCCCACATCTCGTTTCAGCTACAAAACATTATTCGGTTAAAAGTGCTTACTTCATATCATATGTACTTATAGCGTCACCATAACTAATTTAAATGAAATGTTGCGATTATCTTGATGCTTCGCGATTTCCCAACAAATTGAAAAACTTAAAAGTGCTTTTCAACATCCTTATATTGAATCTTACAAATTACGAATAATACAATAGAAATGCAGTGAGAAATATGAATAATAGAAGATTGTGCATGACGATATGTATGAATGTGGAGAAGGCGAAAGTTGTGTACATTTATATAAAGGATAGAAAAATGTGGAGATCTGTTATCTCTGCTTATCCCACAAAAGGGGCATGGCGTGACGATATGTATGTATATCACAATAATTGAATTTGATAATTTACTAGGTGGATTTTTTATTTATGTTATTTTCTTCTTCTTAATATTTCTCGTCTCTGCGGAGGTTCACAATCATCATGGCTATATTGGCATTGGCAGCAGTTCATAACAAATCTATGGTATACAAGTAAAACCATTCTAAAACGTTCCCCAAGCCGCACATTGCCTTTAATTTTCTCCTGCAATAAAAGTTGAAGGATCTCGCCACGCTGAATTTCTTGCATTACCTATATGTTGATTTATTTATTAAGATACTTTATTGTAAAATAATCGTATACAATTCTCGAGTTTATTACCAAACCGGAAACTTTTCCAGCCAACCAGACACGAGTTACGCAAGTTAGTGCCAATTGCTGGGTTACGTTATTTTAAAAAAAAAACTTATGATTTTAACGTTAAACGTTACAACGTTGTTAAAAAAATAAATAATAAAAATGGTAAAATAAAATATTTCCAAATGTCATCACATATTAAAAAGGAGAAGGAAGATAGGAAAGGACAATAAAATAGGAGTTATTGAGAAACACATTTTGTCAATCAAGAGATACAATATTTTATATATCGCTGTTTGAAGCAAGCCAACGAGGGTGACGTCGCAGCCGGTATCTGGTTCCAGAATCTGACGGCATTGATAGTAAAGAATGACGTGAAGAAGAAGAGGAGATGAACTGGAAATGCTTAAAGGCAATCTCAACAATATGTTCACCTTCTTTTACTTCTTATATTGATGGTGAATAAAACTTTTATAGGTTAATTTTAATAAAATTAATGGGTTAGTTCAATGTGGTAATAATTTAAATTGTTTATTGACCACCTATTTTACGCCCCGAAATCTTAGACTTGTGGAATGATAATAATAGAGAATTTCTAAAGATCCATAAACTATATACATACATACCATCATTGCATTTACCTGTCATGGTAGGCAGAGAGCAGAACTCCTAATTTTCCTATTTTGACAAACATCCTTCATCTCTTCCACATACATACACCTTTTTATACGATTTTTTAAATTCTACGTTTCCTTCTTTTAAAATATTGTATAATTCACTTTATCCAACCGAACTTTCCTTAGTCTTTATCAACCACGCCTTCCACTAAAAGGTGCATTATACGAATATATTTAGTTAATATTTCTTCATTCATTCGTTCTACATATCCAAACCAACTGAGAGCTCTCACCTTCATCTCATTTAACACATCAGTCTTAAGTTCACATTCATGCCTAATCGCTTCATTCCGTACTGTCATAAATTGCCACCCCATAAACAAAATATAATAATTTAAAAAGGCTAGTTTACAGAAATCTGAACCCTGAAAAAAAAACACATGTACTGGGTGAACATTTGTTTGGACATAACGTACTACTGTATAGCTCTTCCAAGCAAGAAAAATTGAAATCCAACATTCGTGGGAATTCCAAAAACAATATTTTAAAAAAAGGTAATAAAACATGACCCAAAGTACAACAAAACCCTCAGAAAATCAATATAAAAACACTTGATTCATAAACGATTCAAATAAATATTGAAGCGTTTTAAAATTAACGAATCTCGAACCGTGACGAATTGCGGATCAAAAGTGAGTATTTTATGAACGAAACGCAATATATATTTCAGCTGTTTTAATTCAGATCGTTTTCTATCACCGAATCGAATCGAGCAATAAAAAAAATAATGATTGACGATTCTTAAATTTAAGTAGGCATATCGGTTAGAAATAATTAATCGGATAAATATACAAGCAACATTTTATTTTTGTCAGAATGAACGTTGTCATTTTTACGTCGTCTTTTACTGTCCATGCCATTCAGTACCATAGCGTGTTTTTTCCTATTTTTGTATCATTTTTTTTAATAATCTCCCTTTGTCCTATCGACTGATTACCTAGTTGCATTTGTATATGTTTTTTTGTGTATGTTTTATATTTACATTTTTAATTTAAATCAATAATTTTAACCCCCCCCCCCCTCCCCCTTTTCACTTTAAATTTAACCAAACAATTGTATGGTTGCTTGGAACATATTATTACTTGTCAATTCGTTCATTTCTGTGTCCGGACCATCAATTATGACACGTGTTTACAGTAGGAGACAACAGAAATCACCCTTTCATTCGCATAAATCAGGTATAATATACCCAGAGAATGTAGTCCCGATGTTCGGGCAAACTAGCATGTGTTGTGAGTTACTAGTACTTGGTAATAAGCCCGCAGTGAAATTTTTAATTATGAAATATACATAAAAAAATTATTCTTTTAAAAACGATTTAAGTTGTTGTTGCGCTTTGTTAGCAATCAAGTAATTTCCCATTACCGTCAGGCAAGAAAGTGTTCAACACAATAAGGAAATTTCAAGAGAAGATCAATTTAAATGATTATTTGTAGGAACGATGTGTTAAACATTGCATACCATAATCGCTCGGTTTAATCAAACCTCTGAAAGCATAAAGTCGGCTCTTTGAAAGAAACACGATTTAGTTTGCAGTTCTCAGAACCCATTACTGACGACATAAAACAAACGACGCATTATTTGCAAAGTAATTAATGTGCCACAATGTGTAATGTTTGCTATATGGGAAGGTAAGCTTAAAGGAAAATACTTGTTTTCACACGTAAAAAGGCACGATAAAATACTTAAATGTGTTAATGTAAATATTTTTACATCAAAAATTGCTTTTTTTTACATCCCTCTCCACGTTGGAGGTTGTCAGTGATCATCGCGATTTTAATTTTGTATGCAACTGCTCTGTACAATGTATTCGGATAACAGTGGAACCGGTCTCTTTGGTTCTTCATCCAGGAATTCATTCTTCTTCCTACAATTAGTGTTCCTTGTATCTTTCCCTGCAATTCGACTTGAACGATTTTATATTTGATTCATCTCAAAAAATGCCCAATCTTGTAAAGTATTCCAATCTTGTCCTCTTAATGCAAGTGAGTACTTCTTTATTTTTTTTTCATGCGTTTGACGACCTTTTCGTTGCGCACTTTGTAAACGCAGGAAATCTTTAACATTGTCCAGTAGCACCACATTTCTAATATTTCTATTATTTTGTGGTGGCTTGAGTGAGTGTGTCCTAACCTCGGGTAAATTTTCTTATATAATATTATATTTTTATTCAACTACATTATTCAAATGACGACATAAAAACAGACTATTCAAAATCAATTGAATGTTTAAAAATACCACGAATTTCATTTGCAAGCATACTGTATGGGGTAAAAGGATAAGGGAATAATTCAGAAAGTAATCCTGAGATGGTTTGAAAACATTGTAAAAATGAGTTGCTAAAACCTTTAAAAATAAATACATATGTGTTAATGTATGGACAGTAATTAAGAGGAAGATTAAGTACTATATATGATATTAGAAAATAGTTGAAAAACATTGATTGAGGGTGAAGTAAGAATAAGAAATAAGAAGATATTGTACATAAATACCTACGTTTTTGGATAGGTGTCGAGATCTCTCCTCTCTGATAAATCAAATAGGAACATGGTGTGATGGTACGTATTATTTTCTTTGCGATAGACTCAGCATGATCATTTTTACATCGCTAGGTAATTTTTTACTTACCCTCATTAAATGAGTCGAATAAATGTTGTATAAATGAAGGAAACTTAGAAGGAAACATGGGGTGACAAAGTACGACAATACGGAATTAAGTGTTTAGGGATGAACGTGAACTTATAGCTGGTGTGTTAAGTAAGATGAAGATCCCTCTGAGATGGTTTGCGCACGTGGTACGAATGAATAAAGAAAGAGTGACAAAACAAATATACAGTGCAAATATAAATGGAATATGTGGTAGAGGAAGAACAGGAAATGTATGCTGGATCAAGTGTATGATATTATGAAAAGAGAAAATACAAAAAAAAATTAGAAATTGTATGAGAAGGTGTATGAACATAGAAGAGGCGAAAGATGTGTGTCGCCAAATGAGTCTAGCGCTATCTCCGAAGTAATTAAAAACCGAGAACCAATGTATCACAGGACGGTAAAACTAAAAATAAAGATATGAAAAAGATTAAGGATTTATTGACTTAACATGACATCAAAAAAATTAGGTATTGAAACAGTTAGTAATATGAAATATTATGTGAAACCCGTTGATCCCATTTAAAGAACAAAGAAAGTAAAACAGCAAACTGCCGCAATTTGCAACGATCACACGGCGTATTTAACTCTAACGACCCCATTGTATGAACGATCATAAAGTTCGAACTGACAACCATAAAAGACGACCAACAATGATGAGAGTCCCAACAATAAGACATTCGATGAACCAACTGAACCAGGGAGTCCAGATTTATCGTTCCAAAGAATTCAAATTCATAATTATAAAACGAAAAACCATGGCTTGTCAATACAAAAAAAATTTAAACAAAAAAAAATGCGATACACTTTATCACAGAGTACCTTTAGATAAAGGAATATAACTCAAGTTATATTGTAAGTTCTTAAATTAGAAAAGAATGTGTGAATATCATATTTCGGGCACATAGGCTCGAATTCGTAGTCGGGCCTAAATGCTAATTTCTCACCTTAAAATTTCGTGATTTGTTTCAGAGTTGGACTTCATACGCTCCAAGCTTTAAAATAAATGAGGCAATGAAACCACGTGACTTCCTTATTTAAAGAAGTTACGACAAAATTGAAAGAAATTCAACTTGAAATTCTTATTACTTCAGTAAAAAAAATAAGATTTTATGTTAATGTCGAATTATTAATTCAGGTAATAGAGTAAAGGAAATAAGAAAATTCTAAGAGATCACATGCGCGTAAATTGTATAATGTTGAATGAACAGAGGTTTCGTGCAAATCCACTGAAATTATCAAGGGAAGTTGGCAACACAATGCAGAGTATAAGAAGTCATGAAACATATAAATCAACAAGCACACCGAAGACTGGTTGAGAAGGAAGAGGTCACAACTGAGCTTATGACCATGAAAATAAAATATGGTACCAAACACGAGTATTTCAGAGTGTATTTTTAGTTCAAATACCTTCCCTCCAAATGACCTCCATGATCTAGTTTGTAAGACGCTTGACTTTATCATACTGGGGGTGTTTGAGATCGGTTTCCGATAATAACCGAAAAAGAAAATTAAAAAAAAATGATCCCAGTCTGGAAAAGCAGTTTGTTTAGTAATAATACTCGCGCGCGATGCGAGTGAGTGCGCGAAGTTTACTGTAATATCTTAATGTGTGGTAGTATTCCCAACACATACGATGACGAACTGCGAGTTCCAGGTCTACTTCAGTGGCGCTAAACCCAGAAGTTCGATTAATGGGCATGAATACAATGTTGTCTACCAGCCATGTTCTACAATATGTCCGCATCGCCTATTCGAATTTGTTGATCGACACCATCTGAATGAATGAATCCAATGAAATAAATGTATTCTCTGATTTTTAAAAACTGTATTCTAAAATTTACGAAAACTAGGACGCCTACCGACCCTGTTTCCACTTTCGGGCAGTGACACCTCGTCTCGTGATGGAACAATGCAACGCAATTGGTTCCGGAGAGGTGATGAAAAGCCTTGGCCAATTTCCTTTCATTCTTCGCTTATACTATTTATCTTTGCTTCCTCCCAACGCGCTAATATCTAAGAAGGTTTGACAACAATTAATTGCGGCAATTATCTTCAAATTACTGTAATAGTGTTGATACCAATTCACTTCATATCGTCGTCGTCGTTGCTAGGCCTCGTAGTCGAGGATACCCTCGCCACTCCTATGTTAATTCAGTTGGAAAGCGAAGCTGTGAGATAAAGGTTTTTTTTCAATGAGGGTGCCGTTGCCCACCAGCAAACTCACCGCTGTACTGGATCCGATGGCACTCCGAAGTGAGACGGTCAGAGCATACCGGCAAGTTTTTATTCTTCTTTGAAAGAATATATATGACCGAAGCCATAGGTATCCTTATACCCCCGAATAATAGGCGGAAAAAATGTCTGTCATCGTGGGGTTCGAACTGGCAATCATCCGCATTGAAGTCCAATGCGTTACCGCGCGGCCATGCACCTTATTACATACTTCATATCAAAAGTAACCTGGTACGGGTATTGTGTACGCTAATGTTAGTTAACTTGTCAATTCTCCCACTTCCTTCTTCAACATTTTATATTATACACGAATGATTCAAACGAATTGTTTTTGTCAGTCTTGTCTCAAAGTATCGTTTTTTTATACTTCTTAATACATCAATCCTTACTTAGTAATAATTATCATATATTTCGTATTCTGTCGCACAATGATACTCTAAATCACGCATGTCAAACTCGTTTAACACGAGTCACAAAAGTTTTTCGCAGCAGGCCGAGAGCCGCATGTTTCCAGTATTCATAAATAAAATCACAATGAAAATTAATGTACTCGTATATTCTTTAAAAACTAATTAATGTTTTTTGACACACGCCTTATCTCTAAAATGCATCAAAACCTGGAAAAAGATTTTACGCAAACATTTCTACAATATCTAGGGCAGTCCAAATATGATCCGTGTGCATTATTATACATACTCGACTAAAACCTTTGAATTTGTAACTAACCCAATGTTACTTTAAATACAAGTACGAGTATATGAGATATATCATATTTCGCTTCTTCTATTATATTTTCTCATGCAATTCTCACGAATTTTTATACTTCCTTTTTATTCTAAATATTATAATACATATTTGGTCCAACAATTCATGGTCTTTCTCAGATACGCCTTTCACTCACGTTGGCACTCTATTCATTCATTAGTGGTACCTTTCAACTTATCCAAATTGGCTATGCGTATAAATTGAAGACAATTATTTCAATGTCTTTCGGCCCTATCAAATATGTTTTCGGATTAAGAACCACTGGAGTAACTCGTTGCACTGTATAATGGAATTATAATGTATTTCTTCATTCATTCGATCCATATGCCCAAACCATTGTAGAGTGCTCATCAATCAGTCTTAAGTTCACATTCGTCCTAAATCAGTTTATTCCGTATTCTGGCATACACGCGTATTAAGATAATAATAACAAATTTATGTTCAAAACTTAGGTAATATAGTTTGCTCTTCGTTTAAAGAGAAAACTGCCCTACATACCATAACGCAGTCTCCCTATCGGGGCATGCAGAGAGGAGAGAGCACCAGACATTCCTACCGCAACAAACACCTTTCGCCTCTTTTTTATCTATACACTTTTTCATACAACTCCAACAATTTCAATGACTATTTTTATTTTATTTTATTACAATATACGGTCATTTATCAACCATTTAAAAGGTTACAAGAGTAATACTCAAAATATGATTTTGAGTGCACATAATTATAAATATAAATTATAAACAATTATAAAAACAAACATGATTATAAAAACAGGCTTATTACATTTCCTTCTTTCAAAGTGTTATATTGTACAATTTATTCATCCAAACTTTCCTTGGTTTTCCTCTACCTCGCCTTATTTGCGCTTGAAAGAAGAAAAAACAATTAGACTGGACATGTATAACTTGAGCAGCCAAACAAGACCGGAAGCTGTTTTGCTTACTTTTCCATTTCCGTTTCCTCTGCTTCCGGACGCGCATACCGCCCTGCGCCTCAGCACGCTGCGGTTCCACCAGTACCGGCATCCAGTCCCTTCTGTAGCATCACTTCTTAACGAATAAGAGTCTCAACACACGCACCCTTATATCTTGAAGATGACACGTATTTACTATCCGAAACTCTTAAGCTGCTTAAGCTTATTTTCTTTTGAAGATAAGTTTTAAATGTTAAACTTTTCCACTGGGCCTTATCATCATTAGTTCATCAAATTAAGAATGTTTATTGACACTTTTTTTTTTAAATTTTAGTTTATGTTTTTATTTATGATGCATTATTTTTTAAATTTATAAAATTGAATGAATAAGTGTTTTGATAGATAAACGAACATATATTCTAGTTGTACTTAAGAGAGACTTTCTGGAAAGTAGGAGGTGGGATTAAAAAAATATTTTACCCCTATATAGATATTTACCAATTCAATAAAAATTTACGATCGATATTATACTTTCATTACATGTATATATTACAAACTGAACGACTCTCATGACTTAACTGGAAAAACGTCTGTTTTTCGATCCGAGGGTTGCAGGTTGGATTCCCGTTGGTATCTATACATTGTTTTTTTTTTTTTAAGTTATTCAATTAAGACGTCGACAACACATTTCTAATTGGTTGGAAGAAATTGCGATGTGGTAATAATAAGCTTGTTGTTTATAATAAAACTAATTCAACCTGCCGGATTTATTACCATGTGACAATCTCTTACAACCAGAAATATGTGAAAACCAGAATTGAACAATTCTTTAAATAATCTGGCTTCCAACGGGAATCGACTGCAAACTTCAGGTTGGAAGACAGACATCTTACAAAATAGGACACGGAAGAGAGACATGTTTTGAGGTTTAATGTTTTCTAAGAATCCTAACTTAACTCGATTTTTTTTTGTAGAATAATGTTGAAACTTTTTTCTCTGCTATACAATGAAAAAGAATATATGTTACATGTCAAATAATCGAAGATATTTTTATGATAACTTTCGTGGTCTAATTGGTAAGACGCTTGACTTCCACTCGAAGATTTCGGGTTCGATTCTCGATGATACAAGAAAACAGGGGAACTAGTCTGGTTTTGCATGGTATCAATACGTACACGCGAATTATGTTCAAGTGCTGTCTCTTCATGTGCGATAGCATTGCTTAGAAACTTCGATAAAATAAAATATATTTAGTGGGTTATTTTATGATGCAATGTATCATGAAGGTATTTCTGAAAAATCTTATTTTAGACAATATCTTAATGACTTTCAACCAATGGGTTCCATACATTCTCCAGTGGTTCTAAATCCGAAGATTAATGGGGCCAAAGACAATTATGTCTCCCGGCCACGCTCTGAAATATGTCTCAACCACCAAATCGGACATGTTTAAAAGTACAATACGAATGAATGAATTATTTATAATTATGGATTTCACTTGATTGCAATCACCATCGAATACTTTGTTATAAAATAGTATAGAAAACACCCTCATATATTTAAAAAATATTATACTCGTACTTTGCTAAAAAATAACAATAACTTGAAAATAATACAAATTTTTATTGATTATTTTATTTTTATTTAATCACAGAATTAATAAAAGTTTTTATCACATCTATAATTAAAAAAATATGTATTCAATGAATCAAACGATTGTTTGAAAGTTTCATAAAGATTTTTTTTATATCCGCGATCCAATTTAAATTTCTAGTTTTAATTTTGAACACTGAAATTATAATAAATACGTATTGTATATTATATCATTTTAAAAGTACCTTAAAATCACGTTTATTATTTATTTAAATTGAAACGAATATTATTGTTTTCACTGTTTAAATAATTTAAAAACAGATCGATGCAAATCCCGGGATAGATCTACGGACCGATAGATCTTACATAAGAGTGAGCCGCGCGCGCACCACGCCAAGTCTCAACGTAGACTGAATTAATTCGATTAAAAGACAAGAGCTGCATAGGAAAATTTACTGCAGAGATCCGTAACCAGTGAACTTAATATCACGAAACTATAGTTATTTTATTTCTTTAATAATAAAAAGATAATTTACATAGCACCGTTAAGAGAGCAAACTCTCCTCAAGGGCGCTTCAACGAGACTCGAACCCGCTTTTATTAACAATCAAATTAATAAACTTGTTGAAATTTCAGCTCTTATTCTTTAACATTAATATAATTCAATTCGTTCCATCTATCGTCTAATAATTATCGAAGTTTTTTTTCATTTAAATCAATTTTTAAAATGTTTATATTATTTATAAGCGAATATACTCGTATAAGTCAGAAGTGCAAGGTATGCATGGAATGTATAGACCAGGGGTGGGCATACATGAGGTCAACGATAGCCACATTCAGGATTTTCATATATACTCGTATATAAAGAGCCACACCATAGTCACGTTCTCACGTAGTATTAAATACACAAATTCAAATTTATTACATATTCTACACAAATCTTAATTGCTATATAAAGTATAAAAACACACATATAAGAAAATATAAAAATAGCGCAGAATACATTTTGCGCGGTTTGCGCACATAGAGGCAGGAGATGCGCGCGCACCCTACACATTGAAATCACAGCACACACGTATACACCAATACTTGCGTCTTTGACAGTTGCATTCACACATGCGCATCTTGTCACTTACAACATTTAGAAAGGAAAATCGCGAAAATACAAGTATAATGGGGAAAGAAAGTATCTATATTTTTATAAGAGACATTGGGACCCGCACTTAACCCAACGAAGAGTCGCATGCGGCTTTCGGAGCTGCATTTTCCCACGTCTGGTATAGACCGAGGAAAACGTGGCTGAACCAAATAGACCAGATTTTGAAAGAAGGTAAATTAAGAAGTATGAATAATAAAATATTGTGCATGGCAAGATGTAGGAACTGTCCCGCCGTCCTCTCTTTGCTCGCCGAAAATTTTCAGCGTCTTTCCGATCATGGACTTGCGCAACGCACATATATTGTTTATTGGCCTTCTCAGTTCACCGCTCTTCTTTTTTTACGTCGTCCTTTACGTCCTCATGCAGTGAGACTCTGGAACCAGTAACAAACTAATGTTAAACTCGTTCCGTCCTTGGCACGATTTAAGAAACGACTGAAAAATTACTTAATTTCTAGTTAGTAACACGTGTTTCATTCCCGAGTTTTTTGTTCCTCTCCACCATTCCTTCATTTTCCTTTAATTTATGATATCTCACTTTTACTTTTATTATATATATTGGTCACAAATTTCATAAAGATGAATAATCATTCGAATATTTTTTACGATCATATAACTTCCTTAATTTACTTGTCTATTTGGTGGAAAAAGATTTCCGCCTGACAATAAGCCCGCCAGATTGTTTTTGAAATGAAGTGTGAATTAAACATAAATAAATAGATTTCAAAATAATATTGAGTTTTAAGGAGTTGGCGTTAGTGATAGTTTTTATGATTGACTTGTCCTAAATTTTGCAGACAGGATGTTGCTTCCAAATATGAAAAGGTTGCTGATCTACGAGTATCTATAAAGAACAGCGACAGTTTTTCTCAAACGTTTTACAAATCGTGGTAACCTTATTTTTTTAGATAAAAAGTGTTGTAAAGTTTGTATAAACTATTGTTTTTCAACACAATTCATAAATAACGTTTAGCAGTAAATCGGTTCAAATGTTTAAATCTGGGTAAAATTGGTTTTGTCATAAATATATAATCATTTTTTTAACATAGACGACAATTAATTATTTTTATAAAATATAATTAGTATTGCATGATTTCGGCGATTCTTGATACACTCAAATTTTATAATTTCTTGACAATTAACGGAAATATTGCCAATATTCTAATGAAAGTTCACATGTTACATTCAAGATAATTTTAACTATGAGCGTTATTTCTTTATCACTACATAAAGTATATTTTCATAAAATAAATAACCACTTATCGTAAACCTTCTTCATTGCACTGATGGACTTAGGCCTCTTATTTGTGACTATCTCGTGACAGGCGTCCCTTGAGGTTGTACAATGACTTTGGCCAACCCAAAAATAGTTAATATTTAAGGCCATCAATAAGAACGAAGATGTCATGTTACTGAAATACACATGCTGCAATGAGTTTAAGGAGGGAGCAAGAAAAACAAAAGGAAATGAACGACCATTTTAAAGGAACCCTGAAAGCTGGTCCAATATCGTTGAATTTAATAGAAGCTAGGCTTCGGTGATATGGACATGTACTAAGGAAATGCGAGAAACGAGACACTGGGAATGGAAGTTCCTGGAAATAGAGGAAGAGGTTATCCAAAGAAGCGATGTAAGGGTAGCATCAACCAATCCATGAGTGATCTGAATCTGACTCCAGAGATAGCTTTGGACAGAACACTGCGGAGAGCTCGTTACGCAGACCCTAAATAAATAGAAAAACGATAAATGTTTTTAATATTTAATACTAAATATAAACTTGAGATGCACATTTTTAGAAGCACCGGTCTTAGTACACATTCGAAGTTCAAGAAATTAGGTACCGTTTTTTAATTACAGTTTCACCACGGTTCACTCTCCTAACGACAATTTCAATCTGCAATCGCATTTTAACGGAAACCCAGACAGTTTTAATCAGAAAAAGATAATTTATGATCTAAGATAAAATATCATTTCATACCAACAGCTATTTCACTAATAGAAATATAATTTATGTAGCTTTTTCTTACTTTCATTAAGAACATTATCGTTTTATGACATCTATTAATGTCTGCAAATGAGACGGTGAATTATCTCAAGTGCAACAATTATGAAATAAAAATTAATCGACGGATGCATGAATAAATATGAATAATATTGCATTAATTTATTCATTGTTCCTCTCTGCCTACCTCAAAGAAGACAAAGTGATAGTATGTATGTCGAACATTTCTGATTTTTATTCGTTTAATTTCATTTTTGCTAAACAAGTAAACATATTAATTTTATTTGACCATTAAATAATCGTAAATAAATAAAACACTTATTTTTTTATTCTGTATTCACCACTGCTTTATTTGAGTTCACCACCAGTTTCAAAAACCTTCGTATTCTTAGTCAGGTGAAGATGAACTGTTCATCTTCACCTGACGAGGAAAACGGGGGTCTTTGAAACTGGTAGTGAACTCATAAAACATTGGTGAATACAAAATTTTAAAAATCTTTTATTTTTTTATAAATTTTTTTTTACCACAAAATGAAACAAACGTCTTTTCTAAGATTCAAGGAATAAAATAGTTTATATTGCATTATTAAAATAAATTTCATTATCTCTAGTTTGAAACAAAAATACTGTTAGATTGATAAAATTGACGTATATATGTATAACACATAAAACATTTTTTGGTCTATTTGAAATATCTAATAAACATACTTTCAATTTCATATGGAAAAATATATCAAGTCAATCATACTCTTAAAGGCCTCCGAACTGGAATTGGAAGAATTTAAGATATGTTAAAATGAGTAATGTTACGTATTAGGTAGACTTTCTGTTCCATCGGTGAAGACCAGTCCATGCGACACTTGTTGCAGTTCCCGAAGAGGTCGGTAGGTCGGTGTCTTGCACCGCAGAGGACTTGACTTGATCTGTGTCCTACACAGGGAGCAGAATTCTATGTGAGAATAATTAAGTGCCATTGACTCGACAAGACCAAGAAGTATATTTGTAATCGACCGATATATTGTTTTCTCAAATAATTCAAAACAGATAAAATGTGTTTTGGATACTGTTTTTGCGAATACGAGTATGTGTCCAAATAAAGGAAATAAAACTCAAAAGTTAATTAACAAATCAATACAGTTTATATGCATATTAATTATTAATTCTCAACCATTTCAAAATTGGAACATATGATATTAAAAACCTTAGTTAACTTGAATAACGAAATACTCGATCATAAAATCGAGGCTCCACCAACCGCGTTCAATTTATTGGTCAATTATAATTAAAACGGGGTCTGGGGGCGTACTTGATTTCACTATTTGGACTAGTACAAAAAAGCATTGTAGTCGAATTTATTAGTAAATTACGCACTAATTCGTGAATAAGGTGCGACAAGAGTTGGTATGCCGTGTAATATGTGATATAAAATATTGATGTGGTTCATAACTGTAGTTCTTTTTCTTAACAGTAAGGGGAGGTCACTCATGACATATGGGATAGAGTAGAGCAGATACAACTAAAATAAAAGTATGCTTAAAACTAATGAAAGTAAAACTCTTAGAACCATTGCAAGTAAAATACTTTCATATCCGAGAAATATGCGAAGTAGAGGATATTGTGAGATGGAGTAGAAACCACAGAAAACACTGGCACTGAACCGCAGAAGACACTACATGTGGAAAAGGTGGATAATGCAAGAATTATCTACATGACAATGCATGAAATACCCGCCAACAGTCGTTTCCAAGAAGATTTCCAAAACCATGAAAGTCAACATCTTAAGAGAATCACGTTTTTTTTTCAAATTCAAATGTAACGTAAAACAAATCGTTCAGATAACAAATACACAAAATGTACATCATTATTAACATTGAAGGGCAAGGTGATGCTAGATATTTGACAATATTTTAAGTATCGCCGACTCCTGTATAAATGCCATCAATCGCTCAGTAATCCGTTAATCAGTGGGTAACTCTAAAATTAGTTCAACACCGACACTATTCGAAATTCTCTATGGCGCTCATTCTTTATTCTCTATCCGATAAAGCCACAAACTTCTAAAATGATCTCCGCTTTCCGCTGGTGTGGAATAACCTGCCATGGAATAACCAATTCTGGTGTTAAATTGTTTATTTACATACTTACAAAAAAAACTTGTTCATAACAAAATACAGATTCATTAAAAACAAAATATGGATTTCAAAGCAATAAACTACAGGTGCACTGTAAAAGTATGTAATTCCATTTTAGAAGGTGACTAGATTCAGATTATTTATGAGAATAATGGACGGAGTTTTTACGACAAAAAAATTTTATACGTTAGGCAACCAACATTGATTCATTATCCTTATAGAGAGAAAAAGTTGATATATAAAAAATATTAAATAGCCTGAACTTAAATTGATAATCGTATGTTAACATACATCGCATACAACGGATCTTGTTGCATCTCAAATCTTCTGAATAAATAAGTACGTAAAATATTAGTTAATTCGTTTAGAATGCTTTTTTGTGTTATTGCAAATAGCGAAGATATATTGTTATAAAATTTTGAAAGCGGGAAGAGTGAAAACCCTTTATAATAGGTGAGCATGCACGACGACGTGTATGGACGTCACAGAAGCGAAATACACGTATATATGACATGATAGAATGCAGTGGAGATCTGTTCTCTGTGTCTGTTGAAGCCAATAGGGATATACTCGTAAAATATGTTAGTGTGATGATAATGCAAATATTGAAATCTCTCTTTGTTGATGCAAATAGGGATATAACATACGAGTATGTTAGTGTGATGATAATGCAAATATTGAAATCAAAACGAAATAGAAAAAGTATTTCATGTGCTTTTCTTTAACATGGATTTTGAAGTGCTTTTTTATGTCTAGAAATCGGTTAATGATCAATCATTTTGTTATTCACTAATTAATTTATTAAATCTTACTGGAATAACAAAGCGATTTATTGTTAAATATTTTAATATGGAGATCACGAAGTTAAAACCGAAACCTTTAATAAACAGTAAATGATCGATTGTAATTTGTGAATTTCTAATTTAAAAGCTTTTTTGGTGTAATGTGGTTATTATTGTCAGATTTAATTAGTCTTTTGTTTCGGTGTGATTTTTATTTATATGACTGCTCTATAACAGACCTGCACAACTCAAAATGGCACGAGGACCATAATACTAAAGGAAAGCCGTTGCGGGCCGCAAAATTGTAATTATAACTACAAAATTAACTAATTTCAATAATAAACAAAATAGTTATTGTAAATATATAATGAAAAAATAAATATGTACTAGGAATAAACATGGAAGTTACAGGAATTGTTTTTCAGTAACAAGTTGGTCATATTCGGGAGACATATGATACAGTATTTGAAGTAGCCGTTTTTAATATATCTTCCAAATAATCGTCACTCAAACATTGTTTACTTTTATTTAATGTTCATAATTGAGAATGTCTGTTCACATATATAAAAGTAACAGAATAAGATACACACGCTTGATGTGTATGTTACGTGGTGAAAAATATTTTTTCTTACAAAAATAAATAATTGATTATTTTAAAAATGAAATAAATCTTTATATTTATTCTATTATATTCATAACACAATAAACCTAAAAAGAACAGATTTTTACATTTATTATAATATTATGCGTCTTCACGAAAGGCTTCGCTGGCCGCAGAGAGTGCTGGTGGGCCGCATGTGGCCAGCGGGCCGTATGTTGTGCAGGCCTGCTCTATAATTTATGTTTCTTATTTTTTTTAATATTTTGTGAAGGTTTAGGACAGGCATGTGTCTAGTGAGGCAGGGAAGTGTTTTATATGTATTAGTTCTGTATAAAAAATAAAAAGTAAGAATAAATTTAAAAGTATCTCCCCCGTTCCTCTGCTTTAATTACATGCTGATCAATAAATTTAATGTTGATTTTATGGTGGAATTCCTAGCTGAGACTAATTTTTTTTATAAATTTTCAATATTCTTCAGTTTTGCTATAGTGGAGGATTGATGTAATATTAATTTTAACGTGATTGCTTTATCGATTTCTAGTGTCGCTTCCTTCAATATTTCGCAATTAGTGCCAGTTACGGAGTACAACAAGATTATTTATAACTGAAAGAAAAGTCTATCCTTATAAATAAGAGCATATAAGGAAGACAGACATTTAAAACGATAGATATAAAATTAAATATATAATTTACTCAGATCTATCCGAAACGCTCTAAGTTGGTCTAAATGAAAACAAATGTAAAATCTAAAAATAAATGTCACCCTAATACCATATTATTGTCGATAATAATTAAGATAGTTCTGATTTATAATAACAGTTGTATTATTTTAACTTTTGTAAATGAAAAAAGGCACGTGTTGTTATAAATCAATTACAAAATTTTAATAATTTCCTTTTATCCACGTCCTGATGAAGTGTTGAATATATGATAGTGGCGAGTAAAGATTTTATAGTTTTGACATTCAGCTGTCAGTTGGTGTGTCGGAGCGGTATTGTTGTGTTCAATGTGGTCTTTCTTTAGAAAATTTACATCAAATATTTTTATAGGGGTAGTTGATAGTTTACCCCGGAAATATTTTTAAACAAATAACAGTTCAGAAATGTATTTAAATAACTCTGAAACTGGATAAACCGTCTAGTATATTATTAATCAATCAAAGCTCATTTATTAGATCCTCCCAATAATGACCAACTTCATGAATGTTTATTTTAAACTTTTTTAATCAAAAGAAATGTTTGGTAAAATGATCTCATTTGTTTTCTAAATATCCCTTAAAGCTTTTCCTATTAAATTTATAAAATAATAAAATAAATACGTCAATCAGTGAAATTTATTTATTTACTGATTCATTTAATACAAATTTATGAAAAATCAAGGCAAAGAAGAACAAGTGATTTCAAGTGGCCATTATTGGATCAAGATTTGTTGCATGTCATTTGTCATGAGATCAGTAAACTACTTTTGTCGGTATCTTACTGAGTGAAGATGGATATGAAATAAATAGGTTGATACTTTTTAGCGATTGTTGGTTATTATACAATTTCTTTGTCAAAAAAAATCACATGATAAGTCGTGAGACCTTACCGCGTGAGTCAACCCTTGGCGTAATGCATCAATTCAAAGAAATTAATATCCCAGCCCACAATCTCCATATATTTATCAAAAACAAAGAATGACTAAGAGATACTAAAAAATCAACAATATTTACGTCTCTTTTTTTATAAAGAAAAACGAACCCAAGTATTTGAATTTCACTTCTGGTTTAATTTATGTTATATAATTAAACAATAAATATACCAGTCTGGCAGTAGGATAACAAATAGGTCACTAGGCCTATTGCATATTGGCAAGGCTATTGATATGTCGTCCTCAATAATATCTGCATTAGCAGCTTTCAAACAAACGTCAAACAAATATTATTTAATATAATACATTATTGTATATGGGTAGGTTCCTCTAAGCGAGTGAGATTTTATTAGCAAAATAAAAAAATGATTTTGTAAGTAATATAAAAAAACGTAATTGCGGCCGCCATATACAAAATAATTAAATAGATAAGAACATTTGAACCTTGTCCGTTTTATGGATAAATTCATGTATTCGGGAAAAAATCATCGAACGTACCATGTACGTCCATACTCTCTTGAGGTAAAAATTCGCTCGCAGTACACCGTACGGCCATACTCCTTTAGAGGCCAAAATTCATTCAACCACAACAAACATTTTTAAAACAAATTATGCGGTAATTATTCTTCTTGTCTACTAGCCGCAAACTGCAAAAAACGATTTTTTTAATTTATTTGGTGATATTTTGAGACATTCTTCTTAATCATGTGCTCCTGGATAAAAATATAAGTCTAAATTCTTATGTATGGAAAATATTTTTTTTGAAAATTCTAAAAAAATATAAAAAATATATCTGGAAAGTAAGATTTTATCTGACTTCATATTTATACAAAATGGCGGCTATTTACTACGTTTTCTATTATTTATTTCTACTTATTTTACTTAAATTTATATACTTCTCATCAGGAGCATATGAACAAGGAGAAGGAACAAGGAGAAATCGACAACTTTAGCTTTAAAAATTATCAAATTTTAACTATTTATTTGTCTACCTACCTTGAAAATAATGATTGAAATATTTGTTTGCATTTTGACCACGAAAAAAATTTCAATAAACCGAATTCTTAAAATCTTGTATTTAATTCAAGCTGAACAAAAACTTTTATATTATTAATAGCAAAGGCATTAACACTGTGGAGGTTTAAAGACATTGTAATTTATTTTATAAAACACTATTTATTCCACTTAATATAACGGTATAACCCTACCGGTTTCAAGATTTTCACCTCATTATCAGGGGAGTATAAACAAGACTGAATTATGTTCGAACTGGTACCGACATACACACTTCTAACAGTAAAAATTCGAGTTGAATATTATGGGTAAATTGGACAGATTAGAGACCTTGAAATATCCAAGTCAGTGCATTGGAATAATGAACATCTGGCACACATATATTCCCAAGATCTCACTACTGCTTGCTGAAGTTGTCTCCTGCCTCCCTCTACTCAGAATCCCCATCCCGATTTTTTAAAGTTAGAAGCGTGTATATCGGTACCAGTTCGAACATAATTCAATCATGTTTATACTCCCCTGATGATGAGGTGAAAAACCGGTAGGATTATACCGTTATATTAAGTGGAATAAACAGTGTTTGATAAAACAAATTACAAAAACTTTTACTAAAAAGCGACTTCCGTGGTCTAGTTGAAAAGATTCCAGCCGAGGGTTTCGGCTTCAATCTCCCATGGTACCCAAAAGATAAAATAAAAAAATGATAACAGTCTGTTAAATTAGTTTATCTGATAACAATACTCGCGGTAGGCGTGCGGGAGTGTTGTTGCTTATGTACGTGTGCTAGAATTCTCATTGTCAAAACGTGCGATGACAAGCTGCGAGTTTGGTGCCTACTTCAGTGGTTCTAAGCTCGGATGCTATATTAATGGGGCCGAATACAGTGTGGACTCTCGGACACGCTCTTCAATAAAAAAATATTTTATATGTACTATATGAACAAATTTAATGGGAAAATATAAGACCACAAACAATGTGTATCTTTTATACGTCAATGTCTTTCAACAAAGATAAAAAATCTTATCAATTCATTTGTCGTGTCTCGTCTGGATTATTGTAATTCTATTTATTCTGGTCTGCCTACTTCCCTAATTTCTAGACTCCAGACTGTTGATATATCGTAGTCATAAATAAATATTGTTTTATATAAGTCTGCTTCTGTGAAGTCAATATTGGTTCAGGTTTCGCGAACAGATCGATTTCAAACTTTGTACTCAAGTCCCTTAATGGGATGTCTCCATTGTATTTTACGAATCTATGTGTGAGGAATGTATGTTCGAAGAAGACTAGACCTTTGATGTTGATTTCATCTTCATCCAATAAATTGATTGTTCCGAACCGATCCAATAGAGCGGAGCAGCACGAAAGGGCTCTTGCCGGTGCTGATTCTGTGGCGAGAAAAGGTCTACCTCTAACCGATATGGGTGGCGTGTGCAGCATTAGGAAGTGCTTGAAGACAAGCTTTTTGGAACGATCTTTTTATGTTTACACTCAAATTATTTTTTTGTAATATTTTTAATATAATATTAGTGGGCTTGAATCCCGAGTAAAACGCCTTTGATGAGAGTCTTCTCTTTAAATAGCGCTATATAAATTATCTCATTATTATTACTATCGATCTGTCATTAGACAATAAAAAGAAGCATATTAGATAACAATAAAAATAAATAGTATTAAAAATATATTGCATACATTATACACATTGTATGTACCATAATTTCTTCATCAAAAAGTACACTTCATATGATCAATAACTCGTGAGCCCTTACCACGTTAGTCAACCATTGGTGTATTTATTATTATTCGTCCATCATTGGACAGTAAAAAAGAAGCATATTGGATGATAATAAAAAACAAAAACTACTAAAAATATATTGCATATATGTATGTACCCTTATTTCTTTGTCAAAATGTTTACTTCACATGACAGATAAGTCGTGAGCCCTTGCCACATAAGTCAAAGCTTGGTGTTATGCATCAATTCAAAGAAAATAATATCGCAGCCCACAATCTCCATATATTTATCAAAAACAAAGAATGACTAAGATATACTAAAAAATCAACAATATTTACTTCTCTTCTTTTACAAAGAAAAATTAACCTAAGTATTTTAATCTCACTTCTGGTTTAATTAATGTTATATCATTAAACAATACTCGTAAATAGACCAGTCCCGCAGTAGGATAACAAATAGGTCAATAGGTATATATGGAACACTATAATTGATATATCGTCCTCAATAGCATTGGCAGATTTCAAACAAACGTGAATCAAATATTATTAACTACTAAAAATATTTTGTATATATGTAACATACTCGTACACTAGGTTTATTGGAAAAAAATCTTAACTCCATCATGCACACTGCAATCACTCCAAAAAGAAAATGATTTCAATATTTATTACTCTTCTTGAAAGTATTTTGATGCAACAATTCCATTAGGCACTGTTACACATGTTAAGTCCACTTGAAATGGCAAAGACAACATAAATTCCCATCCATCACTGATTGCCCGCATGTGAACGGGAGTTCTTCAATACATTTTTTTTTGCAATATCATGTCGTGAATTTATAAATTTATAATTTGATGGTATGTATTTTTATTCGTGTTAAGGAAGAATATAAGAGAGCATACATACATACCATTACGCCGTTTCCCTATCGAGAAAGGTAAAAATAAGCGAACGGCAGACTTTCCTAACGCAACACACATCTTTCGCTTCTTCTACATCCATACAGGTCCTATGACTTCTCTGACTTTTACATTTCGTTCTTTCAAAATATCTCTACACTTGACCTAATTTACTTTCCTTGGTCTTTCTCTACCACGCATTCCACTCATATTTGCAATGTATATTTGTTTGTTAGTCTTTCTTCATTAATTTGTTCGACATATCCAAACCATCTCAGGGTGCTCATTTTCACATTGCTCAACACGTGAGTCTTAAGATCACATTCATCCCTAATCACTTAATTCCGTATTGTCATACATTGTCACTCTATGTATTCTTCTAAGTGCTCGCATTTCTATAGCATTTAATCGGATTTTTTAGTCTTGTTCCATGTCCTGGTTTCACTCCCATACATCAAGGTTGGCACCAAAATACTAAATATGGAATATCATCTTAGCAAAGTTTGATACTGTCCAGTTCGAGTATATACGTATTAATGCCCCATTAAGTCTGTTTCCTATCGTCACACGCTCTTCAATATATTTCATAACACTTCCATCAACTGAGAAAATACGAGTACTACTCGTACCTAAATAACAGAATTCTTCAACTCGCTCTTCTCTTTCATTACTTACCCATATATCACATTTACTTTTCTATCGCCATAACTTTGAATTTTGCAACATTCAAACTCAGATCTTTCCTTTTAAATCTCTTATAAATGTGCGTATCACGCTCTGTGATTCGCTTATCATTATTAAAGTATGATATTAAAGAAATAGGAAGTAAAGAATACACCCCATTAAAAAAACATATTTTCTGATAAAATTGCACCAAATGTTCGTGGACGGTGTTTTTCGTATTGCACCAAATGTTCGTGGACATTTTAAGCATCTCAGCAACCTTTCGCGCAAAAGAACACTGGTTATTCTCAACCAAAACCTTGATTTGGTCGTCATCAGTTATAATCAACCTTTCATCTTCAAAATGACGCCAAAATACAATACCTGCTCGAGAAATTTCGGTATACAATGTGTGAATAAATACGCTCAACCTTTCATAATAATATACATTCAGCACGTTTGGAATGAAGAAATCAATGAAAATTATATCCTGACAATATCTCCGAGAAATACGAAATCACTTTCCGGACAAAATATTATATTTTTATGCACTCGTTTACCTGGATTTGAAAGCTCTTTTGAGATGATACCACGTGTCGTTTCGTGTAAAAATAAATAAAAAATTTGAGAATTCAGTGCACCTTTAATTATTGTTTACTTTTACGAGTATACAGTGTTCAGTACGACAGTATTACATACTTAGTAACTGGAAATCTAAACATGTTGATATTTTTATAGTTATTTCCTGAGTATATTATGAAACTACAGCTTTATCCAGTTTTCCAGTGGATTAAGGGACATAAATCGAAATTTAGTTGTCCCATTAAATGGCCATAAATTAAATGTGCTTCCAAAGAGAATATTCTGAGATTTTGGAAAATGTGGGTAAACGTCGTCAACAAAAGCCGATGTTTGCATCAACAGTCGATATTTCAGAGGGGAACGAGTTTGGAAACAATCGGGGAATGAAACCGGGGGTACAAGAAGGCGGTCTAATTAATTTCTTTTTGACACATTAAATGTTGCTTACAAACCAAATATTATTTTTTTTAAATTCAAGAATAGATTATGATTATCATAAAAAAATAAAGACAATTTATGTTTACTTACTTTATTTTGTAAGTATAATCAGTGCCGCACGTGTATAGACGACACCCCTAGATAGTTTGCAACTATAATAGATGGCGCCACTAGATAGACGGAGCTCCTGGATAGACGGCGTCCCTAGGTAGACGACACCCCTAGAGGTGTAACGCACTGAATTTAAGTGCAGAATGTCGCCGGTTCGAACTCCGCGCTGTGCTACTCCCCTCGAACAACGCAGGCATGTTTTTCGCCTAGTATTCGGAGTATAAGGATACCTATGACTTCGTTCATATCTATTCTTTCAAAAAGAGGGGGGGGGGCATATCGGTGTACTCCAATCGTCTCACTTCGGTGTGTCATTGGATCCAGTACAGCGGTGTGATTGGTGAGTTTGCTGGTGTGCAACGGCTCTCACTTAAAAAAACTCCCTCCCCCCCCCCCATCCCGATGACTTTTGGTGATGATATATTTCGCGCCACACGGAGTTTAGTCTATTTTGTTTTAGCGTGGATCTTGAATATGTTTTAAATTGTTTCAATAATGAAAAACTTCTCTCGTAGTTTGTTAATGATGTGCATGAATAAAATAATGTAGATATTTAGATAAACATTTACTACAATATTTTTTTGTTAATTATTCCAATCGCAATGATGTAGTATTGAACTATTGTGATCCTCATTCGATTTTAAATATGAACTGAAGTGAATGCATTCTTCCATAAAGCATTCATCTAAATCGTTCTTGGACATATTTTAAAAACCTATTTATAAATCTTTGGCTTGGCGTTCCTAGACAAATGTCTAGGTTTGCCTATTAACAAATGCGACTCTGAGTGTAATACTAAATTCCTTGATGCTTATATACGAAGGACCTTAAAATATGACATTTATCAATGCTAAGGTAGATTTTTTCGTCGAAACTTAGGAGTTTTTTATATTTTAATAGTCATATATTGTAACTTGTGTGTATATTATCCTGTTTATTGATTTTCTATTCTGAAAGTAGAGTCCACGTATAGGGATATGTTTTGTTATCAAGCCTGCTTATAAATAAAATAAGAATTTTGTAATTTGTTTTATCAAACACTGTTTATTCCACTTGTTGTATGTATGTTGGTACCAGTTCGAACATAATTCAGTCTTGATTGTGCTCCCCTGATGTTGGTGAAAACCTTGAAACCGGTATTTAAACAAAAAAGTGGAATTAACAGTGTTTGATAAAACAAATTACAATCTCTTTGAACCCTCACAATGTTAATGCCTTAACTATAAATAATATAAAATAATGATTTTTAGAAGTGTACCTTTCTAGCTGTGCAGCTAGAACCAAATGATATCCAAAGCCTTTAGTAGTCAAGCATTGATTACCACATTATATTTCTAGTCGGGATATGCACTCTGTGAGTCAGGAAATAGAGAGGTTTGACTGGGTTAACCGATAAAGTGAATCGTACTGGTATAGAAATTCTTCGAGAACTTCACACGTTTTGAAAAAATATGCGTTAATTCAGCCACTGAATGGTAACTGAGAAATTTACAAATTTTATCTATCGATAACCTCCGTGGCCTAGTTGGTAAGACGCCACCTGTGTGCCAACCCGGGGTTTACGAGTTTGATTCCCGTCGGAACTTAAAAAGGATTCAAATCTGCTTTTCACTTAAGAACTCTTTAATACCTTTCTGGTTGATTGGAAGAGATTGCCACATGACAATAATAATGTCAATTTGTACTGTTTACAACAAAAGTGCAATACAATACTATTTATTTATATTCTTCATTGCAAAGTTTACAGAATGCCGACTATATTGTCAAGAGATAATTTATCTCAGCTTTGTTATAGTCCAAATATATCTAGAAAAAAAAACAAACATAAAAAAATAAAATAAATTAGTAAAACGATAATTTAAATTTAACTTTTATTTAGCAAATCAATGTTTGTACCATAAAAGGTAAGTGTTAATTTAGCAGTGGAATTGTATAGAAGACTAATACTAACTGGATGAAAACAAATTGAAAAGAGTGAAGGAACCCTGGAATAAAGCAATATCAGTAGGCGCTAGGCATTTTGGTCAGAAATAGATGGATTATTGGAGTTGGCCCAATTTCTCCGATCAAACCGCACAGGAGTCATAAATTCGCTAAAGAGCTCTAATGGACCGCTCGTAACACCAACAACCGATCCCCGCCCGCACTAATTAATATGCAATAATGGTTTTGCGTGTACTTCTTTCACAACTGCATATTACATAAGTAGATTTCTTTGACTATTTACATTTCCATCTTTCAAAATATCATTCACTTGATTCAACCACACTTTCTATGGTATTGCTCTATCACGTCTTCAACTTACATTTGCAATGTTTATTTGTTTTTTAAGCCTTTCTCATTCGTTCCCTACTCACGCCCAAGCCATCGTAAAATGCTCGTTTTGTACTGTATTACACTTTCGTTGTATACAGTACAATATGATGGGCTTATTGGCATGCGGTAATATCTTCCAGCCAACCAGAAAGATGCTAACGAGGCCTTACGTGAAAACAGGAATCCTTTTAAGAATTATCTGGGTTCCAACTGGAATCGAACCCACAACCTCCGGGCAGGAAGACTTACCAACTAGGCCACGGAGGTTTTTTTCATTGGACTTAAAACATCAGCCTTAAGTTCTTACATATTAAATACAGTTAATACGAAATTAAGTAGAGAAAATTAATAAAACTTAGAACGGTTTGTTAAAATCCACCAAAAAATGAGAACTTCAGGCGGATAAAGATTTTTTTATTAACGGAACATTATGCCAAAGTGGAATAGATTTCCAACAAGAGAATTCAATGTGATATATAGTACACGACACAATAAATAGATGTTGAATTGTATTACACTTCCTTAGCATACAATACAACACGACGGGCGTATTGCCGTGTGGCAGTATATTGCAACCAACCAAATGTTAAAGAAGTCTTAAATAAAAACTAGAAAGGATATTTTTTTTAAATCCAATTTGTCTTCTAACGGGAATCGAAGACGCAACTTTCGTGTTGGAAGCCAGAGTTTTACCAATTAGGCCACGGAGGTCGGCATGTTCTTATCGCCATGTCATTAACTCTTGGCGAATATGATTTATATATTTAAAGAGTTTTAATAAACATTCCAATATCAATAAACGACCTCCGTGGCCTAGTTGGTAAGATGCCTTTCTCCTATGGAGGTTGCGGATTCAAAGCCTGCTGAAACCCAGATTTAAAAAAAAAAGGATTCCAGACTGGTTTTTACTTAAGGTTATTTAAATAGCCTTAAGTGAAAACCAGACTGGAATCTGGTTAGTTGGAAGAGATTGCTACATGGCAATAAACCCGCCAGGTTGCACAGTATACAACAAAAGGGTAATACAATACAAGTGGGAAAAATCAGTTTTGATACTAACAAAAGTTTTCAACGTGAATTTCCACAATGTTTCTGCCGAAAACAAATCAAGTTTATCAAATTAACAAATTAAGAAATTAAGTTGATCCCTTCAATATGATTAAGTTATTATTTATATATCATTTATAGTTGATGAATAATGATTATTTACCTTATAATCTCCAAGCGTTTTAAAAAAGGTTTATTGTGTAGAAAATTTAAAAAATATATATTTTCTACTTACTCAACACAATCTGCTTGTCCCTTAAGTGAAATGAATCAAGCAACTGACCTGCAACAAAAAAAGAAGAGAATAAATATTTTTTGTACTCAAGTTACCATAAAGCTTCACGAGAAAAGAAAACGAACGTTCTTTTTGTACAGACAGTTAAAAATCCAAATAAATATTAAAATAAACACAAATTTTATAACAGTCTTCGAAGTTTTGCAAGAGAAAATTTTTAAACGTCTCCCAGAATCTGTTCAATATAATGATCTGACTGTGAAGATGTGTTTTAAGGACTACCCGGAACATTTCAAAAAGAAAATAAAAATTGTTATTTTTTCGAAAAGTCATATGTTCGACGTGTGTATTCCGAAATGTTATTTTCGTCTCTTGTCTCTATTAGTAAAATGAATCAAACGAATTTGCATAGTTACGTAATATGTATAATAAATAGAACTAAACTGATTTAGATGAGCTCATTATAATGGGTATCAAAAACGATAGACTTCTTTCTATTTTTTCAATGATCAGGAATTGAGCCCAAAACCATGAAAGGGAAAATAAAAAAAAATGTCCTAGTCTGATAAACGAGTTCGTCTAGTAACAATACTCGTACGTTTTTTTTTTTTTTTTTATTTATTAAACAAGTAAATTATTATACAAACATTTGTTGAGGCTATACCTATGTACAAATTTATTACTTAACTAATCTTAATTATATGTTATAATTTATGAACTTATTTAATCTTATTTTCCTACATATCATTTTATTTTATTTATTCAATCTTAATATATGAGATCTTAGAAATAATTAACACCTACATACTACTTATAACTAGATAACAATTTTTACACTAATTATTCAGCAAAAACAAGTCCACTCGTTCAGGCTACTTGTATTCCATCACATTCACTCAGACCTCGGTCGTCCCAGCTAATACTGTAGGTGGACTAGTCATGCAACAGATAATGCTTCGGGAGCTTGTGCTTATAACGGAAGGGTAGGTCGGATTTACTCTCGTAAGCCCCCAGGGCAGCGACTAAGGGATTTCTGTGATTTTGTTGGCTTTTATAGAACTTCACGGTCCAAGCGAGGATGTGGTGTTGTAGGGTTTCTTCTCGCTGTTCAGCGTGAAGTCGGGTAAGATTTGTTCTGGGATGGGTGTTAAAAGATATCTTGAATGCCTTGTTCTGCACTCTCTGGAGTTTCAGGTGATCCGTGTTGCTCACACTACCCCAAACGGGTGCAGCATAGGTCAAGATAGGACGAATAAGGGTTTTATAGAGGAGGAGCTTATTTTTGGGTGAAAGGAAGCTGCGTCGATGAAATATCGAACTGATAGCCCCTATGCCCTTGTGACCCTTCTGTCTGATGGTATTCAAATGGGTTTTCCACGTCAGTCGCCGGTCAAGGTGCAGGCCGAGGTATTTAACCACGTCCTGCCACTCAACCAGGCAACCACCGATGAATAAGGGCATCGATGGCACTCTTTCCTTGATTTTTCGGGAGAACATGATGGCCTCAGTTTTGGCGTCATTGATTTTGAGCCTCCAGTCCTGGTAGTATTTCTCAAGGATCTCAAGAGCAATCTGAAGACGGCGACCAGCTCGATCCACCTTGAGTGACGATGCGTAGCATGCCGCATCGTCAGCAAAGAGTGCGAGTTTACAGTTTGGGGGAGTAGGAATGTCGTGTGTGTAAATGTTAAATAGACATGGTCCAAGTATACTGCCTTGGGGGACACCCATAGGGATGGGCCTGGCGGATGACGTAGAATGATGAGTGGTGACTGTTAAACTTCTATTGGAAAGGTAGGATTGAAGTAGTTTCACGAGATAGAGTGGAGTGCCAGTGAGGAGAAGTTTGTGAAGAAGGCCATCATGCCAGACAGTATCAAAAGCCTTCTCAAGGTCCAGCAGTACCATGCCAGTACTTCTGTTCCTATTGAAGCCCATCGACACGTCTTCCACGACACGGGTAAGTTGCTGGACCGTGTTGTGTCTTGTTCTAAATCCAAATTGCTCATGAGGGAATGTATTATTGGATTCGTGATGGAACACTAGCCTTGAGGCAACCACTCTCTCAAGGATCTTGCCAAGACCTGGAAGAAGGCTGATGGGCCTGTAGCTAGTTGGATTTTCGGTAGGTTTATTTGGCTTGTGGATAGGAACAATGTTGGCTACTTTCCAAATACTCGGAAAATACCCATTAAGGAGTGAGGCATTTATTATTTTAGTAAGAAAAATCCTCGCTTTGAGTGGTAACTGTTTAAGAAGGCTATTGTGTATATTGTCGGGACCGGGTGCTTTTCGTGTTTTAAGTCTGTCAAGGATACGACCAATTTCGGACGGGGTGCAAAGTTGCACCTCGTTTTGGTTGGTCGGGGAGTAAGCAAAGCTGGTGAGAGTGTCCTCGACAGCTTTATTGACATCAACATTTCCAAGGTCGGAAGTGATTGAGTACGTATTCTCATAAGCGTCCGCCAAGGCATTAGCCTTGTCACTGCCAGAAACAGCCAACCCTGAGGCTGTGCGCAGAGGTGGTATGCTTTGAGACGAGCACTTGATACCCTTGACGACTCGCCAGAGAGTACCGTTACCCGGTTCTAGAGCTGCCAATTTTCTCTGCCATAGCTGGTTTTTAAGTAGGCGGATTTCTTTTTTGATTTCATCTTGGAGGACGTTTAGAAGTGTTTTGTCACGTTTGTCTAGTGTACGTCTGTAGGTCTGTCTTTGTTTGTTTTTTAGAGATATAAGGAGTTTGATATGAGGAGTAAGAGTTATTTTGTATGGAGTGACAATTTTGAGGGGAACATTTTCATCACGGGCATTATGGATGAAGGTGGAGATGGTATCTATCGCGGTATCAATGTCCTGTGGGCTCACCAGAGTTTCTGGTGATAGGCAGAGCTGGTTGTGGAGGTAGGCTTTGTAACCCTTCCAGTCAGCATTGGCGTAGTCGTACTGCTCCCTGAGGCTAGCAATCGGCCTCACTCCCAATGTGAAGTAGACTGGGAGGTGGTCTGACGAGAGAGCTTCTAGAGCAGTCAAGCCAGAGATGTTAGGGTAGTTTTTGACTACGGCAATGTCCAGTGTAGAAGGGCTACGGGGGTTGGTGAAACAGGTATGTTGATTTGGATAGAGTATTTGACAGTTGTGGTTTTCCATATAATTGTACAGCGTCGTTCCGTTCGGGTTAGCTCTCAAGCAGTTCCAGTAACGGTGCTTGGCATTGAAGTCCCCGGCCATGATGACCTTGGGCCCCAAGGCCAGCACTGCCTCGATGTCCTTTTCCAGAAGTGAACGATAGCCGGTACAATATGCTGCCACAATTGTGACTGTCTCCCTGTCAACCTTGAGGCTGATGGCAGTAGCCTCCAAGTTTGTCAGGGCGGGCGTGAGGAGTTGGGTATGATGGATAGTGTCTCGGATGAGGATCGCGGTGCCTCCACCTCTACCGGAAACGCGATCCGATCTATAGATGGTGAAGCCACCGGTGCCTCTCACACGAGATACAGGTTTTAACCAAGTTTCCGTTATAAGCACAATATCTATACCTGAATTGTTCACCAACAGCATCAGCTCCTCGATCTTCTGCTGCATGCTGTAAGCATTCCAGCAGAGCACTTTCATTCCAGAGAAACTCGTCATCACGCTTATCCTACGAGCTGCTCAATGATCTCGAGGTAGATCATAGTCTTCTCGAGCTTAGTGGTGCAAGAAGCGAGCCTGCTCCGGGCTCCGATGACAAGGCGCATGATGGCGAGTAACTCGCTCTCTCCGTTTGTGAACGTGTTAATCGGGGGCGGGGGCAGGGGCTGAGCACGAGGAGGGTGGAGTGTTTGAGTAGAAAGGGGGGCTATAGGAGAGGCTGGTAGGTGAGGTGGTGAGGCTGGAGTACCGCTGGCTACCTGGCTCCACGAGCGATGGTCCATCCGGGGAGCCGGTACGCTGCGTCTCTTATGTAGGCTGGATATGTATTGTTGGCGGCGGGGGCAACCACCATAGTTGGCCGGATGAGCACCCTCGCAGTTACAGCAGGCCGCAGGGGTGTCCCGCTCTTTCTTGGGGCAGTCGGTATACTCGTACGTGTTCGAGTGTAGTTTATTCTGCACGTGCGGTATAGATGCCAATACGTGCAATGACGAACCACGAGTTTCTGACTGATACATTTTTGTTTAAGTCGAATTCATAGGTTTTCAATGATCTACATTTTTCATTCAAAACCTGTATCTATTACAGCGAGGGGTTTTGAGTACACACAACTCTTATAAAAACTCATTGTAGAGACAGATTAATACGTAATAAGACTAACGAGCAAATCGAGAATTTAGACGCAAAATACAACACACAACTAAAAAAAAAAGTTATAAGTAATAAGATCAAAGCGAGAGTTTTAAAGAAAATAAGCACAACTCAAATACAATCAAACTTTCACCATATTAAGACTAATGATAATAATAAGAAGTAGTTATAAAATTTTAATAAAATAAATTCAACACTTATTTTGTATTCACCGCTGATTTATTTGAGTTCACTACCGGTTACAAAGACCTCCTGAAGTTGAAGTTGAACTCAAGACACTTGAGTTTTACTTCAATCAATCAATCAATCAATGGCACTACAGCCCATTGTGGTTCCTGGCCTCCTCCAGCAGTCATCGCCATTCCCTCCTATCCTGGGATGCATTCCTCCAGCCCCTGATGCCAATCACGCTTGTATCACTCTGTACCCCATCCATCCACCTGAGCTTTGGTCTACCCACGCTACGTCTTCCTCGGGGCTTGGAAAAGAGTACCTTGTTAGGCATTCTCTCTTCTCCCATTCTTGCTGCATGCCCCGCCCAACGTAGCCTCCCATTTTTTATGTATTTTATAATGTTGGTCTCTTTGTATATGATGTATAACTCCTCATTATATCTCACTCTCCAAAATCCATTTCCTGTATGGGTCCGAATATTTTTCTGAGTATTTTCCTTTCAAATATTAGAAGGGAAGATTCGTCCTTCTTACTCAATACCCAGCATTCAGACCCATATGTGAGGACAGGTCGTAGCAGTGTCCTATAAATGGTAAGTTTTGTTTTTCTGGACAACAACCGAGATATAAGGTGTTTTCTCAGACCAAAGAAGCATCTATTTGCCATGAATATTCGACGTTTAATCTCGATAGATGCATCATTAACACTTGTCACTATGGATCCCAGGTAGGTGAAGGGTGTTTACACGTTCTATTGTATGAGAACTTATATTAATCGTGGTAGGTGTCTGGTTATTATGGGGTGATTTAGTGGCTATCATATATTTGGTCTAATCGGAGTTGACGTGAGTTTTACTTCACATACCGAGAAAGACGGAGGTCTTTGAAACTGGTAGTAAACTTAAATAAAACAGTGGTGAATACTAAATAAAAATTAATATTTTATTAAAAAAAATATAAGCATGACACAGGAAAGTGAAAAAACGTCTTTTCTAAGATTTAAGAAATAAGAAGTTAATTAATTTATTTATTGACAAAAATAAACTATATTTAAGTGTCTTTTACATATTACAGCAACAATTATACAATTATACAACAAAATCAAAATAAAGTATCAAAGTCTGCTAAAATAATAATTTATAACAGTATTTTGGTGTCAACTATAATGTATGGGGCTGATACGTGGCACTAGAAAATGACTGACAGGGGACGAATAAATGCTGTAGAAATGCTTGCATTGAGAAGACTACACGGGGTGACAATGTATGACATAATTAGGAATGAAGTGATAAGCTGAAGGCTGAATGTGAACTTAAAGCTGATGTCTTAAGTAAGATGAAGAAGACCACGCTGACATTGTTTAGAGCATGTTGAACGAATAAAAGAAGAAAGACTAACAACACAAAGATATAGTGCAAATGTGAGTGGAAGGCGTGTGAGAGAAATACCAGGGAAAGTATGGTTGGATCAAGTGAATGATATTTTGAAAGAAGGAAACCCAGCAAACACAGAGAAATCTAAGAAGATGTATAGATGTGGAGGAGGCCTGGCGATCCTTCCTCCCTGCGCACCCCGACAGGGAAATGGCGTGATGGTATGTATGTAATAATTATAAAACAAAAGTAAACAAAAATTAAGATGTACACATAAATCTTGCAAAATATGATGAATCAAAATACCAAGGTAAATTTTATTGTATAACATATAATAAGGAAAGTAAATAAACAATCACATACAATTAATTTAATTTAATCAACATACCAGAATAATACCAAAGGGGAGGGGGGGAGGATGAAAAGAAAGTACTTCCCTATTATGACAGTAATTAATAATACCAAAGTGGGGGATTTTAAGGAAAATTACTCATTATTTAAAAAAAATAATCCATCCATATTACTATATAAATTGTTTTATTATTGTTATTCTAATTGATTAAAAGTGCGCACTACTTTGTTAAAAAAGTACCCCTGTACTTAGAGAGTGAGAAATAAGTAATAATACCAAAGTGGGGGATTTTGAGTAACAATACCAAAGTTGGAAACTTGAACAAAAAGTACGCGCTACTCGAATTAAAAAGTAGTTCATTATTAATATAGCCAGAAATATATTGTATAATAATACCAAAGTGGGGGACTCGGGAGTAATAATATCAAAGTTGGGAACGTTAAAGAAAAGTACGCACTACTCTAAAAAGGACCTCCTTATTATTATAACATAGTCAAAAATACGCAATAATACCAAAGTGGAGGATTTAAACGAAAATTGGCAAGTGTTCTAAGAAAAAAGAAAACATTTTTCCTATTGAAACAGTGAGGAATAATACCAAAGTTGGGAACTTGCACGAAAATTGCATACTACTCTAATAAAAAAGTACTTCGATATTAACATAGTCAGAAGTAAATAATAATTCCAAAGGGGGGGTTTTGTCGCTAAGTGAGCGTAACTATAATTAATATAAAGAAACACGCCCTTATTAAGACTGGAAGTATTGTTATAAGGCCAAAGCGGGAGATCTTGACAAACGTGCGTGGAACTTTAACATAAAGAAAGTGAGTACCTAACATACTTAAGAGAGTAAGTCTAGCACTTACGAGTAAGTCTGTTAACTATCACATATTCAATCAGGCAGCATATTATATTAGCAGAAGTACTAATTAACCCGTTACTTTCCACAATTAACCCAGTGGAGCATACCCAGTGCGCTCTCTTCAGTTGAAACTGCTCATTAAACTATGTTTAATAATATTCCATTATTTTCCGTGTGAAACATATGCGGCCACGTTTCATAATAACATTTTACGGCCGTACGTTTTATTTTACGCCATTGCCGGCCAACTATTTATTCCTAGATATGTTAGAATCATTTTCATTTACACAAAGAAACAACGGTTGGATCAAGTGAATGCTATTTTGAAAGATGTAAACAGTCAGATAAGTTGTATAAGAAAGTGTATGGATGTAGAAGACGTGAAAGAAGTGTGTCGCGATAGGAAAGTCTGGCGCTCGGTTTTCTTTGCTTACCCTGACAGGGAGACGGCGTTATTGTATGTACGAGTATATAAAGTACCCAGAAACATGTCCGAAATGTTGATTTAGACATATCGAAGAGTATGGCTAGTAGACAAATTGCATTTGATTCCATTAATCGAATCTTTGACCAATTAACCACTGGATTAGGCACGTAACTTGCGATTCGTTATTTGACGTGTTTGCAATACTACTCCGCATATGAAGGGGCAACAACACTCATGGATGTTAAGTCTAGCACGTGAAAAACAAATCTAGCACGCCCGAGTATTGTTACCTAATGCACTCTTGTATCAGATTAGTGCCCTGTTTTTTAAAGTACTCGTACCATTGGGAATCAAACCCGGAACCCTTGGGTGGAAATCAAGCGCTTGCCAAATAGATCACGGAGGTCGTCATTATATATAAAAAGAAAAACAATTTTATACTGGCTTCAGAGTAATATTTGTGTAACTCGTTAATGAAAGAAAATCTGTGTTTTTACTAACAAACCATGAATCGAAATAATATGTTAAGATGATGTATATTATGGCGCATATTTTGAAAGGAAAAATATTTGTGTTAAAAATATATCCAAGTGATACCCTGTCCCTGTACCTTTAATATGTTTTTGTAAAAGTGTATTCTCTATGAATTATGCAGACGTATGTTATTTAGATATTACGGAGGAACTGCTGGATAAATTACAGTGCCTTCAATATGTTTGTCTAAGATTTATGTTATTATTAACCTGAGAGAGTGCTATCATATCACTTCATACCAGAAGCCGCTGAACTGGTTGAACGTGAAAAATAAACGTCAAATTCACAAACTATCTCTATTGTATAATATTATTTACTGTCCCGCCACCCCCTCGTATTTCGCTTAAAAATATCAGCGTCTTTCCGATAATGGACTTGAACTACGCTCAGACAGAGGTTGTTTATTGGCCTTCCCAGTTCACCGTTCTTCTTTTCTTACGTCGTCCTTTACTATCCATGCAGTGAGACTCTGGAACCAGTTACAAACCAATGTTAGACTCGCTTCGTCCTTGGCATACTTAAAGAAGCGACTAAAAAAACTCTTAATTTCTAGTCATATATAACGTGTTTCATTCCTGATTTTTCTTTCCTCTCCACCATCCTTTCCTTTTATTTTGATTGACGATATCTCGTTTTTACTGTAATATGTATATGTCCATAAATTTCATTAATTTGAATAATCGTTGGAATTTTTGCGACCTTATAACTTGCTTTATTTACTTTTGTCTGGTTGGTTGGAAGAGATTGCCGCCTAGAAAAAAGCCCACCAAATTGTATTTGGAATGAAGTGTTAAATAAATAAATATTCTCACTTGGCGAGTGGGTGCATAAAATGATTGAAGCGTTTGTAACTTAGTTCAATATACGAACGTGAATGATATAAGGAAAACGAAGTGTAGGGAGAAGAAGGAACTCTTGGCTGTAGAACCTAAGAGAGTGGTTCGACTGTAATATGGAGACAGTGTTCAGAGCAGCTGCAGACAAAATTAAAATAGCCGTGATGATTGGCGAATATCCAAATTGGATAAGAACGTTGAGAAGAAGAAGAATGAAATATGATATATAGAATTCAAGCCATCTTTATTTTGCACACTTTTTTTACCATATATCATAGGCAATCCACCCACACTAAGATGAAGTGACATCACTGTTAAAGTCTAAAATATGTTACAATCATAAGAGAGTCAATGTAATAAATAGAATTTAAAAACTCAATTATTAGACAAACACCGCTAAACATTTTTTTTTGTATATAACCTTGAAAAAAAGACAATTGCCCTAGAAGTGGATAAGTTTTTAAAAGAAAGAAGAAAAGTAAGACATGGTATTTAGTAAGTTTAATATGTCACTTACAGGACAATAAAAAAACGTGTGATCTATAATCTCATCATCCAGCCCACACTCGCAGCCGATATCCTCTACAATACTCATTATATTTGATCGAAAAATTTCCTTCCTCATCCCGTGAAAATATATCATCCAATGTCAAAGATCACGTCTTCTCTGTAAAAAGGCTTCATCATATATCGATGAAGCTCTTTACAGAGAAGTCGTGATCACTGGACTTGATCTTGCAAACAAATTGACCGCACTGCAGAAATAATGATATGCCAAGATTGCTCATGGTTAGTAGTACTTCTACTATACTCTTAGATTGTGCTATTAGCCGCACACCTTACTAGTATTCTGATGTAACCCCACAGTAAATTTCCTGGCATTTTCCCGTTAATGAAGTATTTTGATATTTAAATTTAACTATAATATTTAAATAGGTTATTATTTAGTAAGTTAAGTTTTTCATCGTAATTTTTTTATAAACATTTATTTTTTTCGGTAATTGCACAAATCACACTATGTGGCGGACGAGTTTTTTTTACCAAAATAAATCAATTTCCGACGAATTTACTTACGTACTGTTTTAATTTTCAAGTCTTGAAACTAAAGGAAATAATAGTAAATATACTAGCGCTTAGCAGTTGCCTAACACTGCTTTTTAGTTAGACAAGCGTTAAGAAACTACATTATATATGTAAGTTCCTTAATCGTAAAGAATCCTGACTTATGGAGCAAACATGAGACCAAATTAAATGCTTAACTCAGAGCAAATGTAAAATATATTTTAAAATAACTATAAATTACAGTGTAGAAGGAAAGTACGTAGACCACTGGTTATTAACAACTGCGAATAATAAAAATAATTGAATAAATTGTTTTTACTTTTACTTATATTTCATGCCTTTTTCTAAAAAAAAAAAAAAAGTTTATGTTACAAAGAAATACCACCTCATCTAAGCATTTCACTTTCATATACGACATACGAATCGTAAAATTACTATCTGTGAAATCTGTTGTAAAAAACAACGAAAAAAACAAAAAAAAATAGAATGAAAACTTATTTTAAGAAAATCAGATATTTAGAAATTAGATAAAGAAAATATTGTTAATTACTGTAACTCTATAGCCTCGGACTCTTGATAATGTCAAGATATTCTTTTGAAACCATTGGACGTAGGAATATCACCTGTATCATTATTTGACATTAAATATGGGATAACCTTTTTCTTATTGTCTTTTGCTATTTACCCATCGAATGCTTTTCGGCATTATACAGCGATAAATAAATATATTAAAAAAACAGTTGAAATTTTAACAAATAAATAAACATTATTTTATAGTAAAATTTCCATGACCTTAATTAAACTTAAATTTAACTTGAAACATATGTATTGGGTTGTCCAGAAAGTACTTCCGTATTACTCGGAGAAGTCGTTGGGACCAATATTTCGTTCCTTATTTAATTTAAAACGTGCTGTATGTACATTATTATAAAATGATATAGTTTAGTGCATTTTTTCGGTCATTGTTTACATACATTGCTTAAAGGTTTTATCTCGTAATTTTAAAGATGGGATAAAATATGTTGTTTTATTGCTGCTCGATGCTTTTTAACTACCGCAAAGGAAAAATTCGATGCAAATAAAAAAATAAGTGTATGGTGGCGATGCAATAAGCAATCATGTGTCAAATGTGGTTTAAAAAATTCGAAACGATGATACGACTTTCGAAGATGGTGTTCACTCTTGAAGGCCGATTACCACTGATGACCAAATAAAAAAAAAGAACAATATCAAGGGCGCTCCAACGCAGTATTTGAACTCACTAATAAATATATCATCATCATTATCAACCTGGGTCGATCCACTGCTGGATGAAAATCTCCCCAAGTTGACTCCAAATAGTTCGGATTTTTGCTCGTTGGTGCCATGCGATGCTGCAATACTTACTGATTTCATCCATCCAGTGTACCTTCGCTCTTTTTATGGGCCATTTTATGCATCTTGGGTACCATTGGATTATTTCGGATGTCCATCGAGAATCAGACATTCTGTCTACGTGTCCTGCCCATTGCCACTTCATTTTCTTGCACACTTTTAATACGTCTTCTATCTTTGTTTTGTTGTGCATCCAGGCGTTTCGTTTGCGGTGTCTTTTAGTACATCTCTCCATGCTCCTTTGTGCGGTCTGGAGCTTTTGTGTGTTCTTTGTTGTGAACGTCCATATCTCACAGCCATACGTAAGTACTGGAAGAATACACTGGGTTTAGACCTTTCTCTTCAAAGTATAATAAATATATACATCTAACATACACGTATAAGTTGAGTGTAAGGATAGGACAGTGGCAAATCAAGGCATTGATCGTAAAAACCAGCGTTCTACGACACGAGATATTGCGTTCTACGACACGAGATACAACATATCGTTTTACGACATGAGATATTGCTGAGAAACAACATATCGTTCTACGACACGAGATATTGCTGAGATACAACATATCGTTGTACGACATGAGATATTGCTGAGATACAACATATCGTTCTACGACACGAGATATTGCTGAGATACAACATATCGAAAACCACCGTTTACAAACATGTGATGCAATTTTGCGTTTGAATTTGACCTAAAAATACGAAATTACTTTCCGGACAACATATTACATTAAGTGATTAAATAAATATAAAAGTATCACTTAAATTAATACAAAAACCAATTTAAGGAAAATATATTTTATCATAGAAAAATATTACTTACAATAGATTATTTAGGTTGCGTAATCTAAAAAAATATTAATTTACAGATTAGAATATTTAAAGGCTAAAATAGTTGAAATATAATCATATGTATCTAAACATTATATATGATAGTGTTGTGTTTGCCAATTGTCTAGCAGTAAATATCCTTCATATTTATTATCAACATCCTGTTTTATATGTATATCTTAACATACTTAAAATAAATATTTCACCCAAATTGATTATATTACGCTTCGAAAACTAAAAAAAAACGTTTTAAGATGTCATCTACTCGTGTTAATGTATTTTTCAATGAAATATGTTGTTACGTGAAGAAAAAAACACTTTTCTTGAAACTACTTTGAAAAGTAGCACTATTACAGCTACTTGTAAATCTAAAGTAGCATGCTACTCAAAGTATTCATAAATAAATGAAAAATAGTTATAGAACTAAAATCATCTTTTAATCTCAACCTAAAGAATTATCAGATGTACACTATCCTTAATCACGTTCAAGAGAGAATTGAAATAATATTACATCACTCAGAATATCCTTTCATCCTAATTTTCTTTTGTTACCCTTTCTTATCCTTGAGCGAATTTCTTTCCTCTACATCTACCATTATTCTTTAGACGACTATTTTTTAATTGAATAATTTTTTTTTAGCAAAATCTGTCATGGGTTAAAACTACTTAATGTGTCTAAGATAAGTTGGATGGTTGGAACATATTGCTGTATTGCAATAAGTTCACTTAATGTACCACGTGCACAAAATAATAAAATTGATATAAAAGTACTTTCCTCCTTAATATTTCACTTAACACAAAAACCACATTTTTACTGCCGATATGTTAGATTGTTTTTATATTTTCTATCAAAATAAAAATATGAATTGTTCGTTCTATTATTCCAGTTCAATCACAAATGTAATCTCATAAAAATCCTCTCAAAGATGTCAAAAATAACATTAACTTACAATACCATGCTTTGAAATTTCAGCCATAAGAAATAAAAACTAAGGAATGAAATGGGAATATATGTACATTTACCGCTTTCAAAGAGAGTAAAATACTTTCTTGTACATTAAATTGTACAGCGAACAAAGAAAGAGTGGATTTGATGTCTTCATGTGTACTCGTAAGAGCAGATATTGCCGAGGGGACATTAACTTCGTCAATTTATGGCTCCATCCATATTTGACTCCTCTGTGGCGTGGTGACATTTCATATTTTTATGGGTGAGGAGACTTCGTTAGTATGAAGTATTAACACGCCGTGACATCCTGTTGCATGCGTGGCACATTTCTCGACGTCCATCACTCGTCACTATGGCATGGCATCCAGAAACTGAAAATATTGTCAATTTTGTGACAAAATATGTTAATTTGTGCGGTGTTTCTTAAGTTTTTCTTTGATGTAGGAAAAGAATTTGGTGGAATTTCACTGAAATATTTTATATTTTAAAGAGACTTAACAACGATTTAGACGAACGAACAACGTATAATTAATTAAATTTTGAAATCGTTTTTCACTTTTTCTTGAATAATGACCACGAAGTCCTATATATGAAGGAGTATACGCCAGTATCAAGTGATGATTGAAATCGTTAGTCTTTGGTTTCCGAATCTGAATAGGAAATTTCCTTAGCATAAGATCTGCCAATGGAGAAGAAGAATCAATAGTATATGTTGTCATTTATAAATGATATAGTTAAGATATAGTTATAAATGATATAGTTATATATTATTATATGACTGTTGAAGTGTATCTCTTTGAACGGTTACTTTTGTTATTCTTAAATTTTTCCTTACCGTGTGAAAATACTAATACATTATTATAGTAGAAAACAAAGCAATAATAATGGTAATGTTTAACGAATAGTTATTTTTCCAGTTTAATTAGAAGACAGCCATCTTAGAAACACGACATACCTGATGACTATCATTTCTGATAGCGAAACAAAATGGAAGCCGGCGTGAGATGGTCGGTTATCTATGATACATCCGTAAAGCAAGTGAAACATTTTACATATTTAGGATTAGATCTGCTTATCTGGCAGAATTAAGATGGCATATCTATAAAAGTGCTATCAATCTGCATCTTTCAGACATATGAGGAAATAAAGATATCAGAACAGACGGCAATGTGAGGTTAGATAAAACATGCGCTAGACTCACAATGACTTCAAGGATCAAGACAAAAGCAGATATATAAAAAAAATCGGAATTCTTATTGATGAAAATTTAAGTTGGCGTAATCACATCTCGGAGTTGAGTAATAAAATCTTTGCTTCTTCACGTTCTCTAAATAGGATGCGTAATTTTCTGCCTGTTTTGAGTCGAACACTTTTATTCAAATGTCTCATGCTTTCATTACTTGATTACAGTGACGTATGCTCTTTGAATGCCAATGAGGCGATGTTGGATAAGTTGGAGAGACTCTAAAACGTTTACATCCAAACTTCGATGGTTTAAAATAAAACAGCAAAAGAATACGTTCAAGAGAAAATAAAAAAAATATTTCATTATTCAGAATATTATTTTTTCCACTTTTTTCGTTGCTTCCCTTCCTTATCCTTTCCTCTTATCCAACCACTATTGTTTAGATATAAGTAAATATATTTTTGTGAAAGCATTTAAATAACTTGACACTGATTGGTTGGAAGAAATTGCTGCATAACAATAAGCCCGCTAGATATACGATGTATAACCATGTACACAAAAGAATAAACACTTCAACATAAAAAGAAAACACCACGTAAATCATGTAATATTTTGAATTTTGCGACTTTTTATTCATAATTGAAATATCGGAATTAGTTTATTTTAATAATTTTCCCAGATCTATACGGAACGCTCTGAAATCCGGTCTAAGTATGTTTTAAAATCTACAAACACATTTGTGTGCTTGTCATATTTTTCACGTTTGTGTTTGTGTGTTAGTGATATTTCCTTTTTCAGAATGCATACATACATTTTTGTTTTATTTGTCCTCGTGCATTATTTTATAACATAACAGTTCGGAAACTGCATGGCACAGGTTAATCGTCTAGTTGTATAAGATTTAATATATTTTTTTAAATCACAGTATGGTTTGTTTTCCAACAAAAAGAGGTATTTGGCTTAAAACATCACGTACTAATTTAATGTACAAATATGTAGCAAAAATATACCTGGAAAAAAATATTTATAGTATTCAAAAATGGAAGAAAATAAAAAAATCTTCAGTTGTAAAATCTTGGTGTTCCGATAGTGATAAGATTTGCCGACATTTACCATACATAGACTGACGTCAAACTAAGTGATTGATATTCTAAGTTGACGCTTTATGCCTCTTGCTTTATCTGTTAGATCACGGCGAATTTAAATGGATACTCAAAATTATCTCCCATCATATATCACCGTTCCTTCCTCCGATCACGGCTGTGGGCCAAGATATTCACTGCATACATAATGTCTAATTTCATGCTCGAATTTAAACATATTATTGTAATAAAAATCCCATTGCGTCACGCTGCGTGTTAAACAACCAGAAGATATTATCTTTAGTGGTGAAACGGTCGTGGAATTATAATACACATTAATATGGAAGATCTTCCTCTTTTCTAGTACTCTTATTTTCATATCGATACTGTCAATACGGAAGATTGTCTTCCTTTCTAGTACTCTCCTTTTAATGTCGATACTGTCAACACGGATATGTGGCCTAGAAGATAATGATTTGAGTTCTTGTGATTATTTTCCTAAATTTTAGCTAATTAATATTGACGCTTTTAGCGTGTAGAAATATTCCAAATGTGTAAATTAATGTATGTTATTGTATTTAAATTATATGACCATAATTAAAAACAAAACTTTTCTAAGATAAAATAAATAATCCAGTACGTCATGTAGCTCATGACTGATCATCGTGACTCCCGTGATAGCCCTTGACGACTCTTCTCCATCCATCTCTATACTCCGCCGATGGGCAGTTGTTAAGAATAGTCCAGTTGCGTCTCTCACTTGGTCAGTCCAACGCATTGGGATTTTTCCTCTTGTGCGTCGTCCTTTCACGCCTCCAATAATCAGAAACTGCTCCAAACTGTCTCCGTGACCACGAGCAATGTGCCCAAAGAATCGGAGGGCTCGTCGAAGGCATAGAATGGAGGTGTTAGTTCGCCTTGCTGTCCGTGGAATTCGTAACTTCCTTATCTACGAGTACGTCACTCGCTTGCTCTCAAAGATCAAATCTCCGCGCCATACATGAATATTGCGAAGACGACGACGGTATTTTATCTCAATAGAACAATGGTTATATATACAATATCGTCCATTTGGAATCATACTCAACTATGTGTACTTAACTTCTGTATCCAATATCCATAGAGATTTTAAATGCCAAAATTTCTAAATCTCAAACTGTTGAAAATTTTCATGGGTAGATTTTTATTTTATTTTACTTGATACTTGCATGCAAACACATCTAGTGGATTTATTGCATCAAATGAATTTATTCCAATCAAACAGCTTTTGTTTCATAATTATTATCGATATTCACGACCGAGTCTTAAACCTAGTGTATTGAAATAATATTATATTTTGAAAACCGCTCTATTATAAAATTGAAAGTGTAAGTGTAAAGTGTGGCAAGAAATTCTTCAATTTATTGACTTTGATGGCGCTTAATTTGTTGTTTCCTCGCCTTTGATCAAATCCAGATCGCTGGAAGTTACTCATACCCGGTACCAGTCTAGTCATCCATCTTTGTAATTAAATTTCAACTTCTTCGAAATATAACAAACATCTTACTCAAATTTGACACTCACTTCCTCTAAACCATAAACACTTTATTTTATATGTACCATATATCTTAAACAGCAGGGTTTTCAAAATTTCAGCATAATCGTAAAATTCTGAACACACTCGTAGAAAAATATTCACTTTTTACTACCATATTCTTTGACAAATATCTTGGATAAATAATTTTATTGATTTGTTCGAATTCGTTTTATTTACAAATGGAATATTTCGATAAAAAACAAAAAGAACTGTTGCATAAATAATAATATCACCTGGAGTCTGAAGCCTGCAACGAGGGCATAGCCTTGAAGGAGCCTGCCACGAGGGCAAAACCTTAAACGAGCCTGCTAATAGGGTGTAACACGCACCCACGGGAGTCTGCAATCTGACTGAGATAAGAGTCCATGAGAGTTTAATTAGTGGCTCTTATAAGCTGTTTGTAATTTATATATTATTCAAAGTGCTCTTAACCTGGTATCTTATTAATATATTTTTTATTTCTTGTGGTGTGTCGATGCACGAAAGAATAAGAAGTTTAATTATTAAGCATGAATATCATTTTAAGACCGACGTGTTAAATAAGGGTGAATGTGAAATGAAAACTGGTGTTGTAATTTATTTTTATCAAACACTGTTTATTCCACTTTTTTATGACGGTATAACCCTACCAGTTTCAAGGCTTTCACCTCATCTTCAGGGGAGCGCAAACAAGACTAAATGCTGTTCGAACTGGTACCGATATAGACGCTTCAACGGTTGGAGGCTGGGGGGTGAGGAAGGCTAGGGATAATTTCGGCCAAGAGTGGGGAGATTTTGAGGAAATAACTGTTCAACAGATGTTCCGATCGGTATACTGACTTAGAAATTTCTAGGGCCTCTAATCTGTCCAATTTATTTCCGTTGCCACTAATATGTAAGAATTTGGCATCATCGATAGAAAAAGTATGATTCTCATGGTGACAATGATTAGCCATTTCAGAATAAATTAGAGGATTTGTTAAGGCAGATTTGTGTTCACGAAATCTCTTTTCAAAAGATCTTCCTGTCTTTCCTATATAGAAATTATCACAGTCAGCACATAAAAGTTTATATACACCACTGTTGCTAAGTATTCCATTTTTGCCTTTCCCATTAAATAAGAGTTTCCGGAGATTAAAGTTAGTGTAAAAAGCTGGCTTTATGTGACTTGGAATATTTTTGGAAACTGGTGTGTTAAGCTGGTTAAAAAATAGCAGGTTGAGATGGTTTGAGCATGTTGAACGGATGGGTGTCGAATAGTGCAAGACCGAGAAAAGTATTTTTGAACGAAGTGTATGACATTTTGAAAGAAGGAAAGGTAAAGATTAAGAAAAATACAAGAAACTGTGTGATAAGATGTGTATATGTGGAAGAGGCGAAGGAATTATGTATTGAAATGAAAGTTTGCGGCTCTGTCCTTTCTCCATCTTTTTGGAAGAGATTTTAGTGCGTGATGTTTTAGGAAATTGCCTGAAAATGACTAAAATTTCACATTTCTTTATATAATACTCAAATAAAAGTATTCTAATCAATTATCACATAGATTATTTACAACACATTTTAAATAATTGAAGTGATTTGTAAATTTTAAATAATTTATTTAAAAATGACTTAAATGATGGTCAACGTTTTTAAGGCGATGCAGCCTTAATCCTCAGGACGATATAAAAAGTTGTCTAAACCAGGCATTATGATATATATGTGTATTTATATCGACATTTATTACTATTATTATAAAAAGAACCTTAATTTGAAATGTGTAACTAGACATACACGTATTTTAATATTAAAATGTTATTTCATATTTATGAACTGTCGCTATAAACTATATACGAGTGTGTACTTGAAAGAGGCAAAATTAAACGAAACATCATCAACAGACGTCAGCAAGGACAGACACGTGTACAACTTCCTTGGCAAAGCTTTCTGAGAAAGGACTTGCTCCCGATTAGGACCAAAAGATCCGTTTTCAACACTTCATTAAAATTTATCCTTGCCCGGCCGAGTTAATGGTATATCATTCATGTAGAAATTTTTAAATTCTTTTTATCATATTTATTTAACTTGTTACATAAAACAAAAAGTCAAGTGTCCAAAAGTAATTTTGATTTTCATAACCATCATCACCACCACGCCATATCCCATTGAGGTAGACAGATAGAACAGATCTTAACTTCATTATATCCTGGCACACATAGCTTCCGTTTCTGCCACTTAAGTTTAATTTAAATGATATTTGTATAAAGCGCCTTTTAAAGAGGAAAAGTCTCCTCAAGAGCGCTTTAACTCGAGATTCCAGCCCACGATTATTAAACAAATCACGCCTGGCAGCTGTAGCAGCGTCCGAGCGAATCATGTATTATACTTTCGTAGTATATAGTGCAATCTTGTGGAAATGTTGCCATAAGCCGACCAACCAAAAATATGTTCACGAGGACTTCCGTGAAAACCTAAAAACGGTTTTTTTTTAATTAGGTCTCAATTGGAAAACCCTCTGTATTAAAAGACAGTCATATTTCCAGCTAGGCAACGGAGGTCGTCATACATCTCATCATGCGTACTCTCTGATTATATATTTTCGTTCTTCCCTCTTTCCAAATTTGCTAATCAATGCTCATTTCTTCATTCAATCCGCATTAATTCTAAATGTCCGCATGTCTCATTCCTTCATCTCACTTCAATGACGAAATGTGTTTCTTATAGATATTATTTTCATGCCCTTTCCCATCTTCCTTCTTCTTTCCCAGTGTTTTTTGACATTTGCAAATATTTTGTTTAACTGTTTTTTTAAAATAAATTAATGTTAAAACACAAATTAAAATCTATTATCTTTTGCTACATGAGCATGCTAAGTAACGTTTTGAACACAATTTGTAAATTTATTTATTTTTCATTTATTTATACATGACGAGAAATTTTACAAATACATAATTTATGGAAAAAAAACAACAGATAATTTAATGTGGACATACAATTTTTATGGATCTGAGTTTATTGCCTTTCATTTGTCGTGCCCACAGTAAACTAGACTTATATTTGTATCTTGCAGAGTCTTTAAAAAAAGATGATACAGGACTGCCTGTCCCTAATAATAAAATTTTACTGTCAAGTTTTTTTTTCGAAATCAAAAAGAAAATTTATTAAGATTAAAAAGGAGTTCTACAATATAAACACCAATTCAATTGATAACTTACATTTTTGTGATAGAACAATTGATCCGGTAAAATACTGCAAACTTGGCCTTTGCATGAGCATTGTTATTTTCAAGCAAATATCAACAAATCTCGTTTGGTTTGTTGGAATTTGTATATCTTTGAATGGAAACACTTGAAAGTTATATTCATCGTCACAGAGAAACGCAAAAGCTATAAAAATCAACATTTTCCAGATGTGATACTTGATATTTACATATTAAAATATTTACTGCAAAGTCCAATCCAACACTCTGCAGGATGTTAATACTCAGGAGTTAAAAGTTTTGAAAAAATATCCTGGAAAAACTATGTACATGTATAGGTATATTATAAAAACAGGGAAACTTTTTCACAATTTCAAGATTTTTAATTTATTAAAACAGAGGAAATATAACGCCAAATATCTCGTCTCGGAAAGACGATGCAGTAAATATTTCTGTGTCTGGGATAAGCAGGACCTTATTATATTGTCGAACAAGCAACGCTGTTGTCTGCAGTATCGTAGTTGCTTACGAGAAAAATGTCGAGGATTTGTATTTAACTTGCAAATATATATATAATATATAATGAATGGGCATTAATTGTGACGAGTATAATATAATGCACAAAACAAAGTGGGGAATTAGGGTCCTTGACGCTGGTGTCATCAGAGATAACTATGGAAGACAAGATAGTATATCCTGTTGCATACAAAGCCTTTATGCAACAGGATATTTGTTTCATATAAGGCAAGGAACTTAAGTACTTGCAGCTTGTCTTCGTCTTCTCTTTCCTCTGGATCCCTTATAAATAGCAACAATTTAACGTCATTTCGCTCGATCTTAAGCTGTTTGCTCCCAGTGATGCTGAGCATAAATGTTTTTATGCATTTCATACAGTATGTCCTTATATCTCTTGCGATATCCACCAAGCTTTCTTATACCCTCTATCAGCTAACCAAAGAGAATTGTTATTAGGAGAACGTATTCAGGCATACGAGTTACATGTCTAAAACAACGCAGGCGAGATCACGACACCAGAATCTCGATGCTACGAGTACAGGAGTTAGCTCTCTCAAAACTTCATTATTTGAAACTCTATGGTATAATTTAATATTAAAATAAAGTATTCTGGAACTCTGAAAGATGTATATCAAAGCGTCCAAGTGCGTGACCCACATATTCGTCTTTATATAACGGTGCATCTTCAAAATTTTCTACAACCTCCAAGACCTATTTATGTAAGGCACTTGTCTTGACTGGGGGTTAAACAGTTACCTGAAAGTCTGGTACCCTGTTTTATTTGCTTACTCCGACAGGAAAATGGCGTGATGGTATGAAAGTATTCATTACGAGATGTATGGACATAGCAGAAGTGAAATATGTGTGACAGGATAGAATGCATTGGAGATCTGCCCTCCCTGCCCCCCATCCCAATATAGGCATGGTGTAATGGTGATGATGATGATAACGACATTTTGTAAAGAAATATTGAAAACACTATGTATACATTTTTATGCATCGTGATCAAAATAATAATTTGATAAAAACTTAATCTAAGTGCCAAAATATTTACGAGGAAAAATGTGTTATTTTCTCGTGTCATAAATAATAAATAAATCTGCGAGTGGGTGGATAACATCAAGTTCATATCCCGGATGAATTTATTTCTTTGAATGAGTTTATAATTTTTTAAACATCGTTTTTATATGTAAATAAATTAAATTTGACGGAAGAAACCACCTTGAAATAACAAAAAAGTGTATGCAAGGTTATGTTTATATATAAACCATGGAAGATAAGTGAACTTAATTTATTTAAGTTTTTTTAATTCAAGTTGATATTGTGAAGAGTTTTTATATTTATTTATTTATTTACTGATAATATATACAGCATTTGAGTATTCTTTACAAACCTTAGCAACATTTATTAAACAAAGGATAAAATATCAACAAATTAAAAATCAGCACATTTCAGAATACATACGGCTCTTGAAATCACCAATGTATAATAAACACTGTAAAAAAAATCCGATACATTTATTCAAATACTAAAAAATGGAGAGTAAATAACCTAAGGTTTTGAAAATGGCTCTCCTGGGGTAGCGGGGTACCTATACCTATCGATGGGACAGGATAACGTTTTCACTGGATCTTTAAAGATCCATTTTTTTCGTGTAGACTGGTTGATTTTTGTTTTTGTAGAGGCACAGTCTGTATCTTCTAACAGTGCTGTTATTGTTAAAGCAAGAAAAAAGTTATCTGGTGCGATGGGTAAAGATTATTTTAAGTTGTCGTGAAAAGTCTGTTTTTTTTCGCCGAGGGCCGCAATTCGACAGAAAAAAATAAACTCTCCGTAATGGAAGAAATATATGAACCTGACAATAAGGATTATATTTCCATGCCACAAATTGTTATTAAAAAAATACTATACATTCCCGAACTAAATATAGCATTGTATACAATAAAAACTGATATATTGGCAAATATAACATCTTAGTTAAAGGGGGGCGTTTTTGAGAATTTAATAAATAGTACTCACCAAAAATATTCTTGTAAATTACTCGTTAGTTTTTTTTCTGTTGGGGACATCTCTAATTTATAAATAAGTTATTGTTTGTTATACATATCATCACAAAATTTCCCTGTCAGGGGTATACAGAGAGGAAAGTGCACCAGACATACTTCGCCACTTCTATATCCACGAACCCTCTCATACAACTTTAACGACTCCTTTTAATTTTTACATTTCCTTCTTTATAAATACCATTCATTTGATCCAATCATACTATCCTCATTCATTTGATCCAATCATACTATCCTCATTCATTTGATCCAATCATACTATCCTCATTCATTTGATCCAATCATACTATCCTCATTCATTTGATCCAATCATAATATCCTCATTCTTTTTTTACTAAGCATCTCACAAACATTTGTACTGTATATTTGTTTCGTTATTTGGTCCCAACCATTTCAGAGTGCTCTTCTTCATCTTACGTAATGTCTTAAGATCACATAAGTTTGTTGAGATATTGATTAAACTCCTTTAAATTAAATTAATTTAGTTTGGGTTTTGCACACCGATATGACTTCTACTTACAAACATACCACGCCGTGTCCCTTGCAGGGTAGGCAAATATAACATATCTCCAAACGTTTATGTCCAATCACACCACTATCACATCCTCCACATTCATACATCTCAAGGAACAGATCCTTTTATTATTCATACTGCTCACTGAACTTTTTTTTTTAAATCTGGTCAACTTGATCGGCCACGTTTTCCTCGGTTTACCTTTTCCACGCAAACCTTGCAATTCTGATTAATATGTGTATATTCGCTTAGTTATTCTTTCGTCGTTCATTCTCTCCACATGTTCAAACCATCTTAAAGCTCCTTTGTTAATCTTACTTTAGACACCAATTTAATCCATGCATTAATTTCTGATATATTCATTCCGCCTTATTTCATACGTTGACACTCCACATTTTTTTTTATCAGATCACGTATCTCCACAGCATTACCTTACGTTTATCCTTCTGCCACATCTAAGCTTCACTTCCATACGTCAAATGTGTAACGGCACACCACTATATAGTCAGTTTTGATACATATATTTGGTAGAAATTCTAGCAGGCAAATGAGTAAGTTTTGCCCTGAACGACGAAAAAAGAAAATAAACATGTAAAAATGTTGTGCAACAGGAAGTAATTTATTATTGATGGCAATGGAAGAGATCAAGACTGTGATAGCAAATTAATTAAACACTTTATTGATTGAATTCATCAATGAAAAATTTAATTGATTTAATAAGTCAAAGAATACTGGTGTATTTTTAATAAGTAATTTGAAATTTCGCTGTCTATTGTTAAGCAAATCATATCAAGTCAATGAGTGACTTTATTGATTGAATTTGTCAATGAATAACTCCATTGATTGAATTAATCAAAGAATACTGGTGTTAGGAAGTGATGTGAAAATTTACTGTATATTATGAAGCAAATCATGATATGGCTCATATAATACAGCAAGACACGCTTGCTCCACATGACAATGTCGCCAATCCTCGCTTCCTGTCTCACTCCTGATTGCATTGATACCACAACGAATGCACCAAGGCGCATACCCTGCGCGTTAAGTCATCGTGAATGGTGCATTTGCCAATTGGATGGATTATTTTTCAGTCTAATGGTGTCGTGTCAGTGGTGTAGTAGCTAACGTGACCCAGTAGCTGTGATTTTTTATATCATGGGTTCTATTTCCGGAACACTAGGCTAGTTTCAGACTTTTATAAGTTAGAATTTATTGTTATTATGACGGTTGGGATCTGCATTAGATAAATTTCTTCTCTGTGGTCTAGTTGGTAAGACACCTATCATCCAAACATAGTCTCGAGACCGATTCCCGTTAGAAGCAATATTTATGTTATAAAAAGTTCCAGTCTGGTTGTTGGCTTCCTTAAATTTTTTTTTCTACGTTTGGCCATCGCACGCAGTATGTTTTCTCAAACTAGGTCACAGCGTCTGGTATTAAGTTGTGCAGCTCCTACAAGCATCCAGAGAACGCATACAGTGTGCAACTGTGCACGATATGGCCCATGGTCTAGATTTCTTCGTACTCACAGAAAGGTGACTCCGATTGGATCCACTTGTTCATATCATATGCTGTGTGGCCTACTTTGCATCTGATCCTATATTTAGAGTACACCCTTTCTTCTAAAATAGGGAAACCACAGACAACCCCATCGCCAGGTCGTCAATAAGATGCCTGATTTTTTACATCACACTCAATCCAACGGGACTGCCATTAATCGGCGATTGGCCTATTGTCTGTTCGCTAGTCTTTCAGATTGAACGACGGGAAATACGACGGAATAACGGTGGTTTTCTTATATTCATAAGAACAGACAGTTGGTAGATTTACGACCTCCTCTTCTACTCTTTAGTGAGATTCTCTCCGCGACATTAATCAGGAGGTGGAATATTTAATAGCATTGTCTTTCTGGATGATTGGAAGAGATTAATACATGGCGATAAACCCGCTAGGTTGTACTATATATACCGAAAGTGTTATATTATAATTTCTATGAACGCTCTAGAAGCAAAATATGTTATTAAACTATTGTTGACATCATTCGAAGAACTAAGACAATAATTGACGACATAGTCAGGCATGCGAGATAGATGGTCAAACCAACGCAAGCAAGCACGCGATACCAGAATCTCGATGCTACGAGTACAACAATTTGCTCTTCTCAAACCTTCATTATTTGGTACCCTTTGGTATGATCGAATTTTCAAATACAATATTTAGAAGGCTTAAAGATGTACATCGAAGCGTTACTAAGTGTGTGACCCATATATTGTTCTTTACTTAAATGTTGTATCTTCACAATTTTCCACAACATCCAGGGCACATTTTATAAGACAATAATCTCTTGACTGGGTGTTACTGGTTCGATTCCCGTTGAAACCCAATTTATATTTAAAATGGTCTTCACGTAAGGCCTCTTTGACATAGTTCTGGTATATATATTGGCAATAAGTCTGTCAGGTTGTACGGTATTCAATGAAAGTGTAATACAGTTCTGTAGAATTTTCTACAATTCTGATTGCAAATGTGTTTGCTGATGAAATTTCACGATGTTTTATTGAACCAGATTTTAACAAATAGCAAAAGAGTTGGCCACCGTTTTCTTCAAGTATTGGACCGTGACCGACGCTCGGTTCTGAGATGAATGTACAATATTTTAGATAAAGCGCCATTGTATCGGAATGCCATTAGAAATACATTTTTCTTGCGCCGCGGAATACGTCGCACTTGAGGTATTTTTTTCCATTACTCGGTCAGGTATTTCAAGTTATACGCTTCTAGTATTCAAAGCTATACGATTCAAGTATTCAAACTTATACTCTTCTAGTATTCAAAGTTATGTGCTTCAAGTATTCAAAGTTGCTTCTAGTATTCAAAGCTATACGATTCAAGTATTCAAACTTATACTCTTCTAGTATTCAAAGTTATGTGATTCAAGTATTCAAAGTTGCTTCTAGTATTCAAAGTTGTACGCTTCAAGTATTCCAAGTTATACGCTTCTAGTAAAAAGAATAAAAGATTATTTAAAAGCTCAGTATTTCTATTAGAACATTTAACAGTATTCTTGTGAAAGACAAACTTATACACGTTTGGATGTTATGCGCTAAAAGGATGTAACAAAAAGAGCAGATTTTTTCGTTTATTTAAAAGGGTTAGCGATCTCTGTGGTTTAGTTAGTAAGACGCCTGACTACCAACCGAGGGGTTAACGAGTCCCATTCCCGTTGAAGCCTATACATTTTTCAATAAGTACAGTCTGGTTTCATTTATGACCTCTTTTCAATATATTTTTGGTGAGTTGGAAGTAATTGTCATATGGGAATAAGCTCGCCAGGTTGAACGATGTACATCATACTTTAATCTTAGATGCAATACCTAACTCAATTTTGACTTTTTTTTTTTAGATAATTGAAGAAACCATCGCTGCTTAGATGAGCTTCAAATATTTTAAGAAATAATTCAATCATGGTTATTTAACTTCCTTGATATTTTAACACAAATATGCCTTTTAAACGTGCTTGAAATTTTCAAAGAAAGGAAATTTATCTATGCTTTTTTTAAATAAAACAACATATATATTTTGTCTAATTTCTAGTCAGTAATATATCGTGTTTCATTCCTGATTTGTCTTTCCTCTCCACCATCCCTTCTTTTTCTATTCATTGATGATATCTCACTTTTACTCTAATATGTTAATGTCCATAAATTTCATAACTATGAATAAGCATTTGAATATTTTTTTGGACCATGTAACATGCCTTATTTCCTTTTGTTTGGATGGTTGGAAGAGATTGCTGCATGACAATAATTCCACCAAATTGCGTTTGCAATGAAGTGTTAAATAAATAAACATGTGCGCAAAACATCAAGTCAGTCAAATGTGTGTTTAATGGTTCAATTCAGCCTTCAATTGTTTCCATTTCATTCGTATATAAAAAGTGACGGTGTGTTTCCTCAAATATCTCAAAAACAGGAAAATACGTGTTGGACATATTTTTCATATTGTAATTAGGATGTCAAATAGCTACAATTTACTCTTGGGTACTTTATACATGACATTTTAGCCTGAATCGAATGAAAACGAATTTATTAACCCTGTGATGTGTTTTAACTATCAACATTAAATAATGATACATAATTCTTAATATGTTTTTCATGTAATTAATTAATGATGCCAGATTAATAAATGGCATTTGCAAAATGAAACGAAATGACATAATAGTTACTTTCATAACAATCAAATTTTATATTTGGATTCACACATAACACAATATGATGTATAATTAAAGCTCTCCGGTTATAATAATAATGATTACGAAGTGTATTCCAGCATGTGTAAATGAAAAATTTAACGAATCGAAATGATGATTGTTATGAAACAGCCATTGAATGTTCGCTCCACTGCCCACAATCACAGTCCATTATTTCCATTTCTTTTGAACGCTTTGAAAACATTGAACCGTTATGTTCATTCAGTCATATTCTTGAAAAGAGAATGAATCTTAATATATTATTGAACTTTTCGAGCATTGAACCCGCTATCAATATTTTGTGACGTTCAGTCAAACTGTGACCCTTCGAAATACCCAAGAAAATAGCGCTACCAAAACAGTCCCGACAAAGCAGTCCACATACACAATAGCTCCAGTCAAAACCGCCTTGACAAAACAGTTCACACCACCATTATAATACATTATATGATATTAATACAGCGACTCGTTAAGTATGTAAACCGCATATATGCAAGAAAATAATAAATAAGAAGAATAATGTATTTTATTTTAAAAAATCAATTTTGAATTATACATATATTTTTGAGTTGTATATTTTACATCTATGAGAAATTCTTAATATTCCATTGAAATAGTCTAAATATTCCATTGCAATGGTATGAACTATTTTTAGATGTGTTTAGAATAAGATAATTGTATCTGTGAATTGCTTTGTCGGGGCTGTTTTGATGGAGATATTTAGTCTTGGACTATTTTAACGGGGCACTCAGTCAAACATGTAAAAACTATACTAGGAAAAATAATATATACGATGTCGCAATAGAAACACACGTACGCGGTACGGTCGGGTGTCTGGCACAAATTAGTTACTAACATTTTATTGTTTTTGAAATAGTTCAATTAAAAACTTCTTTCAATGTATACTATACGTATCCATCCGTGCATTAACATTTTATTCGTCTATGTGAAAATAGTATGAAATTAAAGTATCAACTCCTATTAGATTTTACAAGACACATGTTACATATTAACCATTTGAAGATACTTACTAAAACAATTTCATTATTCGAATTTTTGCACTTATCAATTTGTGTCCGAAACCTGCCTCTATTTAAAATTGGCTCATGAATTATTTTCCCTGAAAAGAGATGAAGGCAAGATTCGACCAAAAACCTTGCTGATGTTACCCCGTGCTGAACAATATCAACGAGTCTGACAAGAAACCTTATACGAGTACATCAATATTAAAGTCGAATATTATTTATTTTATTTTACAAAATAAGCTGATTGCTCACTTATGCAGTCAATCGAGACGAAAATGGAATTATTTTATTTGAAATTTTAATTTTTCGAGCTTATCTATGGTAAGCATTTCCCAAACATCCTTAAATGAATAATGTATTATTAAAGGCTTAAAAAAATGATACCATAAATACGTTGAACATGTTTATTGCATGAGAGCCATTTAATAAAAATGTTCACGACTTCAACCTTTATCAAAATTAAAAAGTGATCTTTATCAATACTTGTTGCAAATGTCAATAATCAATATTAATAAATAACATTACGAAATTTATACACCGTGCAATTTTTCTTTATCATGACACAAGGTTGTGTACAAAATAGTGTGTAATACTGTAGAATAATAAAGATATCACACCAAAAACAAATTAAGTTAACACATTAACAGTTTAATAAAATTAATTCTATACTTAAAATAAATCGCACCATGATGTCCTACTAATTCATTTCCGCATGCTGAGGTGAGAAATTCGAGTTTTTAGCACCAAAAAATAAATTAAGCAATATAACGCGCCTATGCCATTATAAACAAAAAAAACTCAACTGCACATGATGGAATACCATATAAAATGGGTTTGATCTGTTTTTATACTAAAATTAAGTACCTCCTATATTCAATTAGTATTTGTATAACATTTATTTATTTACTAAAAATAAATAGGACACTTAATGGTTTGTAAAGGACACCTTTACAAACCACAGCAACATTTACTAAACATGAGATAAAATATTAATAACTTTAAATAATTAACACAGTTCAGAAGACATACATCGCATGAAAAAATACAGCAGTAAAATCAACGAAAATACAAAATCAATGTAAAAAAAAAACAAAATGGAATAAACAAGATTCCCACCACACAAGATTAAGGAAATGTCGGAAGATCCTCCTAAACTCAATATCTAGATTAAATACGTGTATATTGATTTAGAACATGCATCAACTGTAACTGTTTTGTTGCTTAAAACACAATGGATAAAAATAAAAAATGAGATAAATATAATACGAATTTCACTTTGATCCTTTATGAAATATTATAGAATAGTTACTGCTATTCGCTTAAGAGGGCAAACCTAGTGTTAACATAAACGAAAGCGTAAAATGTTTCTTAGCACTCGTGTTACTTATCGGACAAAAAATATTGAAATTGTAAAAAGTCTAACGTGAAACAAGTCTCAACCTACCTAAAATTGAACCTGAGGCGTCAGAATGTTTAAAAATGCGCGCTTATAATTTAAACCGTTATTGACCGTAAATAATTTAAGAGTATCGTAAAATTAAAAAATTAATTTCATAATTCTTTATATTTGTAAAACATAATGTTTTATTTTGTTGTATTGTGCACCGAGTAGAAAAATATTATTGAATGAAAAATTTCAGACCGTAAAATTTTAGAAAAGAGAAGGGAAATGGAATTATAGATTTTAAGAAAGTGAGCAAATCTTAAATTTTAAATCATCTAAATCGGAACTTAAGAAAGGGTTTTCTGTCAATTATCAACCTCCTGTTTGGATATGCCGTAAATAAAATCAATCATAATTACCAGTATTACCACTATTATTATATTGGGTTGTTCCGACAATAATAACCGATTTCAACCTTCAAATTTAATCAAACATAACTTTCGAGTAAAATAACTTTATTAATCAAAATAAGAGCCATTTGATTCTACGTATTTTGTCAATGAGTTACAAGCTTATGGTATTTATCTATATATAATAAACCTCAGGTAGATTAAAATCCAAGAATTCTTTAGAAGCATTTTCTGCTGATTCTTTGGTATTAAATTTTTCCTACGGTAAATAGTTATCGAAGTGCACAAAAAGGTGAAAATCGATCGACGATAGATCGGGTGAGTATGGTGAATGAGGTAATGTTTCGTAGAACAAAACCTTTTTGAGTTGTCAATTGCGCAATGTGAGGTCGTGCGTTGTCGTGAAACAAGATGGATGCTCTTCGGTTAATTAGTGTTGGTCATTAGATTCGTAGTTTTTTTTATGTATAGGTTCCAATTCATCACTATACAACTGGGCATTAGCCCTGGCCGAGAAAATTGTAATGACTAACACTGGTTGCAGCCCAACATACAATTAACACGATACTTTTTATTTCCTTTGATGCAATTTTGATTTTGCAAAGTACTTTGCTGCTTTATCGTGATATAGTTACTGTGCAGATTGTTTACGGTTATCATAAAGGATCCATTTCTCGTCGTATGTCACAATAAATCACCATTACGCAACAGCAACGAATAACGAACTTCGGAGCGACAATTTTGTTGGTGTTAATTAAGTTCATATGGAACCCACTTATCAAATGTTTTCACCTTTTCAATTTGCTTTTAATGTATAGAAATTATAGCAGCACAAATACCTAAGAATTGAGCAAATTAAATGCCTGACTCGAGAAATAAATATACATAGCAGATTCCTAATTGTCAATCAAATACAAATGAACAAATATTTCATAGCAAAGAACGTTCGAAATGATATAATATTAAAATCTGTCATTATTTTCGAAACAACCTATTAGAATGTATTAAACACCGAAAATAATATATATTATGTTTCTTCAAATACCTAGACTTTTATATTTTTTTCAAATAGAAACGTAAATGTTAAAACGAAATTGTGGGTATGGAAATAATTGTGAAAATGATGAACAGCCTTTAATTATAAGTATTGTAGATGATCATTTAAAATAATAGTTAACAATTTTTATTGTAGATATTATTGACTTTCTTGACTGGAGGGCTTTTTCCAGGATTTCGTCAATTTTAGGTAATTATATTTGATTTATTTTTCCTATTCGTATTATAATATACGAGTAGTACATTGGTATTTTGAAACATGTAGCTTGAATTTTTTGTCATTTCAATACGTTATATTTTGTTTAACCATTATTACTGTGAAGGGCATTAAAATGTGATTTGTTTTATCTAAAACTAGTAAAAAGTAATATGAAAATACCATAAGAAAATAAAAAGAAAATGGTTTCACCTCCAACTCTTAGTTCCTGTTCGCTGCATGGATGTCTATGGTAAAGTTAATGTCGGAAAAGATAACAGTTATAAGTTTACCATTTAAAGAAATTCCTTTATCATAAAAGAAAATGTAACATCTTTACAATGAGGTTTCCTTATTATATAAATTGTGTTAACTTATCATTTTTATATATTGATGGAAAAAACAACTTCACATAGATTCAAAATATTATTCGCCTAAATTCTATCCGTGTTTTTATATAAAATGTGATGAGAATAAATTAATGTAACATATAAACCATTAAAACAACAGTTTACCACATCAAAAATTGAAACATTATAATATATACAAGTTACGTATCTGGCTCGCATAAGATCAAATATCATAAAAAATGACGATTTTAAAATATGAGTAAAATAATGGTGCAATAATTTTTGACATTAACCCCGATAAAAGCAAGTCACGGTACATTTTTACCGCTACAAGAAGGCGAATTAAAAATTAACGCGACATTTTTGCGAATTGAGTTAGCGCGATTTTTCAAAAAACGATATTGGAGGACTAATTTTAAGAAAATACATAGCTTGTAAATTAAAATAACAATTTGAGCGACATATTTTCATTAAAAGGCGAAAACTGCTAAAAATGCCTCAGGGTTTCCGAAGGTACATTTTCATTGAAAGTCTCACCTTAAGGCATTACTAGGGTTTGTTACTAAATCTGATGGCCGTGATATTAGCTGCAATACATTGTCTTGTAGATAAACATTTGTTTTGATTCTCACTTTCAAACAATTGTACATTTGATTTGAATACGTGGTATTTAAGTTAATTAGGTATAATGAATACGTACTATGAAACTCATTCGTCTATTTATGTAAAAAAATATTTGAAGGAATTCGAACCTTTATTTTTCCTCGGACTTCTAATGGATGACCAAATATAATGTTTTTTTATCTTTTCACTGTCAGCACCATAAATATTTAAATCACTCGTATACTTTTTAGGCAAATTAACCTTTTTCTTGCAATTCCCATTATTATTATGATCGCTGTGAAAAAGCGACACAAATTTGTTCAGAGGACTCATTTTTGAGATCTCGTTACTTAGATTCAATATTTAACTTAAGTTTTTAATTTAATCAATTTCTTCCACTACCGCCATTATAATTGCTTTGTAATTTATTATTTTCATAATCGATTTTATTCACAATCGAAAAATATAAATTGTCAATTCAAAATTTCACTTCAATTTATTAACAATCCGTGAAAATATTTGTAGAAATTTCACAATTTTTCGCGGGTCATAAAATAAACTGATTTTGTTACGAACAAGATAACCGTTTAAAGTTGGAACGGCGGCAAAATATTTTTGACAGTTCACCGGCAAGATGGCGGCCGCCGTGTTACGATCTACGGTAACGGATACGTACTGAACGAAACAAACTCCAGCGAATTGTGGATTTTTTCACCTCAACAATAACAGTATTTAGATTGGCGAGTCCGATTAACTTTCTTTTTGGTCGACTTTCGTTCCGAAGCGGCGGCGATGCAGCGATCTCGAGTACGTGCGGAATATGCTACATGGCAGACGTTGGTCGTAAAGTGGGCAGCATTGAAAGTACCACACTCAACGTAAATTGATACATGAGATCGTTTGTATCACGTTTGAAAGTAGAAGTATTTGTAGCGTAACGACATCGATGACAATACGCATTGAAAATGTAATGTGGAATCAATAGTCACTTGCTATCTTAGCAACATACACGTACTCGTTTAGAAAACCAGAGGGATAAAATAATTATTTGACAACTTAAAGAATGATTTCTGAACTTTATTGTAGATTTTATCAGACACAGAAGTTTTAAGCATTAATAATAAAAATGAAATATAAAAGTTAAAAAATTAACAATTCAACGACGTATTTTCATTAAAAGATGACGACTGCTAAAAGCGCCGCTGTGTCGCTGAAGGCATATTTCCATTATATAATATAATAGTCCCCATAACTCATTACTAAGGTTTGTTACTTAGATCTAGTGCTTGGATAAAATCAGCACTATCAGTGCCGACGATCTAGTGGATAAATACTCCCGTTTTGATTTTCACTTGTAAAAGTCTGCTCCTGTTACAATAAAATTTTATTTTATTTATTTTACATTTGACACAGATTTAATCCAATACATCAAATTAAATGCACTCACAGTACATGAAAAAAAAAACATCCATCCAGCTTGCAGTGCAGCTCATGACTGAGCATCATGACTCCCATAATAGCCCTTGACGACCTCTCTCCGTCCATCCCTGCACTCTGCAGTTCGAAGAGCATTTGTTAAAGGTAGTCGTGTTGCGGCTCTCATGTTAGGCCAATACATTGAGGTTTTTCCACTTGTGCGTCGTCCTTCCACGCTTCCAGTGACCACGAGTCTTCAAACTGACTCCTTGGCCACGAGCAATGTGTCCAAAGAATCAAAGGACTTGTCGTAGATATATTGTCAACAATCTTTCGGTGACTCTCAGTTATTTGAAAATGGAGGCATTAGTTCCCCATGCCATTTGTAAAATCCTTCTCCATCACCATATTTCAAATGTATCTATCCTAATAAAAAATAATAACAACAGGACAATGACGATTCACGCTTCCATATGATTGGCTCAGTTACGCCTACAAAGTGTCTTAAGGAGCACAATCCTCAATTTATCTACATATATATGGAATACATCAATATCGGAATGGTGACGCTCTTAATAGCTCAGTTCGTGGATAAGGCAATGAAGACAATCTTAATTTACGGTGGGGTTAATAAGTGTTAGGTACATAGTAAAAACATTAACGATCAACTAGGGGATCGCTATTTTTCTATTAGCAAGCATACCCATTAAATATGATAACATATGTGCAATAGAAATTCAAATTCTCACATCATCATTATATTATATATCGTCATAATTTTTACCATGTCAAAAAACGATGACACACTCGTACTTAAAATTAATACAACATTTCAGTGTCTTAGTTTTGTCGTTATATCGGTGTGTGCCGGTTTAGAGCAGCTTAACAATCATGCTTGATTAAAAACTATTTTTCTGACAAAATAGCATAACCAGTAGAAACAATGTAGAAAACCGTCCGTTAAAAATTATTCCACTCGTGAGCAATTGGATTTCCAACAAAGACTATGATAACAATGTCGCATAATTCAGTATGCAAAGACTGTGTTTCCTAAGTTTAAAAGAATTCTACCTTACCGGCCATTAACTAGAGGGAAAAGCACCTCGGGATTTTTTAAACAAGCCTCATTGCACCTATTTATTATCTTGCGTCATTATTTGATCGTGGTAGTTTTGATATATGTCAAAACATCAAAAGGAGCATTGTGGTGCTAATGGCCTGGTGGATAGGAGACTTGTTAGGGTGAGTGGGGGTGAGATGCCGTGTTGGACAAGTTGCCGTGTCATGTGGTTCTCTTATGTGCAGGTGCGGTAGGGGGACGCCGGCCAGTCGTGTGAGAGAAGCTTCAATAGTGACAAGTGTATTCCATTTTCGTTTGTTTTTATCAGTTTTTAGTGGTGGTTTTTATTGTTATTTCGTCCCAACTTACCTGGCAAGTGTCAAATAATTTTACATGTGTCTTGTTTTCTTAGTTATATAAGCCGTATTTTAAACGGGAAAATAATTCGGATAGTTTTAGAGAGTCTAGTGTCTGGCCTTTCCGCGTAAGTAAAATGGAGGCCAGTTCTCCCTTCTAATATGTTAGTAAGCGGACTGGAGTCTTGTCCAACACTTCGGGGTAAGATGACGAAATTTTTTTCGGGAAAGATGCCGGTAGTTTCCCCTTGGGACAAGATGCCTGGTTGTTGTCTTCGTTGTTTTAAGTTACTTCTGGGAATTAATTCGATCGTTTTTTTTTCTTCAGAAATGCCTAGATCTTACCAAAGAAAAACTAATCGGGGTTCGTGGACTGAAAATGATCTCCAAAATGTTTTTAAAGCTGCCAAACAAGATAGAATGACTGTGTATAAAGCAAGTCAAACGTTTAATATTCCCGAAAAAACTCTAAGGTGTATTTAACATTGAAACCCCATTAGAAATCTTACCATTAAATGGACGGCCATCTTACCCCAAGATTGGGGTAAGATGCCGAAATGCAAGCGTTAACGATTTTTTTTTTTCAAAGTGTTTCATAATATTTTTAAAGTTAAATATATTTTTAATTTATACACAAAAGTATCAATTTTAACGAGAGTATGATAAATAACAAATAAAACCAACAGACGATTTTACAAAAAAAATAACAAAAACTACGGCATCTTCCCCAATCTACCCTATTAGGATTGACATCCTTGTGTTTTTTTATTATACTTGTTATTAATGTAATTATTTGATCGTAATATATTTCATATTTGCCCAAACGTCAGAGGAAGAATTGCTGGCGTTAATAATAAGGTGGAAAGAAGTCTTGTTATTCACTAGTGACATCCTTGTTTTAATACCTTACTTTCAGATTTAATTGAACTTGAATGCACTACGTAGTACTAATGACCTGTATTTTATAAATGTTAAAGAAAACAGCGCTCTTAAAGGAATTGCACACAATAATGCAATATAAAGAAGCGACATTCAACCAAAGGATATACATATAATCTTTCTCGTCTTCCATGGCTTGTTTATGATCTTTTTGCAGAGAAAAATCTTAACATAATCTTTTATTTTGGAACAGACTTAAAATACGCGAACACCTTTCTCTATGTGTATGATTCCCGCAGTCGACTAGCCATCAATCAGAGCGGACCGAATCAGCAATGTTACATTCATTAGGCAATTACCCGCATTCACTTGCAGCACTTGAAAAGGAAAAGAAGAAGAATAATGGAAACGGCGGCGTGAAATGTGTACTGTAGAGAACCAACCCTTCCTTTGCCAAATAATTATTGCTAAAATGTGAAATTCGCCATTTCTTGGCTCGCTGCGCACGGTAAGCCGATCTAGTATTAGATAACTTAAGATTAAGCGAAAATTCTGGTTTACATTTTAATCGTAAATGAAATCTTGTCTGGTTGAATATTTGCGTCTGATGAAATACGATTCAGAAATAACTTTATAAAATATATATATTTGAAAAATAAAAAAAACAGCTAGAGCATTCGTAAGCTATTGCTTAACTCAAGTACGACAGTTAAAACCCGCCGGGAATCGAATCTAGACGATCTGTTCGTGATGCAAAGCTTTATACAAGTATGTTTTGACCATTTCAAATGCCGTTTCTCACACGTTTATAATGCCATTTACACAAACTTTTTAACGAAGATTTGGAAGAGATTATTTCTAACTATTCTAGCCAAAATAAATCATTTTTGGGAATAAAATTTGGCCACCATAGATGAAATATTAATTAATAACCACATATGAAAAGCCAATATTCAAGCTTGTGTATAAGTTATAGTTAAACTCTGCATGATTAAAAAATGTTATCACGTATAACCCAGGAATTGCACAAAACTGTGTAACTCTTGTATGGTTGGGTGAAAGTGTTGCATTATGACAATAAATACGCCGTTTGTACCTGGTGAAATAAATAAACCAAGGGCCGAAAAAGTTTCCAGTCTAAACAAATTAGAGCATGTATGAACAAATACCACGACGGCCACGCCCATCGCACGGTCTGGTGATGTTATAGTTAAAAATTTATATCTTTACCCTCAGTAGTATGCCAACTAGAACCGATAAAAATATGTTGTTTCGCCATATTCTGAAATGTTAAAACATTGAATATTGCACGGTTATCAAGTTTTTTTCAAAAGAAGGGAAAATCCCGACAGAAATGAAACGACGTCAGCATCAAACATGGATGCGGCAAATGAATGGAAGAAGCCAGTCACATTGAGAAAAATTGAAATCCTGATCTCAGCTTCTACATACAATAACTGAATATGTCTACTTCCATTGTGTTCCCCAATCTATATATTAGTATTTATTTTATTTATTTTACACATGACAAGAAATATAATTTGCGAAAAAACAACAGGTCATTTAATTTGGACACACAATTTTAATGGATCTGGGTTTGTTGCCTTTCATTTGTCGTGTCCCCAGTAAACTAGACTTTTGCCTGTATCTCACTGAGGACATATAGCACGAAAAAATAAATCGATACTTCTTTCCGATTTTTGATTATATAAAACCCCGTTGCACATTCTCACCAACCTGACAAACAGTGACACTCAATTACATACGTATACATCACGCAGTATGAAAAGTAATAGTTTAACGTATTTTAGTGGTCATTGTTTACACAAATTGCTTGAGCGGTTTTTATGTCATTTTGAAGATGTAACAAAATAAGTAAAAAAATCGGTGCTTGATATTTTTTTAGTACCGCAAAGGAAAAAATGAGACCCAAACCAAAAAATACATGTACCTATTAATCGTGTGTGTCAAATGTGGTTTTAAAAATCCGTAATGGTGATACGACACTCAAAAATTGTATCCGCTCTAAAATATTACTACTGATGACAACCACATCAAGGGAATGACAGAGAATAAGCAGCGTTCTACGATGCGAGATATTACCAAGTTACTGAAAATATTGAAAACCATCGTATACAACATTTTTATACATCTTCGCGTTTGAATTTGATCTAAAAATACGAAATTACTTTCTGTATAACACAATAAAAAAAGCAAGTTAAAAAAATATGAAACGATAGTTTGTTCCAAAACTTGAATCACTACGTCAAAAAATATATGTTAAAATATGTACGAGTATAATGTCATCATTCTGTTCGTGAGAAATGTCAACTGTGAGATACTCGAAAAATAATAAACGCATTATTATCGAGCTTATATCGCGTTCGAATCATTGTGTGAACGCGATATGAATGATATTAAGTAACGTATGGGAAATGGGTTCGAATAAAAAAGAACTACACCACATTGTATTATATATGATATTTCTTCCATTAATAACATAAGTAAGAAGTTTCCTGTCATAAAGATAAGCCTTTAAGACATCAAAATAGTTTCTTTATTTGTAATTATTTGAATATAGTTTCGTTCCCAAGAATAATTGAAATTCGCCATTTGGAAGAAAAAACAATTCTATCGGCAATTATGGCTTAGCAAATAGAAATATGCGAGGGAATTGAAACGATAACATCGATCATAATGGCAAAGTTACGTCGAAACACGCTAAACGAACTTTGCCAAGTTCAGACCGTTACATAATAGTTTGATCAGTTAGAGATATTAAAACCATAGACGTAAAATTATTGACTTATGTTGTATCTGACATACATATATTTGCCCAATAATCAATAACAAACGGTACTTTGTACGAAGTTTAATTATATCATACGTCAATTTCAGTAGTGACGGGGTTTTTTAAATGTTGAACACACAATAAATATACAAAATTTGTCAAATACAAACCTAACATATGTTAACTTATTTAAAAATAAAACAGACATGTCAGATGTATAAAATTACGATAGAAAAAAATCAATATAAAACGAGCCCTACAAAGCAAAAAAAAAACATATAATTTGAATTTATCCGGGCAAGAAAAACTTCTTTACTTAACTCTTGCAAGTAGTCAAAGTCATATAAAAATCCACATAATGTCCACACTGATTGTTTAATATAAGTCTTGTTATGAAGGAGTTAAACAAATATTTTTTGTAACTACTTAGTTGTGGTATAACATATTTTGCCTCAAAAGCCTTATAAAGAACGTACAGCCTTACTAGTTAAGTCAATTTTGAACTGTTGAAATATGAGCTGATATTCTTAAATAATGTGAAGTAAAAAATTAATCTTCTTCTGGCTGTTATATGCAAAAGAGGAGATGTTCTTAAATAAAGGCCACAGATAATACCTTCCTTCTTAACAATACATCATCTATTTTGATTTATATTTTTTTTATTCAATACCTAAATTGATAAGATTTATTCATTTATTTAAATCTTGGGTTCAGCTTCATTTGAATTAAAGCGGTACTGAGCAGAGTTTGATTGATATGAAGCGTTTTAAAAAATTGGCTCTTAATAATACTAATTAAATTATTATTATAATTAACAACAATTTTTAGAAAAACAATGTGCACTCGAAAATATGTCTAATTTAACTCTCTTGTCTTCGCAATATTCATGTATGGCGCGGAGACTTGAACTCTGAGAGCAAGCGAGAGACGTAGAATAGATTCATTTGAAATGTGATGGTAGAAAAAGATGTTACTAATTTCATGGATAGCAAGGCAGACTAACGCATCCGTTCTCGAAACACTGAGAATCCCCGACAGATTGTCGACAGTCCTCCGATTATTTGGGCACATTGTTCACGGCCAAGAAGACAGCTCGGAGAGGTTTGTGGTTACTGGAAGCGTAGAAGGACGACACACAAAAGGAAAAACGCCAATGCGTTGAACTGACCAAGTGAGAGACGCAACTATCCATAACAACTGCCCATCGGCAGAGTGTAGAGATGGATGGAGAAAAGTCGTCAAGGGCTATCATGGCAGTCACGATGATCAGTCATAGCTATACGACAGGATGATGATGAATATGCACTAATGTTTATATCACTGTAATTTTGGAGATTTTTTAATTGATTAAATATTTCTGTTGAATAATTAATGGTGGTGATTTCTTGTACGTATTCATTATTGATTAGTACTCGTGTAATGTTCTTGTTGATTAGTTTATATTTTTTCAAATTGATTCTGAATCAATACATTAATGAATACAGTTTGATATTTGATCATTCCTATTTATCTGTCTATCGAATATTAGCTGTCATATTGGCTTACATGATCTTGTTAACAAATGCTTTTAAGAGCTATTTAGCTGTCGAAACCACTCATTGTCTTTAATCAAGATGTAGTCATTTTCCAGAAACCCAATTACTCTCAATTTGACCTGATTCACCGAGATGCTCTGAGTTGTATAATTTTTTTGAGATATAGGATATTATACATTTTATAATAGCCAAAGACATATGCCCTTCGTAACGTTGGTAACAACCCTGTTTCCCAACCTGGGGGTTGCAGGTTCGATTCCCGCTCGTACCCAATTTATTCTAGCATGGCAATCAGTTAAGGCCTCTTTAACATCTTTCTGATTGGTTGGGAGGTTGGTAATATGACAATAAACAAATTATATGATATATGCTCTCCGTTGCCAAGTTGGTAAAAAAGCCTATCTCCTACCATGGGGGTTGTAAGTTCGATTCCCGTTGATAACCAATTTATTCTAGCTTGGTTTCCACTTAAGGACTCGTTAACATCTTTATGATTGGCTGGAAGTTTGGTCATATGGCAATAAGACCGTCAGGCTGTACTGTGTACAACGAACGTAAAACAAAAAATCAGGAAATTAATTTTTTTAAAACATCAATACGATCTGTGTGGCTTGATTGGTAGGAAACACGTCTCCCAACCCATGAATTATAAGTTCAATTATCGTTGTTACCTAGTTTTTTAGAATAAGTATTAGTATATTTTTCAATAAAGGCTTCTTTAACATATTTCTGACCGTTTAAAAAAAAATCTAATACGGCAACAAACACGTCAGGTTGCACTGTATATCAGTTTTTATGTGTGGCACGCTTTTGAATTGAGATTTTTTTTATGAAGAAGTATTCTCTAACTCAAGATCTCTTCAGCAATTAAAATATTTGTAAGAAGTAAATTGAGACTTTCAGATGCTTTCTTAATATCAATGATTAATTACTTTATTTATCGATTTAAACAAATAGATGGAAAATTGGAGTCGACTGGAAAACGTGAAATGGAAAACAGACGATGGCAGCGATTGCTTTAGTCAAAACAGAAACACTTGAAGCGGGAAAAGGCGAAAAGCATTGAGTAATGGCTGCCGAGACGGCTCAAGTGCGCAATTGGCCGGTGGAGAGGAGCCAAACTGGTTACAGATGTGGATTCTGACGTGATTTATCCGCTTTATACTCAATGAAAGGGAGAGTAAACTTTTCTTCGCGAATATTCTCTAAAGGGTGAAACCATTATCTCGAACCAGGTAACAATAATATTACACAAATTAGTATGCAACAGTGAAATATAGGGAAACCAGAGAGAGACCTTGACAAAGTATTCAATCAGAGTTTATAACATTTATAAACTTTAATTAATTTAGAACTCTTAAAAAGTTTTTCTTTATCACGTACTCAAATGTTAAGCGTCGTGGTTCTCTGATATATTTTGAATTCAGCGCACTACCTGTCTCCATACTTCCCGGTCCTGGGTCATGCTGAATACAGCGCTTAAGAGGATATTGTTTAATCTACGAGTACGAGTATATGTACGAGTATATTTGTGCAGTTTAGGAAGCACTCAATAACAACTCTTTCTGAGAGGTCTTATAAAAAAATTTGATGTCATTTATATGAACACTACACACTACACCTAAAGCCGAATGTGTTATTATCACATATCGGAAGATCTACAAAGGTTTCATTGTAGTTCGTCTTCCCTCGGCAAGTTTTCTGCGGGTTTCTTAACAAATATGTTTTTCTGAACATATGCAGATGCGGGGAAGTACTTAATCTGATAGACGCAGCCACTTCCTTCCTATCCTGACACTCAAATTATATATATTTATTTTGTAATATTTTAAATCTGTCAATAATAGTGGGTTCGAATTCTGAGTTAGGGCGCCATTGAAGAGAGTTTGCTCTCTAAACGGCGCTATATAAATTGTCCTTTTATTATTATTTGATCCGTTCATCTAACAGCACACCTTCCCCTTCCTCGCTTTCCCTCGATTTTCTCCATGATCACCAGCTTCTCCAAACTTTCAATTTTTTTCTAGCAATATGCCCAAAGTAGGATTATTTTCCGCATTTTGTTGAAAGTGGATTAACTCCAATTTTGGATGATAGAGACGTTGGCGCGCATTGCAATAAAAGGGGTATTTATTATGTTTCTTTCCTTATTTCTCATCGTACATGTTTAAGAATACTAAAGACTTAACCAGACTTGAAATGTATATAAACAAAAAAAAATTACGAGATTTTCTTGTAAGATAACAAACTCATTATCCATAGCACTGTATGAAATGGAAACCTGATGAGAAACAAAGATAGCCCTTCGAGATGTATGTAGTTTGTGCGGATTACAAGATATACCAACACCTTTATCCTCCAAGATTTAGTGATTACCGATAGATTTTTACAGCATACAGGAAAAGGATCCTAATATACTTTGGGTATAATCAGAAAGGACGAAAAAAGTCCAGTGAAGCTGGTGATCACTGGTAATTTGAGTGAAAAATAGTAAAAATAAGGTCTCCTACATAAAAATCAGGAGTTAACAGGATCCTCTTTTGACACCGCTTTCAACGTGTCTCAGGTCCGGGAAGGATGAAGACGAAAGGTGCACCAAGTTCCAGACATAGCAGAGGACCACGAAGCTCAGCATAGAGCACGTGATAAAGTGGAAGAGAAGTGCTTTAAGAACGTAACTCAGTCTTAAAATATTTTACTTATAGCTTTAACGAAATACAGAAAGCATTTAATAATAAAATAGTATAACATTTTGGAAAAATTCAAACAGTTTCTTATTGGTATAATTTTTTTTTCGAAGATTTTGAAAATGGTTTTAATTATGGCTGATGTTTGTAGAATTCATCCTCAGGACGATGTAAAGAAACATTACCGAATAATACATCGCCCTGAGGATAAAGATTGCAACGCATGCGAAATGTCGGCCATTATTTAAACCAACACGACAAATACGAAAAACATTTTAAATAGGAACAGACTTGATCACATCATTCTTATTCATCTGGTAATTAAAATTAAAAATAATGTAATTTTCAATCAAATAAAAGGTTTCCGACCACTTAAACATGTGCAGTCTTATATGTTTACACATTTTCAGGAAAATAACACCATTGAAATGTTATGATCTGAAACGTAACATACTCGTATACGTTCAACAAATATTTTCGCGAGGTTTTTCTTCTCCAAGGCGTTCCTTCTGTTATGTTATGAAGGACAAAGAACCAAAAATGTGTAATACATTTATTTCGAGACTGCAGGTCTCGAGGTGAACGTTGAGAAAAGTACAAATAATTAACATCATGCACAAACATTAGACGGTTTTATGATGTAGTGAAAACATAGTCCATATTTCCCAAAAGATATAAATAAAATACTCGTACAAAGAGATATAGCGATACATTTTTTTAAATGTTTTGTGAAATACTGGAATTCTCTCGTAAAATAGTAAAATGAAAAAAAATGGTAAAGATATTCAGCATTGCTTGAACTTGTTGATTGAACTAAAAAAACTCATCGAATTTCCGACATTAGGCTTTCAGCTTATTGTTTGTTTATTCGTTATTTGTACGACACCTTTCGAACTGACGATTCGAACAGCATTGTCTTCTCGGTCCCATTAATCAATTTTTCGGGTTTAGAACCACTGGAGTACGCATAAAACCCGCGGTGCGTCATCGTATATGTTGGCAATACTAGCCCGCACGTCCATAGGTTCCAACACTCGCACAAGTCTAGCGCGTGTGAATATATAGTATATTATGTTAGTTATTACATGACTAGGACAGATTGTTTTTCGGGTACCATCGGGAATGGAATCTGAAACCCTCGGGTAAAAGTCAAGCATATTACCAACTAAGCTACTGACTTTATTATTTTACGAGTATTTCAATTAACGTTTATGAGATATTTTGCGTAAATAAAAAAAACTAGATATAATATATGAAAGGTATTTTTACATAATAATTATACAAAATATACACAAAAATCCACTACTACACATTGCAGGAATCATATTTGAAGTAAAAATAATCTGTGTAAAACAGATATGTTATGTTGTGTCATTTACACAAAGATCCGCTTTTATTTTAGAAATTTCGCGAAGATTTTTTACTTTATGAATAACCAAAATATGTGAGGGGTACGAAGGACATTTAATTTATTTTATGTTTTAACCCAATTACATAAAAAAATCCATAAAACTAAAAAGATAGATAAAAGACAGAAATAATAATAGGGGCATTTACTCACGCTGATCTGTGAAGTGGCTCAGTTATGCTTATAAAGTCTATTAAGAAGTAGAATAATCAATTTATCTACCGAGATGTGGAAAACATCAATATCGAAAAAGTTGTTCAACAAGGTAATTCCGTGTGCGAGTAGTGACGCTCTTGACCTGCAACGCTCCAACTTAAAATCCATAGAAAATATGTTTATAGAAGCGAAATTGAGGTGGACTGGGCAAGTGATACAGATCACAGACTCCAAAAATGCGTTATGTAGGGTGAAAATAATGGACAAGTTAAAGGTCCTCGGACAGAGGAAGCGCTATAAGGACAGTCTGCGGAAGTCGCTGACTTTGTGCGGGGTGCCTGAAGACAGAGCAGGCGACTTAAGATCCTGAGAGTTCAGATCTGTTCTCGATCTGATCGCGTCTCAACAGCTAGACGTATGAGTCATTCCATTTTGTGTTAAGTATTTTTTTTAAATAATTTACCCTATTATGCCTTTGAGAGAGATTTTACTATTTCTTTTCAACTCTTGTATTGTTGATTGAATTGAATTGATTGTTTTTGATTTTTTTTTTCTTTCCGTGTTATATTATACATTTTTATTTTCATAAATTGTATTTTAAAAGACATACTATATGTATCCTGAATTGTTTTTTTTCTTTTTCGAAATGATGTTTACACAATATATTTCATTTTATAATTGTGTTGTATAAAAGATGTAAATAATAGTTAAGTGTCATCAAATAATTACATGAAATTATGAAGTTAAGACATTCAACATGGTATTTATGTAAATATATATTTTATATTATAAAGATATTACTCATCAACTGTAATTCAAATAAACGTAAAAACAAATTTAAGTCAAATATTACATTTTGTATATTTTCTCATAAGAAAATATTGATATATACATATTATATACTAATTTTAATTAGGGTATTAACACAGAGCACTTTGTTTTTATATCGCTATATTTTTTACGTGAGAACTAAGATATAAAGTTTGCAGATCAACAGATAGAAAGGCAGATAATATATGAGTTTGGGAAATTTGCAAATTGGCAATAATTTCTGGATAATTATTTGTAACCGAAGTGATTTCCATTGTTCTATAAGTAGTGGAACAATAGTTCGATAAATTATTAATGACGTCCAAATAGACTAGTTTAACGCAAATAAAAAAACTCTCACGTATTTATGATGTAACACCCTACCGATGATAAGGATCTACTCGTACCATACAGATAGTTGCAGAGCATTATCCTATATTGGATTATAAATATGTTATCAAATTTTAAATTGTTACTAAAACTTTAAATTAATTAATTTTTTGACTAAGTGACTTAGGATAACTTTGAGAATTACAAAAACGTTATATTTGGATTTGAATAGATAGATCGAAATGAATTGTTTCGAAAAGCAATTTTGTAATACTGGAAAGTCGGGTCAAAAATTGTGAAAATGAGATATGAATAATAAATAACGGCGGAATAGATAAAGGGAATACTATACAAATGTATGGAAATTATTTTGGTTAAGCATTTGGAACTTGATTATAATGAAATAAGATACTTTCAATTTGGAACTTAATTATAATTATCATTTTGGAACTTAATTATAATGAAATAAGATACGATACTTAACGCGAATCGATAGAGCGAGTAGTTTTGTGATTGATCTTTACCAGAAACATTTTATCGGGAATTGTCTCAACGTTCTCGATTTCTTAAATATGTGTATAATATGCTTTTGATAAATTGATTTAATTTCAATTTTATTTATATGATATATGACGAGAAATCTTATAAATACACAATTAGTGGAAAAACAACAGGTAATTTAATGTGGACACACAATTTTAAAGGATCTGAATTTGTTGCCTTTCATTTGTCGTGTCCCCAGTAAACAAGGCTTTTGCCTGTATCTTACTGAGGATTAATGTAAGGAGATTATGGGATAGGTTGATAATTTCCTCGAATTGATCCAGTAAGCCAAGTGTTGACTTACGTGATGCATACATGTAATAAAATCTCGGCTTTTTAACAAAAGAATTAAAATTTATAATCGGTAATTATTATCAACTTGTTTTTTTTTTGTATTTATGTATCCTCGGTGTGATAAATTTCAAAAGTTATTTATTTAACAATAGTTCTACAACTGCTGACGGTAGATTTAACAAGTTGCATAGAAAATGTCTTGGCCAATTAAACAATATATTTTATCGTCTCGTGAGAAGATATCAGATCGTGATATCTCCGAAAGCAACACGGAGAAGCAACAACCAATAGCATCCGCTACTAAAATACTACTTTATCAAAGAAAATTGGCGAAGAGAAAGGGAGAAGGGGAGAGATAACTAACTGGGCGTGAGATATTAATCGATCCAACGTGAAGTTAATTTAATAGAAACGAAAGTAAAAATAATAATTGAATCGTTAACTGGAATCGATAGAAAAGAACTTTTGTTTAACTGGTATGAAAAATAACATTTATTGTAACAAGGAAAGTTCACATTTTTTACCAGTCAAATGAAAAAGTACTTGATTGCCATAATCAAAGTAATGTTGCCCATTTAAAAAATATATAATAACAAGAAAAAAGTGCAAACCAACAGTGTCAAATTTTTGGTTAAATTAGGCCTGGGAAATCGATCGAAACCGGTCCCTTTTTGATGTCCAACACTAAGCACATCCTCCGCATTTTTTTTCACTAGACAGCTATTTGATCATTTGCTTTTTAATGCTCATAATGCAGGTAACATCATCGTAACTTATCTTGCTCAAGAGATATTTTTCGTAATATATCATCATACATAATTTGAGGAGCGATCAAGTTCAGGAATTTCGTAATCGGTTCAGGATATATTTTAATGTTAGTATGAAAATATAAGCTATAAAACCGTGAAAATAAAACTTCTGCAGAAAATAAAACTCAAATTTAATTGTAAGAATTGTTATCTAATTATAAGTTAATATTTCTAAGTAATAAAATATTAATATTATTAAAGATAAAAATGACATGCAAGAAATTAAAATTAAGTTAGTCAATCATTATAATATTATATTAATGTAAATTAGATCAGTTCTTATGATACAAATTTGTGTATAGGTAAAGCATTTGTCAAAAAAAATTGTATTATAGATTACTTGATTAAATTGTTTTTAAAAGTTACATGCCGTGCAATTTTTGCAGTGTTTACCTGATACAAGCCCAGTTTTCTGGCAATCGTAGCAACTCGCAATGTTAGTGTGAATTTATTCATCGAATGTGGAGCAAGCTTTCCATTTATGTCTACGTGATTCTTCCCTATTCATGAAAGGCAGGCCAAATGAGGTGACTTTTGTGTAATTTACGATTGTTTTAACTTGAAACTGTTTACTGTATATTTCGGTCATTTGCACATCGGCCTAGAGGGTAATACACGGCAACCTGCCAGCCCAGTCCGCCAGTGTAAACGAGATACATTTTATAGAAACATCACGAGTGAGGGTCTTAGAATTAATTAAATTAGAGCAGCCGTCAAGTAACAATAACTTATTGAATAATAAAATAACAACAATAACTTATTTAACAAAAATAACTTATTTAATAATAAAATAAGAACAAAAGGACAATTTGTATAGCGCCGTTTAGAGAGCAGACTCCTCAAGGGCGCTCTAACTCGGGAGTCGAACCCACTATTATTTAAAGATTTAAAACCAATATAATATGTAAGTTGAGTGTAAAGATGGTTGATGATAACGGCCATTGTGAAGGGTACTTCTTCGCATCTGAATAGGTTTAGAAATAATTTAGTTATAAAACCGCAGAATAGGGAAGACAAACTACAAATAAATCTTTATAGATCTTTTACATAACTCGTGAAGTTCGTTGTCATATTTTTAGCATTACTACTGCGTACACAGATATAACAATAAACTTGTAGACGAAACATTTTTACCTATAACGATAAGCAGAGAGGACGGATTCCCATTTTTTTCTTTATCGGCATACATCATCACCCTTCTCAACATTACCATACATACATTTTCTCACATAGCTCCATCATTTTCTGATATTGTAATTCCGCTGCACTTTAGGATACTTTCCTTCGTCAAGTACCAAAGCTAAGTAAAACAGGGTTGATTCTGTAGACTTTTTGGCTAGACGTAAATACGAGTATACTCTTAATACTTCTTGATTTATTCAAAATGTGTTTTTCTCGTGCTTCTCATCAATTTTTATTTTCATATTATATTGCATTGCATTACATATTATTTGCATATTTGTCATATTATATTGCATTGCATTACAATTCATTGTATACATTATAACCTGGTGGGTATATTGTCACGTAACAATCTACGAGAATTCAATCAGAAAAGTGTTATAGAAGCCTTACGTGAAAACCAGACTGAAACCTTCTTTAAAAGATCTGAACATCCAACGTCTTACCAATTAAAACACGGGTCATAATATGTATGTACAATATTAACTCTTTTCAAAAATGCCACTGCTCTGCGTGTATGTATATTATATCTTATGGATTTTATAGGTCTGCACTATATTGACCTTAAAATTTAGTAGCAATAGAAAACGAAGCAACACTGGGAGTATATTAAAAAATGAAAGTAAAGTAACTTGACATTTACCCAACGAAATTAAAACAATACTCTTAAAGAAAATCCCAAGATCTTTCCCATAGAGATATCATCATCTGAATCAAAGCGCTAAATGTTACTGGAATTATGTGTGGAAGAATGGAAAAGAACTATAGAAAGCAACAATAATAAATTATTATTATCATTTTCGCTGCAAGTTATTCAACAAAGATATTCACACGACAATCGTTGTTTAATAAAATCTTTATAAGTATTGCTTAAATTGCATTGCTACTTGCACAAGGCACTTATGAACCTCCATTAACATGCATGGCTGCAAGGTTCGATCCCCGCACTGTGCAACTCATAAAAAATACGAACATTTAACCAAATTGTGTTTGGAGGTGTAAGGATACCGATGAATTCGGTCTTTCTTGTATAGCACTTACGTTGTATACCGTACCATTCGGCGAGCTTATTGCTACGTGGTAATCTAGTCCAACCATCCAGAAAAAAATGTGAAAGAGGCGTTAAGTAAAAACTAGCCATAATCATTTTTTTAAAAATCTGGGTACCAGTGGAAATCGAACCCGCAAACGCCGTATCGGAATACAGGTCACAAAAGACTTCTTCTTCTCTCGCATGGTCTCTCTCTTAAAGTCAGATTTTCCAAGTTTCTCGTCCATTATACAGTCTAAAAAACGCCTTATTGATATCCTCCAGTCCTGGAAATGAAAATATTGGACACTTCCACGAGGTGACTAGACTTCTCCAAATATCTGGAGAAGCGCGTTAAGATCACTAGCGATGTGGACACTTCCATCCAAGATCAATTCCACTGCTAACGTCAGCTATCTAGTGAACTCCCATTCTTCTCAGCTAATCGTTATCCCTTGATCCAGGAAAGTAGTCTGAATCCAAGACGAGAGCTGGAAACAGCCACGTGTAGCTTCAGCACTCTTTCATGTTGGAAGACAGGTGTTTTAGCAACTAGGCCAAAGGGGGCATCATTTGTCCAAAATTCGAGACGTGTGGTTCTTTAATGTTTCATGCAAAGTTTAACATAGACCATTATTGTGCCTCAACATTTTAAGCCTTCGATCCTCCAAAAGATAAAAAAATAAAAATGCAACCACCTTCTCAGAAAAAATGTTACATTATTTTTGTACAAGTTATTTTTGCTTTCGCAACCCACAGGTTCAGAAACGATGACTTAGAGGAATATTTTTATTTTTCTTTATTTACTACTTTGTGGTTTGATTTAATGAAATATTCTTTGCTTATAATAAACCCCTCTATTTTGATAGTGGAAACCACAATTCTAATATTGGCCTAGTTAGCAACGCGTTGTATATTTATATGGTATTTATTATCTAACCTTTTTAATTATTCATTATTCAAAGACTGTTACAGTGAGATATGAGGTCTTGCAAACTTCAAGTCGTAGATAATATTGGGTGTACAAATAAGTCACCGCCGTTTGACAAAAGTTGGCGCCACCAGTAAGTTATGGTTAAAATTGTCAGTTGTAAAATGTCATTATCGTAAGGTTGGACATCTGTCAACAACACGACCTTGAAATATTAGTGAATTTTTATCAGTATAACATATTTTTTTGTGTTCGAAAATGTCAAGTTTTGAGCCGAATAAGCGTCATTTGCGGGAACTTTTGATTTACTTCTTCAATTTGAAGAAATCTGCAGCTGAGGCGCATCGATTGCTTGTAGAAGCATATGGTGAGGCTGCCTTAAGTGAGAGAAGTTGTCGTGAGTGGTTTCAAAAGTTTAAGAACGGTGAATTTGACATCGAAGACAAAGAACGTAGCGGAAGGCCGAAAGTGTACGAAGACGCGGAATTGGAAGTATTATTGGATCAAGATTCGTGCCAAACGCAAGAAGAACTTGCACTTACATTAGGAGTGATTCAACAAGCAATTTCACATGGGTTGAAATCATTGGGAATGATTCAAAAACAAAGAAATTGGGATTCATATGAACTGACACGGAGAAACTTTGAATGCCAATTTTCCACATGTGAAATGCTGCTTGCCAGGCATAAACGAAAGGGTTTTCTGCACCATATAGTCACTGGTGATGAAAAATGCATCCATTATGATAATCCAAAAAGGAAGAAATCATGGGGATCCCCTGGTCATGCTTCAACATCTACGGCTAAGCCAAATATTCATGGAAAAAAACTCTTGTTGTGTATTTGGTGGGATCAGCTTGGTGTCGTGTATTATGAGTTGCTCAAACCGAATGAAACCATTGCTGGGGCTGTCTACCGAACATAATTGATGAGATTGAGTCGAGCACTCGAGGAAAAGCGCGCCCACTACTACTCCAGACACGACAAAATTATTCTCCTGCATGATAATGCTAGTCCACATGTTGCGGCACCGGTCAAAACCTATTTGGAAACACTCAATTGAGAAGTTTTACCCCACCCGCTGTATTCACCAGACATTGCTCCTTCTGATTACCACTTGTTTTGATCGATGACGCATGGCCTGTCTGAGCAGCACTTCACATCATATGAAGATACCAAAAATTGAGTCGATTCGTGGATAGCCTCAAAAGATGATGATGATGACTGACGCGGTATTCGTATGCTGACAGAAAGATGGGGAAAAGTAGTGGCAAGCGATGGGTACTACTTCGAATAAAACATGAGGTTCCGTTCTTTCACAATAAATGCCCATTTTTTTATAAAAAACGGCGGAAACTTATTTGTACACCTAATATAATCAGGATATGTATAACGTTAATTAAATTAAATTCATAAGAGGACTTGTCAACTTTTAGCAGTACCCCACAAGTTTTTTTTAAATGAAAAAGTCTAATTTGGTTTTTTAGACCTTAGCAGAAATAACGTTAAACGTTATTGGTAAAAGCCATCTGACGGACATTTTTTAAACTAAGATGAAAGCAATAGGATTATTGTTTTAAATAACTGTCTATTCGTGAATGTAAAGAAATCAGTAATTTAAAGAAGATCTGAGTATTATTTTTACGAATTAAAAAATATAAACACGATTAGTATCCAAGAGTTATATAGTACAGTAGCCAAGATAAGAACCATATTTAAAAATTTAAGTAAGGTGCTGCTTTCTGCAGTGAAAGTAAATTTGTGTGAAGCAAAAATAGGAAACTCGCACTCTCGCCGGGGAAAACACAGATGGCGTTTAATGAAGCAATTTCGCCCGGTTCAAAAATATTATAATTATAATATATAATTTAATGATCAATCAAGTGCACATACTTTTTATTCAAGAATTTATTTTTAAAATCTAGAAAACCCAAATTAATGTTTAAAGTTTATTTTGCGACTATGATTCTGTTAAATAATTTATCAAATGATGATTGTTTTTATTTATGTTGAAGAATATTCAAATTAACAATAAAATTTCCTTAGTTTTATTCCATTTCCTGAATTACAAATAAATAGTATTTATAGAAACTTAACTTCCACCTGGGTTCAATTTCCGATGGTACTCAACAAAATTACAAATAAAATGGTTTCAGTCTTGTAAAAGAATTCGTCTCATATTCGCACGCGGCAAGTACTTGTGCGAGTGTTGTTGCTTGTTCACTTGCGGTAGTGGTGCAAACACGTGCAATGATGAACTGCGAATTCCGTACTTACTCCAGTGATTAAAAAATCACAAGGCTCGATTGCTGTGGCTGCAGACAATATTGTCTCCCAGCCACCCTCTTCAATGTCTCTGAATTAACAATTTGGATATATTGAGGGGTATTATCCAAAAAAGAATAAGTGTTTCAACGTAAGGCGATACAACTAGAACACCGGATAAAAAATGTATTTTAAGTTGGCATATTTGTCTATAGTTTTGATTTAATAAAGAATATTAAAATCATAAATAAAATCTAATTTGTTGGCAGTTCAAAATAAGAATCTTGGAATTAACCGCGTGTATTTCTAAATATTTAAAACGTGTTTGCTTAATGGAAATGTGTTTTCAGCTGATTTAATTGTGGAATATGGAGACGAAGATTGAAGGAAAATTTTCAGACATTTTCTTTTCTATTTTAATGTTGTTTATCGTTTACGTATGTAACATATAATTAAGGTATTTTGCACACATCAAATTTACCTATTTTAAATAGGTTTGCTTATGACTTATAGGGGCAAATTAAATAAAAATATTATTCTAACCTTTACAACATGATCCATTTGGGGTTGGCTAAAATAACAGATATCCTCTTTTTCTATCCTAGCACTAATTTCAAAATTTGACTGATTGGGTTGTGCTATGTTTTTCAAGGTCTTGACAAACTTTTCATTAATTTAATAGCCACTACTCGAATTCAATTCGTAAATCTTTCACCATTCAGTATTTGTACCCAATCAGGGCCGAACCGCCTCGGTTCTCCTTTTTTTATTTTTTAGCTTGCAAGTCATACAAGCCCATGTATACTTTTTAGAAGGGGACTAATATGAAAATATTTGTGACTACCATATCGTTGTCGTTGTTGGACTTCGTAGTCGAGAAACCCCTCGCCATGCCAACGTCAATTTAGTTGGAAAGCGAAGCTGTGCCGTTCAGTTTTGTTTCTTTCTTTTTTTCTTTTCTTTAAAAGAGTGAACCGTTGCACACAAACAAACTCTTCAGTGTATAAACACCGCTGTACTGAATACAATGCCACACCGAAGTGAGGCAACCGGAGCACACTGGCATGTTTTTACCTTTTATTTTGAAAGAGTACAAATGACCGAAGTCATAGGTATCCTTATACCCCCGAATACTAGGCGGAACATATGCCTGTTTCATTCTAAGGGAGTAGCACAGCACGGGATTCGAGCGGGCGACGCAGGCCATGCACCTCACATGATTGCCATATATCAGCATAACAGATGCATTGAAATAGACTGGAATCTAGAGATTCGCCTTTATTTCTACATTCCACAATTAAATTAGTTGAATGCCCATTTCCACTTAACAAATACGTTTCAACTACAATAATTTAGAAAGACACGCTGTCAATTGTAGGATTCTTATTTTGAAACGCTAATAAATCAAATCTTACAAATGTTTTTAATATTCTGTATCAAATCAAAGCCATAGACAAATTGTGCCGACTAAATAGACATTTAATTTCCCGGTGTTCTACTTGAATCGCCTTACGTAACTCCGTCTGCAGTACTATCGACATACAATCTAGTACAGTGATTCTCAAACTTTTTCTGAAAATCTGAAAAAAATATTACAAGGCTCCCAACGAAAACAGTTTTTAGCGACCAGCTGTACTTTGTTTTCAATAAATTTTTATTATATGTTAGGTACATTTTTACTTAAAATAATATTATACATCATTAACTTGCTTATAAATTTTTCCGATAACTGGAATCCCCTCCCAGTAATATTTTTTTTATTTGTTATGATACATAACAAATAGAAAAATAATGTATAAATATTAATAGATCTTATTTTTCAAATATTGAAATACTTCGCGGATCCCTGGCAAGAACTCCACAGCCCCGTAGGTGGCCGCAGAGCTCTCGCCAGGGAGTTTGAGAAGCACTGGTCTAGTCGCACAACGTACAGGTGTCGTTGACCCAGCTTTCCGGTAATTTGCCTAATGGCGGGATTCCGACCTCAGACTACATGGTAATAAAATGACCCAACTTAATATCCAAAACTATATTGGGTCAGGCTTGAACACGAAAGCATTCATTTCCGTTTCCTGGCGGAGTGCTGCTATTTGAGTTGAAAACCTAAATGCCTATTAAAGTCAAAAGAATATAACGCAGACTTTCTTGTACTAAAAGTGTCAATCGAAGAAATAAGGAAAATATATGTTTAGTGCTTTGAAAAAAGTACTTAAATCAAAATGCCTGATTTTTAACAAACAAATAATTTTTTTATGAAATATTAAAAAACAAAAGAAAGTACCCAAAATAGACAGATTTTTAGTAAAAGAGTTTGTTTGGTAACAATACTACACTGCAACGGCTCACTTACTTCAAGAGCAGAAAATAAAGAGTTTGTTTGGTAACAATACTACACTGCAACGGTCACTCACTTCAAGAGCAGAAAATAAAGAGTTTGTTTGGTAGCAATACTACACTGCAACGGCTCACTCACTTCAAGAGCAGAAAATAAAGAAATTAAACTCAAAGGCATAGGAAACAATACTACTTACAAGGTAACATTACAATACGCGCTAAATATGTGCTTTTGAATCCTCATATATGTTATGTTACAGGGTAACATTCCAAATACTCGTACATGCGATGACGAACCACGAGTTCTGTGTTTACTGCAGTGGATCTAAACCAAAATAATAATTATAAAAGGACAATTTATATAGCGCCGTTTAGAGATCAGACTTTCCTCAAGGGCTCTCTTACTCGGGATTCGAATCCACTGTTGACAGGTTACAAATATTACAAAATAAATATGTTTGAATTGAGTGTAAGGATAGGAAGGTTATAGCTCGATTATGTGACCGAATATAATTATGTCTCCCGACCAAGCTCTTCTACATTTTCAAATCACCAATTAAGATATTTTAATGTATAATAACATGAATGGATGAATGCAAGTATTTAATATAACCAAAAACAAAAAAAGGTAGCAATCTGGTAAAAGAGTTCGCCTGGCAATAATACTTGCATGCACTACACGTGTGCAGGTGTTATAGCTTCTGCGCGAAGGGTAGTATTCCAAATACGCACGATGACGAACCGCAAGTCTCATGCCTACTCCAGTAGTTCCAAAGCAAAAGGCTCGATTAATGGGGCTGAAGACAATGTTGCCTCCCGGTCCCGGACAATGTCTGAATTAGCAATTCGGGTATATATTGATGGGTTACCTACCATACGAGTGGATGAATTAAAGTATATAATAAAGAAATGTAACATGTTTGAATAGTTTATCCAGTTAGAAAATTAAAGATGAAAATATTAGATATTGTAATTTGTTTTATCAAACACTGTTTATTCCACTTTTTGTAACGGCATAACCCTACCAGTTTCAAGGCTTTCACCTCATCATCAGGGGAGCATAGACAAGACTTGTTTAGTAATATATGAAAATATTAAAGTTAAGCTGTTTTTACAAACCACTTAATATACAGAGTAGATTATTTAAAAGTGTGAGTAATATTCAATGTTTGAGCAAGTAGTATGCTATTTAAACGAGGATTTGAACGAAACCCGATTCAAGCAATCTGTGTTAACTACATTGCAGTGAAAATGAGTTAAATTTGAGTATAGAGATGACCGCCAATTGACAAGACGTTTGTCTCCCGACCCGTTGGTTACGGGTTCGATTACCATTTTTTTTAAAAGAGTTTCTGTCTGGTTTTCACTAAACGTCTCTTTAATAGCTTTCTGGTTGGTTGGAAGAGATTACCAGGTGGCAATTTATCTTTCAATTTGTACTTTATTCAACGCAAGTGTAATTCAATCCAATACGGTTATACAAAAGCAATGACGCATCTACCAAGTACGTGATCTTAATATGGGTGTATAGCGTCGTTATCACGTTAAATCTGGTTTTGCGTAATTTGAACATCAACTTGAAATGTTTTGAATTCAAAATCCAGATTGGATCCTTCTTGAAAAAAAATCGGGATTCCAACAGAAACCGAACCTGCGACCCCCTAGCGGAAGTTAAGCATCTTACCAACAGGACAACGGAATTTGTCATTGTCACGATAAGAATATACTAAAGTACCATCACGCTGTTTCCCCGTCAGGATAGAGATATGATCAGTTAATTTTTAATTGAAAATATGATAACACTGATACAACTTGTTTATGCTTGGAAATCACTTTTAAAATTTGTGATAATCGTTTTGATAACGCGTATCTAAATCTGTTAACGATGTTAATTCACTGTAAACTGAACTAATCGGCCATTTACATACCGGGATCGTTAAACCCACCCACCTATATGTTACCGCATAAAACTGGGGCGTTTAGTTATCTGTGAATCTGTGATAATGGTGCTATTTTCAGTTCATTTCCATTACACCTTCTGTTTTACGAAAGCATCAACTAACCTTTTTAAATTCCTTTTGCGTGCTTATTGTGGATCTCAAGGGCCTTGTTGATATGATGCCTGTCTTTCAACTCGTGAACTGCGAGTTCAGTACACTTTCACTTAAGGCTTCTTTAATATTTAAGGCTATTAAGGCTAAACAGATTGCACATTTTCTACCCCATCCAAATCAAAATCTCGCGGACTCAGAATCTCATCTTGCCCTTAATTGACTACAGAGATGTTTGTTATCTCGATGCTAGTGAGGAATTGTTGAATAGACTGAAGGAGCTCCAAAATGTTTATATTCGGTTTATAATTTATCCGAATATAACGTTGACTTCAATGACTTACTATAGACACTAAATGCATGAATAAAATGGATGTTTTAAACAAGATGAAGAAAGGAGTTATAAGATGGTTTGTACAAGTGGAGAGAATGAATCACGACAGAATGACTAAATTATACAAGTCAGAAGTGCAAAATGTGCGTTGAAGAGGTAGGCCAGATTTTTAAAAAGGTAATGAGATAATTATGAATAATAGAAAATTGTGCATGAGATGTATGAATGTGTAGGAGGCGAAAATTGTATACATGGACAGAAAAGTTTGGAAATCTGTTCTCTCGGCCTGGCCGCAAGTGATACGGCGTGATACGAGTATGTATGCATTATATATGAAATGTAAAGAAACAATCATAACAAAAAAATATTAACAATACTTAAATATGCGAACTCCATTTATTAAATTATGTTTTCAAGTTCTTTGCGCATTACAGGTTTCCCTAATTTGTACAAAAATCAAACACAAGTTTATAAAAAAAACTGTATAAAACAATTAAAAATTTTAAGAATTATTTATAAAAACAATTAAAAATGTATATGTTACCCTAAAACACTATGACAAAATATGGCATGTTTAATAATACGAAAATGATTATTTTAAGTAAGTACTATCCTAAATATGAGGTTTTTTTCTTAAATGAGCTGAGCGGCACATGAATCATGTCTATATGAGGACACACACGGTGTAAGCGCACACTTCATATTCTCAAAAAGATGCTAAAATTCAACTATATTCATAGTCACCAACACAATACAGGACTGTCCAAGGGCGGACAGCCCGCAATGCACCAAACCGTTATAAAAATTTCATCAAAACTATTTTCCGCGTAATGCATCACGTGTTCTTAGTAAAATTCCATTAACCTACAGTTACCAAGCAAATTAACATTCTAAGATATACATAGATAAATAAATAGGATTGGACGAGAAAGGCTTGGCTGAGCGATGGGGGAGTCGACCCCTAAAATTATTGGCAAGATGTAATTTATGTCAGACAGGCGAAATCCAGCCTTGAATATAATACGTACTTTACTTGGCTAAATACGCTACTAACGATTACTTCACACGATACATTTGATGAACAAGCAAGTTATTACGTAATTGAACTTTCATGGTATTTTCTTGATTCCATAGAAATTTCCGATGAAGTTAATTGTGCTTAGTTTGCTGAAGTTATAAGAAGTTTCGAAAATGATTATATTTCTTATCTACAGGGTTTTTGGTAAGTGAAATTAGTTTCGAAAAGTTTATAAACATGCGTAGGTCAGATATCAGGATCAATTTGAAAACTTGTTGAGAAGAAATACATCTTTTATTTATAACACTAATATTAGGTCCTTACATATGAAATTGGCGTTTTGTTTGGGAGGAACATAAAGTTGATTTTTTTTAATATAATATATTTATTTAATCAAAGTATGTACCATTGCTATCTATGCACTTTTGCCATCTCATAGGTAGTTCATCGATCCCTTTACTAAAAAACCATTCGGACGGGAATCAATAAAATCTTTGAAGTCGGTTTGGACTGCCCCATCGGAGTTGAATTTTTTCCCTTGCAAGAAGTTATCCAAATTTCGAAAAAAATAGTAATCTGTTGGGGCAAGGTCCGGAGAGTACGGTGGATGTCTTAGACATTCCAATTGAAGCTCTTCTAATTTGGTAGCCGTCTGTTGTGCAGTGTGTGGTCTAGCGTTATCATAAAGCAGCAGTGGCCTAGAGCGATTAACCAGCCTCGGTTGTTTAGCAGCTAGCTTTTCCATCATGGTTTGCAGTTGCTGACAATAGACATCTGCCGTAATCGTCTGGCCAGATTTAAGAAAGCTGTAGTGAACGACACCAGCACTAGTCCACCAAACGCTCACAAGTAACTTTTTTGGAGTCAATTTTCGCTTGGGGCATGGTTTGGCTGGTTCGGCAGGGTTCAGCCATTGCGATGAGCGCTTCCGATTATCATACAGGATCCACTTTTCATCACAGGTAATGATTCGATTCAAAATCCCTTCATTATTGTGCCGGTTGAGTAATGCAACGCAGCAGTCAACGCGCGTTTGTTGATTTGCTTCACTCAATTCGTGAGGTACCCACCTTTCAAGCTTTTTCACCTTCCCAATTTGCTTCAAGTGGATTAAAACAGTTTTATCACTAACAACGCAGCCTGCAGCTAACTCGGACGTGGTTTGCGATGGATCCGCTTCCTCAATAGCCTTCAATTCTTCATTATCAACTTTGGTCTCCGGCCGTCCACGGGGCTTTTTCTGCAGGTCGAAATTTCCAGAACGAAAACGTTGGAACCAAAAACGCACTGTGTTTTCTTTTGCGGCACCGTCGCCATACACATCATTAATCCTTCGAGCCGTTTCTGCAGCACTGGTGCCACGGTGGAACTCGTACTCGTAAATAACGCGATATTTCAAGTTTTCCATTTTGTAAACTGAGTGACGCAAAGAAAAAAAACAATTGAGGAAAAAACAAATGAATTATAATTTTCGAAACACAAATACTTGAGTAAATAGCTGTATAAATTTGAATTTGGAATTCCTAACCAAAGAGAAGATATTTGAGATCAAAGTTGCCAGTACGGCAAAACGCCAATTTCATATGTAAGGACCTAATAAAACGCGCCGCATATACTATTTACTGGATTGAAAATGTCCTCCGTCCGTTCAACATGTCCCATCTACTCGCACTTAATTATCCATTAATTTATAGTAACAAACAGTGCTTTAAAAAAAAGGTGCCGGAGCTCACTTCTTGTCAAGCTTTTTGTATACCGTAAAAAAGGTGGTGGAGCGCCGCTCCACTGCAAAAAAAGCACTGGTAACAAATATGAATTTACTGTCAAAAACTCCTTAAATATTGTGTACAACAGTAGGTTCTCACATATTGTTAAAATGCATCCTTTCCTTCAAATCGTTGATGGCATAATTAACTAAAAGTAAGAAATCTTAGGTTTGAGTAATAATGCGCCCAATTTTGCTACATTTTTTCTATCAAATTGTCTAATGGAATTTGGTTCTTACTTTTTTAGCAGAAAACTTCAAAATTGATAAGTTCATTTAATTTTATCAAATCGTCTTATTGACTTTTTTTCCTTCGTAGCTGAAAATTTCAAACTATCCAAATATACACGATAAGTTCAATGCAAAAAGTGACTGACGGAAAATGAAATACAAGACATTTTCTTTGTTTATTTTTAGTTAACATCACCTTTTATTAAAAATACACTCCTTGTGAGTCAATACAATACTGGAGGCAGTTGTAAATTTTTCTGAAGCACTCCTGAAACTCATTCTTCGGAATTGCCTTCAAAATCGCGGTCGAAACCTTCTGGATGTCTGAAATCGTATTAAAACGCTTTCCTTTCATCGGCAATTTCAATTTCGAGAATAGTTAGAAGTCGCATGGAGCCATATGCTCAATCAAGCGAATATGGGGGGTAATCGATACTTTTTTGGCCAACAAATCGCGTACGATCTTGCTTTTCTGCGTCGGTTCATTAACGTGCAACAAAGACCATGCCCCTTGGTCCCGGAATTCGGGTCGAACCCGAAAAATCCTGGCCCATGAACATGTATTAATTTTTGGATTTAATTACATGAAATTCATAAAAGGTGACCCAGATTTCGCACATGGTTTTCCTGCAATGGCGTGCATACGTGGCACTTATATTCTTCCGGGGAGTGGAGATATGTAGAGGCATCTTCAAAAGCTATAACGGGGGTCACTATAGTTAACGTTCAAATAATACGACTGAGAAGAATAAAAAAAATAAAAATAAAGTTTTCTTGGATTCAAAAGGTCTTGACTTACAAAGTAAAATAAAGCAATACTCGTAGCGAAATAAAGAAAAAAGTGTAGATAAGAGACAAATTATATAATATATCTGGTTTAGATTGATCGAACAAATCACAACCCATTTGTTGACAAGCTGATATACACGAGTTCTTAGATAAATGCAAATATAAAAGTGACACAAGTAAACAGAGTGGCTGTATTGCCCGTATATGGTACGGTTTTCCAACCGTCAGATTCCATGAATAATGAATGCACGACGAACGTCCTCTGCAACAAGCTCCGGAGAGGCCCCACGGGTGGTGCAGGCGGAAGAATATCTCGCGTTGTACGGAATTCCGACATCCATACATACGTGTACATACACTTATACATACAAATCATCACGCCGTGTCCCTTACGGGGTAGATATAGCAGATCTTAATACATTTTTATCCGAGCACACAACTCTCGCCTCTCACACATCCATACATCTCGTCAAGCACAATTTTATATTATTCATGCATAACATTAAATTCTAACCTTTTAAAATCTGGTCCACTTGATCCAGCTACGTTGTCTTCTTCCACATACACGTTGTACTTCTTTCTGGCTTGTATACTAGTTTTGTCATACTTTCGTCATTTATTGTCATGCAAACACATATATCCAAACCACATTAACGCTACACTCTTCATTTTACTTAAAACATTCGATTTATCCATGCACTCATTTCTAATGTTTTTGTTCCGCGTTTTTTCATCCATTGATATTCCACAAAAAATAATTATAAAATATACTTAAATTATAAAACGTAGGTTTGCGATACCACGTATAGATATATAGATGTATTTAATATTGTAGAAATAATTCTTAACGTACAAAATGTTACTATGACCTTCACAGATAAAACAGGTATGCACTCGTATAAGTATCTGAAATGGGTATGCAACTTTATTATAAGTACTCGTACATGTCCGTAAGTCGCTATAAACATTTTTTTACACCCCACCAGTAAAGACCAATTGTGTGTGGAGTTGATCATGGTGTGATAAGACACCGTGATCAACTCTACAACTATCCACCCATGACCAACACTATTTCACAGTTCTACATCAACAACCACTATTCCCACATACAGCTCACGCATACTAATCCATCTCAATTTTCATTATATTTATCATTACACTCACTCACACAAAATAGTTTATGATTTCTTGAACCACGATGTTTATAAAGGAGATAATTTATATCGCTTAGTATTTATAATTTTAACAGATAACCCCACCTATGCTCAGAGTAAACCTTTTGTTGTACAACAAGTGAGAAAATGTTATATCAAATGCCTTGCTTCGCAAAGATGATAAGATTTTTTTTTTAAATGTTTCTACAAACAAAATTCAAACCTACTAGCTTATTATTCCTTGTTTTTTTTAACAATTCCTATGTAACTAATGGTATGTAATTGCAATAAAATTGTGGGTTCGAATCCCGTTTATTAAGATATTTAATTTCATGGTATTTTCAAGGCAAGTCATTTGGCGTAACGTTTTCTCAGTTATTGTAAAAATGTATCCAGTTATGTTTACTTAAATGTAACGAATTTATAACTCAATAAAATCTTAATTTTTCATAGGTTAAAGAATGAAATTTCAATGTATTTATTTCACCTATTGATTTTATTTCCCTTTTGCTGTAAACAGCACAACTTGGCGGGTTTATTGCCATTTGGCAATTCTTCCAACCAACCAGAAATATGTTCAAGAGGTCTTAAGTGAAAACCTGACTGATTTCTGAGTTCCAACGGGAATCGAGCTCACAAAACCACCGGGATGGAAGATAGGCAACTTATCAAATAGACCACGGAGGTGTCTCATCCGTATTAAATAAGTAACAAGTATAATAATGAAATAAATGCCTTTTAAGGGGGTACTCTACTCTAGAGGCGTGAATTTCGTTTTTTCAGACTAAATAAAAAAAAATTACAATAATTTTTTTACAGTTTATTTATTGATGATTCGAGAATGTACAAAAATTTTTTTTGAAAAAAAAAACTTTTAATTCAAGATGTTACCAGCTGTTATATTAGGTCCTTACATATGAAATTGGCGTTTTGCCGTACTGGCAACTTTGATCTCAAATATCTTCTCTTTGGTTAGGAATACCAAATTCAAATTTATACAGCTATTTACTCAAGTATTTGTGTTTCGAAAATTATAATTCATTTGTTTTTTCTTCAATTGTTTTTTTTCTTTGCGTCACTCAGTTTACAAAATGGAAAACTTGAAATATCGCGTTATTTACGAGTACGAGTTCCACCGTGGCACCAGTGCTGCAGAAACGGCTCGAAGGATTAATGATGTGTATGGCGACGGTGCCGCAAAAGAAAACACAGTGCGTTTTTGGTTCCAACGTTTTCGTTCTGGAAATTTCGACCTGCATAACAAGCCCCGTGGACGGCCGGAGACCAAAGTTGATAATGAAGAATTGAAGGCTATTGTGGAAGCGGATCCATCGCAAACCACGTCCGAGTTAGCTGCAGGCTGCGGTGTTAGTGATAAAACTGTTTTAATCCACTTGAAGCAAATTGGGAAGGTGAAAAAGCTTGAAAGGTGGGTACCTCACGAATTGAGTGAAGCAAATCAACAAACGCGCGTTGACTGCTGCGTTGCATTACTCAACCGGCACAATAATGAAGGGATTTTGAATCGAATCATTACCTGTGATGAAAAGTGGATCCTGTATGATAATCGGAAGCGCTCATCGCAATGGCTGAACCCTGCCGAACCAGCCAAACCATGCCCCAAGCGAAAATTGACTCCAAAAAAGTTACTTGTGAACGTTTGGTGGACTAGTGCTGGTGTCGTTCACTACAGCTTTCTTAAATCTGGCCAGACGATTACGGCAGATGTCTATTGTCAGCAACTGCAAACCATGATGGAAAAGCTAGCTGCTAAACAACCGAGGCTGGTTAATCGCTCTAGGCCACTGCTGCTTCATGATAACGCTAGACCACACACTGCACAACAGACGGCTACCAAATTAGAAGAGCTTCAATTGGAATGTCTAAGACATCCACCGTACTCTCCGGACCTTGCCCCGACAGATTACTATTTTTTTCGAAATTTGGATAACTTCTTGCAAGGGAAAAAATTCAACTCCGATGGGGCAGTCCAAACCGACTTCAAAGATTTTATTGATTCCCGTCCGAATGGTTTTTTTAGTAAAGGGATCGATGAACTACCTATGAGATGGCAAAAGTGCATAGATAGCAATGGTACATACTTTGATTAAATAAATATATTATATTAAAAAAAAATCAACTTTATGTTCCTCCCAAACAAAACGCCAATTTCATATGTAAGGACCTAATATTTTGTCGTAAAAAAAAGGGTGAGCTGGTCGACATGATTGGAACCTTTTCGTAAATCCGAAACAAGAAATAAGATAAGAAATAATGTTGTAAGATATAATGTTGTTATAGTTGGTACCAAAGAGGAAAAAAATCGTAAAATGGTGGCTGTCTGAAAAAAAATTGTATTTTTTCCCTTTTTTTAATTTAAAAAAAATGGTTTTTAAAAAATAATTTTCCAACGTATGGACTATATAACAACATTTATAAAAGTTTCATACCAAATTTGAAGGCAATCGGTTGGATAGAACTTGAGATTTTATGACGACCAGGTCGAAAAAAGTAGTTTCGATAAAAACGCGTTTAAAGCTTTGAGATTATTGTCCGAGTCATTCCGTTGCGGCGTAATTGCTGCCTCATTCATAGCTATAACTTCGTAAATATTGAGAATTTTAAAATTTCCTTTTGAGAACATATTCTTAAAGGTCTAAACGTAATAATATACAAAAAAAAAAACATTTTTTTCAAATTTCTAGTGTAGAATACCCCCTTAAGGCAGCCCAAGTTACGCGCACCGCCCGCTGTTTTCTCTACTCGACATAGTTTAATAAATGTATTTCTGCTTGAAATATTTCACCCGATATGAACAAGCGCAAGGAATGTGCCATACCTGTATATGGGTATAATGGTATTCGCAAATAGATTGCAAACATTGACCTAGATACGAGTATTTACATGTTTATACAGGTGAACTTGGTGCTACCTTGTTTGCCAACTGCGGGTTCAAATCGTCCGATTAAGTTATTGTATGCAAGTTGTGGGTAGATATTAACATTATATAGTTCGGAACTAACTCGGCTAGTCATGTTACACGTTTCTTATAGGCCCACCCGGCAAAATGATTTGTTCCATATTGAAGTGGTCACAACATATTATTTGCACAACTTGCATTACAAGCCTGCACTTATTGAGTTATCGATAAGGCCATTGTATGAACTCTCAGGTGACTTGGACTGTTTACAGGAGTAAAGAGAAGAAGTTGTTTTTGCCGGAATGAATTGGTTAAATTGAATGGCGTTGTTTCATACTGGTTTTTTTCTATTGTATAACACTGCTAACAACACTTTCTCCTCACTCTTCAATTTTTACGGCTTAATGTGTGGCAATAAAAGAAACTCTTAGAACTTGAGAGTACTTAAAATTTTCAAAAATTGTTATCTTCTCCGATTCTCTAAGTGTTATTTCATTCATTTTTAGGTAATTGTTTGAGTAACTTAAACAAATAAATTATTTACGCAATCAAAGCCAAGCTATTCAAATTGATGTCAATAATATGTAGACGTTTCTCTAGCTTGGATTCCTCCATATATTGGCATCACTGGTAATGAATGTGTTGATTCCTTGGCAAAGGAAGCATGTTCTACAAGTTGTACCCTATCTGATTTTTCACAGCCAGTAACTGATCTCAAAAATAAAATTAAACATGACACTTGGCACCGATGGGTGTTGGATTGGGATATAATTGGTGTAAATAAGGGCTCTTGATATCAATCAATCCAACAAAATATCTCTTTGAAACCATGGTTTAATATAATAATAATGAATAAGGTGGAAGTGTCTGTCATGTGTCGTTTGCGGACGGGTCACTGCGTGGTGGCTTCCACTTATAGATCGATTGTTGAATTTTTGAAGCTTAATCTATTAAAACTTTAAATTATCTAGAATTGCCATTTTTTTTAATTGAATTTATTATATTGACTAATGTGCGATGACGAACCGCTAGTTCAATATCTACTTCAATAGCTCTAAACCCAAAGGCTCGATTAATGGGGCAGAATACAATATTGTTTCGAGGTCACGCTCTTCAATATGTCCGAATCACAAGTTCGGATATGTTGATGGTTACCATATGAATGAAGAAAATGTAAATATGCACAGATTTTTTCAGCGAATTGTAAAAACTCACGAGCGGCTGTATCTCGGACGTGAGAATATTGAAGGCTGTCAGTCGTCTCAGAAAATCAAATGAGCCTAGCGAGACAATTGATATATCCCGTTTGGCTTGTGTAGATGTATTTTAACATTTAAATAAATAGAATTATAATATATCTGTTAGACATGATTCCTAAATCGCATGCAATTTCCAAATAATATGTACAGTTTCGTAGAGCAGGAGTTAATAGCTACTTGTTTATTTCGTACACGGTCGATGCACACATAAAGATAATATCCAAGGATTTGTATATTCAATCAACACTGTTACACAAAACAACAAAAGTATAACACCCTTACACAAACATCCCTACGCCAACGCAACGTCATTCCTCTATTCCGTGATGAGAAGTTTCCAGTCTCCAACCAGGCAATTGCAGATAAGGCACATAGCCTGGGGACGTCTGTTTACTTTAAGTGGGGGTTTGTTTGCCTTAAGTGGGGAGCTGTGATGGAATCACGAAGAGAAAACCTCAGCATGAAATCGTTTCCACGCACCATTATCATAAATATAGTTCATAGACCTGCTGCCTCCAGGGCCGACATGGAGGTGACCGGCAGCCTGTTTGGAATTAATAAAGTACAACAAAAGCTCTATCATAATACACCGCCTTGTTGGTACGATTCGGAATAATCAATTTAGTAGATAAAAACAAAATCGACCTCCAAGTTTTCTCCGGCGGAATATCTCTCAGATATAGATTCCAAAAATTCAATGAAGATATACCATTAAGGAACCTGAATACAAAGAGACAAAGTTTGAAATCAATCCGTTCACAACACTTGAGCCAATATAGACTATTTAAAAGGGGACTGATATACCAATATTTATGACTACTATATAGTATATATTGGTAGCCTAGCAGCTGCATTAAAAAAAGACTAGTCTAGAAATTTGGAAATCAGGCAAACCAGAATAAATTTAATTACAGTAATCCAGACGTAATACAACAAATTAATTGATAAGAGTTTTTAATTCTTTTGTTGGATGACATTACATTCAACCATTGATTCAATAGACAAAGAATCGATGTTTTTGAGATGTGGTGTGGAGTCTTATGCGTTCCACAGATTTTCAGAAGAACCAATCGATCGGCTATTGAAGTGATCGAGGTTGAGACGCGTCTCTGTGAGATGTGAGCAAGAAGAATCATACGATACTTTGAACTCATAGTGCGGAGGGGGTGAAAACAATCTAGTACCAATATCAAGAAAAAAAATATCAATTCAAGGCGATATCCAGAAAATGTTACAAAATTACAAAAAAATTATATCCGGTGCGTGTTATTTTTGTAATAACACCTTGAGAATGAAGACTTTAAAGAGTTTGTTATCTTCTAAGCTAACCAAATACGGCTATACTTTAGATAACTCTTTTGAACCAATGGACGATTGTGTAAATCTACGTAAATATATGGTAGCACGCCAATGAAACTCAATTCAGAGATAATCAATGTTGAAGGTTTAAGAGTTCATATTATTTTCACTTTTTTGAACGAGATTCGGTTTTTCTTCTGTGCGAAATAAGTACGATAATATGTTTATTTATATTATAATTCAACAGTCAAATCACCTTTTTGATAGAAAATTTAAAAAAACAATTAATTAAATTCAACATATGTTAGCAGTATTCACAATAGAAAAAACCTAGTACAAGACGAACCGAATACAATAACAAAGTATGTTAAACCATACAATTTGCTCAGTTGATTCCGGTAGGAAAGAAAGAAATTCAAGTCCACAGAATGCCCATATTAATGCAGGATAGTATAAACAATTTTTTGCAACCACTTCACTATGGAACAAAACATTTTACCAGGTGGGTCTAAAAGGAATGTAGATCATTACAAGCTAAGATAGTTCCGGACTATTGAAATATAAGCTGACAATCCAGCTTAAAAAATGCATTACCCATTCTCAGTATGAATCCCAATCTGGACAATGTTATAGATGTTGGCGCACTACGTCACATATGTTGGCGTACTTCACTCGAAAATACTTTAAAGTGGGCATAGTCTTGGCCACACGGCAATAAACGAACGATTATGTAAGAGCGACATAAAATCACAATGAACTCTCATGACTGTGAACCTAGATGTAACAGCGACATATAATTACAATGGATTCTAATGACAGATGAACTTAGATGTAAGAGCGACATACAATTAGAATGAACTCTATGTAAAAACAGATAAACCCAGATGTAAAAGCGACATATGTGTATAATCAAATGAACTTGGATGTAAATGCACATATAACATAATATAATCACAATTTACTGTGATAACGATGAACTAAGATGTAAAAGCGACATAAAATCACAATGAGCTCCGGTTATTGATGAACCAAGATCTAAGAACAAAATATATTATAATACCAATGAACTCTGATGATTGATGAACCGAGATGTGAGATAAAAAGAAAACAAAAAGAAAAAAGAAAGTCACTAAATACAAGTACGAATTGCTAAACTGACAGTAGCGCTGATTATTTAATATATACAATTTTATTAACTAGTTCGTTTATAATAAAGGTTTTTTTCTACTTTCTTTATTTTGAAGCTATTAACGTTTTCAATTTTTGCCAAGGATGTTCACGTTGATTATTATCATAATAAATTTTAGAAAAAACCTTTTAACTGTTTTCCCTATTCCACCTACGAATTACTTTTTTGTAGCTTATCTTCTTAACACCTATTTTATGTTATTCAATTTCAAACATAGCATAAGATAGTTAAACGTTGAAAACATAAAATGAATATTTGAAAGAAATATATGAATACGAAATGGTATTAAACATTTCGTTTTCCTCGATCGTTTTTTTTTAGTTATGAAGCTTTTATTAAAAAAGGTGGTAATTTATTGGAATTGGACATGATGGGAACTTTCTAAGATTATAAATGTTTTATATTTTTATATTGATGAAATAAACAAAACTCTAATATTTTACACGATACAGTAACAATTAGAAAACAAAAGATTACGTATCATCACATCTTCCAAAAAGACTAATAATTCAGGATATATATTACATCTATCAAAACATAATCCATAAAAAACATAGAAAATGAGATAAAATCAAATATAATTAATTAAATTAAATCAACAATACAAGATTTGCGTATCAATAATAATAAAATAAAATATCTGTCAAAAGCAACGAAAATACGATATTTTAGGGAAAATTACTAATAAAAAATGACTTAAAATAAAATGGAATAACTAGCATCTCAGTCAAGGCATAACATTGAGGAAAAGCCGAAAGACTTTCCTGAACTCGAAAACATCCACCAAACCAAATACGGAGGTACCCAATTTTTATATTCTCTCGATTGTTGAATTGCAACGTGCAACAAACTGTCGTTAGGAAATTGCTATTTACACATTTGATTTTTTTAAGTTTTGAAGAAATATGAGATTTTCTGAAGACAAAAGAGGTCAGAACAACGCAGCACATTCATTAAGGTTTGTTTACATAACAACTGCAGAATTAATCAAGTAATTACCTTATTTTTATACCAACAGTTTAATCAGGTGGTGGCAATGACCTGATGCAAACATAGGGTCACTTTATATTTTATGTCACTGGTCACGTATACTGTTTCTATACACATAGCATTGAAAAGAAGGTGAAAAAATCTGCTTAAGAACCGGTTTAAATAAGATTTTATACAGGATTTGATTTACCCCACAAAAAGCCCTGGGCGATCAGTGATAATGTTTTCTTGTTTTTTTTGTTTGCGAAATCATTTATAAAATCAAAATCTTACAATTTCAACATTTAAGATTATTGATTTAAGAAGAAGGGAACTTTACTGATGGCAGCTATCAAATATTTTATTTTGTTCTTTCATTTGTTAATCTTTTTTTGCACCAATGGAATATTTCTCTTCCCAGATTAAATAATCTGACTAAAATTTCGCTATCTACTCGTGCATCCTTAAAACGGTATTGTATCCCAGGTCCGCGGAGGCCACATCGTTTGGCGAATGAGATAAATACGAATTATGTTGTTAACATATTTACTACATATTGTATTGTATTACACTTTCATTGTATACAGTACAACCTAGCGGGCTTATTGGGCATGTGACAATTTCTTCGAACCAAACAAAAAGGCTTTTAAATGAGCCTTAAGAGAAACCCAGACTGAAACCTTTTTTTTAAATCTGGGTACCAAAGGGAATCGAATCCGCAACCCCCAAGTTGAAATACAGGCTTACCAACAAAGTCTCATTCATTTCCGTGTCTGAATAATCAATTCTTAATTATACCACATATTTCATGTAGGAGGCATGTGGCATGCAGGATGTTTGAACAAGTTAGTATGTGTTATGAGCCTTTTATAGTCCGAAAATGCTACTTTCGTTAAAGAAACCCTCGTATCTAAATGTTCACCTTCCATGTGTTCACTCCTACTCAGAGTCGATTTAGGGCTCTCCAAGAGCTGTACGAGTATATTGTCGCCAGATGTTTTATATTATTCAGAGAACGCGCTTTATCCGGACGAAAATATACAAATATTTGATACTGATTTTCCTTCTTATTTATTCCAATAAGTGTACAATATCGGACTAGGAACATTAAAACACGTTAATAATAAGTTATAAACACAGTATTCCTCATTAATTTATATAAGTTTTTGATCAAAGATATCTTGAGACCACACCACAGAATTTCGAAATTCGCAAGAAATTAATGTTTGATTTTACTAACAATTTAATAATGTAGGTTAACTTGGCGTGATGTAGTTTCGTGTGACTATGAAAAGCTTCAGCCAGAGTTCAATACACCCCAGGGTCGTAAAACTTTATGGAGTCTAAAGGCACATTTGTGTATTGGCGCAATGCCCAACGTCATACATCCATGTTCTATTTTCTTGCATTGCAGATATTACAAGTTTGCTAAAGTTACATTATTTCGAAACATCGATGATTTCACTATGCTAATTCGAATCGATTCTCCACGCGTATTAATATTATATATAAAATACGTCGTCTTAAATATCATTTCATATACATCGACGTTTGACAAGTTCCTTGTAATAGGTCAATCACTTTCTATGGTGTTTTATACACATACATACTATTACGAAATGTTTCTGTCGGGGTAGGCAACGAAGACAGAGCTCCTGACTTTCCGATCTCGACACACATTCTCAGCCTCCTCAACATCCATATACTTCATACAACTTCCAAGATTTTTCTGACTTTCTACATTACCTTCTTTCAAAATATCATTCATTTGATCCAACCACAATTTACTTGAACTTTCTCTCACACGTCTTTCATTCAAATTTGCTCTATATATTTGCTTTATTAGTCTTTCTTCTATTCTTTCCACATGCTCAAACTATCTCAACGTGTTTTTCTTCATCTTTCTCAACATTAACCTTAAATTCACATTCACCCCTTATCACTCTTTTATCTTGGTTCAATTCAATTTCCTGTTGTGAATTAAACGATCATAATCCTTAAAATAGTTACACTTGCAATACAAAAAAAGTAAAAAAGTAGATGGCGTAGTAAAAAAACGGACTACCCCAGGGTAACGTATTGACCCCAACTCTCTTCAACATGTACATTAATGTCCAACCCAGGAGTTCACACAGAAAATCTTTTGTTTACGCTGACGATCTCGCCCTTTCTGCACACATAATATACACTATTGAGCAGATTGTGACAAACTTATCTGGGACAATGGAAGTAATTTTATTGTATTACATTTTTGTTGTATATCAGTTTGAAGCAAATATTGCGTAATGCAGGCACTCCGTGGTATTTATATGCCGTTCTTTGGAATCGCGTCAATGTTTGGGACCATACAATACAAGCCTTAACAGTTATAGGTGGTCTAAGAGCTGATACTTTTGCATTACATAAAGTTAAACAAGATCAACAAGAAGAAACATTCTAACAGAACTCATTGTGTTACAGGGCTTGCTCGAAGAAATTTTTTTCCTGTAAAGCTGCGCTTATAGGAATCTCTAGGATCTGTCAGAAATACTCGTACATCAAGACGTCCTTGTGGTTAAGAACGTCAAAGAATAAATTATCACGATAAACATCATCATTATCATCACCATATAAGTTCAATCGGACGCAGGTATGCCATAAAATGCATCCTATGTCGGTTCACAACCCGACACTGCACGTCTTGCCACGTTAGGCCGAAAAAAACAAATTTCCCAATCGTAACACCAGTGTATGGAGTATGATTGGAGTTAAATGTTTAGAACTCTGCAGATGATAAAACAATGCAGCTCTTCTTAACGTGTTATCAAGCGGTATTCTTAATACGTCACACAAACATCGCCAGAATTTTACCGAGTATTGATTGTGGTACACATTATTAATAAATTTACTAAGTCATTGTTAATTTCGATCGAATATAGAAGTGTTCATTAAAGTGGAAAAAAAGTATACTTCATAATTATCACCTTCAGCTTTGACAGTAGACAGGTAGATGAGGGTTCTCTCTTCTCCCCCTTCCGGCATTTTGTCTCAGTCACACTTCAATAATAATGGTCATATATTCACGGTTTCACGTTCGACGTCAATCCGTTTGATGATCACTTACTGTCATGGATTCTTTTCATTGTTATTTTAATTTTATTTTCCAAAGCGTCGTTATTGAACTTTCACATTTTGTAGTGTGAATGCGACTTTTGATATTTATTCATTCGTTAATTTAATGACAAAACAAATGACGCGTAAATGTCATTTACATAACACACTAACCAATAATAAGCAAAAGATTATCGACATTATCCAAAAAAAAAATATTCCAGGATACATATAAATTTAAAAATATGATAACACAAATATCAAACACAATTATTTTAATTTAACCAAGGTTTCGCCTTTGACTTTGTGGAATTCCGTATTAGAACATAAAAATAAATTACTTTGTTATTCCATTAAGCGGGAATTAATGTAATTCGTGGAATAACAAAGTAATTTATTTATAAATACAATTAATTCAATTCAATCAATAATACAAATAAAGTGCAACGAGAATACAAAATTATAGGGCAAATAACAAGAAAATATTGAAGGTAAAATGGAATAACCCGTCTCCCATTAGAGAGAGATCTAGGATTGAATAAATGGCGGAGAAGGACCCTCTTGAACTCAACAATATCTACGAGTACTCGTACATGGAGTTACCCAATTGTTGCTATTGGCTAATTTGAATTGTAAAAGGTTCCGAGTGTTTTTATAAATAATTTAGAATAAATTAAAGTAGAAGACACAAGTAGAAGTTTTAATACACATATCAAAACATGTTTCTTTTGTAGTAGGCAGTGTTGTTAAAAAAAAAAACACTACAAGTAGCTCACTTCGTAGTAAAAGGAATTGTCAAGTAGCGCCATTACTTTGTTTAACTTAATTTTTTGGATAGCATGCTACTTTAGATTGAATAGTAGCTTTAATGCACCGGAGATGCTACGGATACGGATTCCCGGGATGCACCGGAGAATGCTAGGGATACCCTGGACGGATATGGTCAGCAACACAAGGGTTCTTCAAAGAGCCAAAGTTGATAGAGTTGCTGACTAATATTAAAATCCAAAAGGTGTCCTACTTGGGTCATGTACTTAGAGGAGCAAAGTACAAATTACTGCATCTGATCATCCAAGGCCAAATAGAAGGCCGAAGAGGTGTTGGCAGGAGGCAAATCTCCTGGCTCCGCAGTATACGTGATTGGACTGGCATAAGGGGCGTTGAAGATCTTTTTCGGGCTGCCGGGGACAAAGATGTTTACTCTCAAGTGATATTCAACGTAGGGGGGATCTGACATGACGCTGAGAAGAAGAAGTAGCTTTAAAAATACAGGGGGTGGTTGGGTGACGTAATGAGGATACTGCCAAGTACTCGTAGAGGATACTGCCTAGTACTCAACGAATCGGACGCCTATTTTACACCATTAACTAGTGTTACGTTAAAGAGATCACAGTCTAGACCTAACGTTGAGAGACGTGGATTGCCGGGCTATGGGTCGACATGGGTGAAATCGTTTTATGATATCCTGATGTGATATATAGTGTGATAATGATTATGTATTGTATTACTTTCGTTGTATACAGTACAACCTGGCGGGTTTATTTGTATGTGGAAATCTCTTCCAACCAACCGGAAAGATGTTCAACAGACCTTAAGTGAAAACCACACAAGAATCATATTTAAAAAAAAAATCTGAGTCCCAACGGGGATCGAACGCGTAACCCCCGGGTTGGGAGTCTAACGTCTTACCAACTAGGCCACGGAGGTCGTTAATGTTTTTATAAAATTTTGTTTTCATTTTTCTTGCTTTCTGTTGGCTAAGTTTGCGAAAATCTGTTTCCATAGTGATGAAAGGCATGCCAGTATATTTTTTTCCCACAAATGATCGCTTTGCATTTCACGGACTCCATCGAACATTAAAATAATGACCTAATTCTACTACTAGGTACTCAAAATATAATATTCCCTTCCATGACAGAATAATATGCACATAAGTTAGTTAGTTGTATGCAATTATATGCAGTCAAGTCGCGTGGCTCGAGGACATTTGATTAAATGCACAGCTCATTTTGCAATCAATATGGGTCACATTTTTCCGTTTTTTTTCAATAAAATTTACCTTATATTTTATTTATTGTTCAGGCACTAACTTTGTAGAATTCCATTATCACAAAAAAATTGAAAAACATTTTAAAATTAATTTTCTAACTTTTATTTACAAAATTTTATCGCGTATTAAAATCATGAAAGCATTAATGCTATTTTCGTTAACAATTTTTACAAAATATTAATAAAATTCAGTGTCAGTGAATATAGAAATACAAAATGTTATAATAAAGATATAAATATCAAAACACTAACATGATTCATATAATTTACAGTTAGAATGGAGTACATATGCACTACTGTATACAATAGGCTAGGGCTCAGAAGGCCCAGGGCCGTATACAGTGAAAAAAAAAAAAAGAGAATAACTTTATATACTTCATTAAAACATTTCAATGGGCACGCCTATATAACTCAAAATATGTTCTGCCTTTTTCTTAACAGATTATAAATATCTTTAACATAAATAAAAACATCCTCTAAAATAATACTAATTAATACATAACTTAAGAGAAAACAATATCAATACATAAATATATGTTTAAATTTTTTTTAATTAATATATAAAACTATAATAAATACCCGCTCTCTATAAATAAACTCGATGGTTGCGCTATCCCTCTATCTGTGGCGTTCCCCTGCGTAAATAATAACCAAACCATTATATGGAAGATACGTATCTACACATAAACGTCATAATGTGATATGTGGACGTAATAGCATGCTGAATGCACTGGTGCGCAATTGAACACTAAGCAGGAAAGATACAAGTGAATGCTTATAACGCCATCTTGCGTTAACTGTTCGCATTAAAGTCGTATGTGAGAAATAAGAGCCGTTTAAGCAGGTCGATGCTGGTGACATCAAGTTCGAGTGCCTTTGTTTTTGGTAATACAAATTTGGTTCCGCACAAATTGCATATATTTTGCTATCGTATATCTGGTGATTGGTAACAAATAAATTTAAAAAAGAGAATTAATATTTGTTACCTTATGTCCCTTTTGGGGTAGGCAGAGAGCACAGATCTTCATGCCTTACTATCCACGCAAACAGCACTCACCTCGTCCACATCCATACATCTCACCATACCTGCATTTCTGTTTCTGATACTTCTAGTTTTCACCTCACTCAAAATCTCTTAATCTCAGTTCACTAGATTTTAAAAAGGCATTTTTCTTTCTTAACTCTTTCGGGACTCGTTCTCTCAAATAATATATTTCACTACTCATTTTCTAAAATTATATTTATTGCATAATGCATTTCAATGTAATGGAAGAAATATTGTTTTTTACAGTACTCTGGAAACAATTTAACTACTTTAATTTCAGTTTTTTTTTTGAGAATGTTTGCCTGATCACCAAACCAAATTCTTTAAAATGTTAAAGCTAATAATCAAATAATGTAAAATGAACATTTTAAATACCACATTTAAAATACTATTTGTGCAAACGTGGCCTATATTTTGTGTCATAAATTACTCGCTTACTAAAGTTTCAAACAAAAATGGGCGTAAAAACTCAATACCGTATCTGTATACAGGTGCATCTAAGATCAGAACCCGGGTTAGTAGGTCGCCTTACGTCAGGTCATGACACAAGGGCGCACGGATCAGGTAAAATTTCGAAGTATGAAATAAATTTGAGGACGCTCGACTATGTATAAAAGCCGTACTGAAAACAATATGTTAATATGTACTTGGAGTGAAAATTATTCTTATTAACTTGCTGAGTAAAGATCATTTACACAACAATATGGGGAAAACTTTTTGATTGACACAAGTGTGAATAAATTCTATACACTTAGAGGAAGTTACAGGTCTGCTTCAGTCTATGAAAGCATTATAAAACAGTTCAATTCAATAGGGCAAGATTAATATCAATTCAATAATATACGAGTATAAAAAAAATATGTTCAAATTATTTCTACTGCGATATGTTTCCTTTCCTATGGGATCTCCACACTACATACGCTTTGTGAGAAGCTCTGTTGACCTCCTGCAATACACTTGGGAACCAGTACAGCGGACAACCATCAACGATGTGATTCATGGTCTGCAGAACACCGCACTCAAAAAGGGGAGACTCCACGAGCCACCATCTATCATATACACGAAGTAAGTTACCATGGCTACTAACTATGGAGACGGTTCAGGGAGCACCATTGCTTTTCAAAAAGGAGAAATAGTAGTTAAACCTGTTATTGAGAGTTTTGGTGGCTCGAAGCGGGCGAGTTTTTCTCACGGAAAATATTTAAGTCGCGGCCTTCGTCCAAATACGTTAACTTTCGTTTTGATACGTCAAAAGTGTGTATTTGCTGAAGTGCAACATTTTGCACCCAATAAACTAATACGCGCACATGTATCTTCCATTAGCAACATGTCTGACAATCTTACTAAATCACAAGGGACCACAATCTTACTAAATCACATCAGACATTTTAGTAGATTTTTTGTCCACAGTTTCAAGACACATTGCATTAACCGACAATCCTTGCTTCGTGGTTCATTTAATTATATGCGGCATTGAAAAGGGTTTAAATAAAATAAAAAGAATAAAAAAAAACTCTTATATGTGTATGTACTATTTTGCTATACAATTATTAGAAAAATATTGATTGTTGACGTTTCAAAAACTTGGTATTTTCTATTATTGTATTATGTTTGTTTATATCGTGGAAGTTGTATGTATATTACCTAGCATATTCCCTGCCATATAGCAACCTTTTTCAACAAACCAGAAATATGATTAAGAATCTTTGAGTGAAAACAAGATTGGAATCTTTAAAAAAAGGTATCAAACAGACGAACTACGAGCTGGAAGATAGCCGTCTTACCAACTGGGCCATGGAGGTCGTCAGCATATTCTAAATAAGTTATGGCATTTTCGCCACTTGTTACTATAATACTTCATAAAAAAGTATGTGCCTAAAAAAATAATAATCCGAACATGAATAACGTGCCGCGATTTATCAAAGCCCGTTGACAAGTAGTGACATGTGACGGGATATAAAGTGTTTGTGAGAATCCTACCTTTGAGTGCCGCGGCGGGATGGCGAGGCGACAGGGTGGTGGCGGCGCGTCTCGGCGCCGGCTTGCGCGCAGCGGCGCCGACACCGCGCGCCGCGCCGCCTGCCACCACGGCTCCCACCACCGGCGAAGAGCCCTTTTTCACTGGAACAAAAAAAAATGTCAAGTCAGTACAGTATTGGAGATTGAAATATTAAATGACATGGTAACAGTGTTCAAACATTTATAAAATTGAATACTGATTGAGAGTCGACAATTATAGTACAAAATCGAATTGCTTTTTGAACATTTAATTATTTTTACTTACAATGTATGGTCGAATTCAACCATACAAATTTTAGTTTGATAATGAAGTGTATAAGAAAGTATGTTAAAACTATAGAAATATTTCATATAGAAAAATGTACTGCTAGTTAAAAGTTGGGCTTTTGTCGGACTCGTTGTTTTCGAAATGGGCAAACTTCCTCAACTTAAAATGTTTCAAGTTTTGAATTTAACAGTAAAAAGAAGTTAATTAAACTAAACTTAACTTTGGTGTTAACATACCTTATTCTGAAAAACACGGAAGTTTTAAGAGTTTAAATGGTTCACACATAATACAAAAAAGTAGAATATTGGATATTATTTGTTAAATTTTCAGGTAAATTATTTTTTGTTGAATTTAATAAATTAACTTTTACTTTTGTAAAACGTTGAAATTTTCATTCAAAGAAGTGTCAAAATTGAGAGGTTATTTTAATGACTGATCGTTCCATTGTATGAACATTTTTTTCGTAATCAAGTGTAAATTTGTAACGCAAGTTTGCAATATTTGAGTATGTTTGTTGCTTGAAAAATATAATTCTGCACGTTGATGTAAAGTGATTTTTTTGTTTGTCCAAAATATTTTTCTTCTGTATTGTATTTTTGGCGATAAAGGATCACAAATTTGGGGCAAATGTTGATTATAGTGGGAATATATTATAGATTCACTTATCTTCGCTCGTCCTCAACGATTATTATATATACTATATTTATTGACATAATAAACGACATTTAAGTGTCTATTACACATTACAGTAACAATTATAAAGCAAAAGATAACGTATCAACATATTTCAAGAAAAAAATAACAATTATTATATATAAAGTTTCCAAAATACCTCTCAAACTATTACGCCGAATGAGCGATTAAAAAACTGTGTTTATTTAGCACGATTCATCTCAATAAGACGACTCATCTAGCCATCCAATCTCAATATGTGAGATTCATCTCAATAAGACGACTCGACTCATCTAGCCATCCAATCTCAATATGTGAGATTTTTGAGAAAGAAATTTTCTATAATATATATGTATAATTTTTTTAATTAAACAAGGTCACTTAAAGTTAAGATTTTTCGAATAAAGAATCCCGAATGTGTATTTTTAGATTCTTTCACTCTGCAAATAATTCTGTTGTATTTCCTGAGTAATATATTAACCACCTATAATAGCCTTGATCACACGGACAATCAGTTACGTTCTCCTCGCTCTCACTACGTGGAAATTACCGAAAACAGGAAAAGAGTCTTTCAAAATTAATACATATTTTTAAAATAAATTAATACTGATTTCGAAAATAATATTAATCTTTCATGGCAACATGTCGAAATACCATGAGATGCGACCAAGGCCTAATAATACCAACTGCATCACCTTTCTAAAGAAGCACATATTCGTAATATCCAAAACGAAATCTGTATTTCCGAGGTAAGCTGATAATAAAAAAAATATAACACCTCGAGTTAATGAATTTTCAAAAACCGACGATGACGGTGATCTACTGATCACAGTAACTTATATAGTATTTACTCGTAGTTGTGTACAGAATTCCTTCGCTGAAGTCCAGATTGCTTTATATTTTAATTAGGGAGACTAAAGTTCGTTAAGCACAACACACATTTACTATTTATAGGAGTTTAGTACAATAATATTGCCAGCTAGAAAATTTACTAGGTGCGATTCAATGTTTCCATATAATTATTACAGTATCCAATAATAATTTGTGTTGAATAAAATGTGTTCATAACAGTGTTGAATAAAATGTGTCCATAATTTATCAAATCCTATGACGGTTTCGCAAAACAACAAAATGATGTTTATTTATCTACCAAGAAAACTTTATCATAAGTCAGAATATTTTTCAAATCATAATAAATAATGCAAATATTTGGACAAATAATCTTCTTTATCTACATTGATGCACAAAATTTTTAATGGATAAATTAAAAATAACAGAAATAAACATAAAGAATTTAAGAATATATTGACTTAATAACATTGTAAACAATTATTCAACGGCGAAAAATGAAAAGCAATTAATATTACAGGAGCTTCATTGATTAGGTACTGAATGCAACAAAACCTGATTCGCTTAAAAGTTTACTCATGTATCGGAAGGGGCTGATTGTGTGGAGATCATCAATAGGTTGAACATTTTGAGAGTTTAAATCAAAGTAAAGGAACAAACTATAGAATATGATTTTATGTCATGGAAGACAGTACTCGTATAATTGTTTCCTTTCTTTATTTATTGACACTCTTATTTATTAATTTCTTTTTTACAAGGTAGCGGAATTGTTAAACGGTGGCGATCTCTTCTTAATTTTAGATAAATTCAATTAGTGTAGTCAAGGAAGTTTCATGGTTTATGATTTGTAAATTATTGCTCATTTGTGCAATATTCATAAACATGAATATAGGAAAATATGACCAACTGATGGAAAAAAGAAGCAATAATGAAGAGTAAGGGCAAATCGGAATGAACAATATTTATGACATGAAATGAAGTTTTTTTTTTCAATAACTGTGTGAAACATGCCTTTCTTTATGAAAACATTAGTTGGTTACTATGACAGTTCTAGAATATCACTGTATGGGTAGAAAGGACGAAGTAAAAAAGAAGATAAATGAACTGGTAAAGCCTACGGTTAATTTCTGCTTAAGCGAAGAGCAAATCTGTGATAATACCTGAACCTTACGTATATTTCACTCCCTCGTGACCTAGTTGGTAAGACGCTGGATTAACAACACCTAAGGATTTTAGGGTTCAATTACCGATGACACACGAAAAAAAGCCATAGTCTCGTAACAGTGATCTACTCCAGTGGTCTTACTTACAAACACGAAGGTTCGAGTTATGGGGCCAAAGAAAATGTTGTCTTCCGCTAGTATGGATGTGTTGGAGAATGAATTAACGAATTCAACCATTTCGGTTAATATTTTCTTTAAATGACCGCTTAATATTGAGTACTTAAACATTTAAAAAGATCTATTTCTGATGAATAAATATGACAACGTTCATTAAAAAGTAGGCTCTCTCCGTTTGTAGGTGTTAAGAAAGTTTGTAGTTTCTAATGAATAAAATATATAAAAATAAGTATTATTAATTTGATAAGACGTAGAATTATTCATAATGTTGATAGTGTGAATTAACTGTGATCGCGCTTCTAGAACATATTCTGTATTATCATATGAAACTTGATTAACTTATCATTGCTCACTGGCTAGGAACACCTAAATTTTGTTGCGAAGCCATTAATAAAAATCTTTTTGAAATGAACAAATTTGACAGTATTTTCTTACACTGAAACATATATTTTTTTAAAACAGGCAATCCACTCAAACTAGGATGATTCGTGCCACCAAATTAAAGTCACTATGCAATTATATGAGTCAATATAGTAAAACTAATTTTAAAAAGGTCAATTCTAGACAATTGAAAGTATCAACTGATGAAGCTTCAAAAATTTAACAATCGATCTACAAAGTGGAAAATCTCCATGAAAAAAGAAGAAACGCTACAGTTAAAGATATGGCTTTTAGTAAATCGAATCCGTCTCACAAAGGACAACCCAAAAATGCATGGTCTATTGTTTCATCATTCAAACCACATTCGCAGCCCGGATTCTCCACAATACACATTCAGTAAAGGTGACTAGCCACCACACAGTGGCTTGTCTACAATCAACATATGACAGACACTTCCATCTTGTTCATTCTTATTATATGATTTATATCTACAGCCCTCATTTACACAAGTTATACCCCAATCCAACGCCCATCGGTGCCATGTATCATTTTTAATTTTATTTTAAAGATCAGTTACTGGCTGCGTAAAATCATATAGGGGACAATCGGTAAAAATGCGTCCTTTTTCCAAAAAATCAACACAGCACATGTACTTCACTATTTAAATAAAATTTAAAATGTCAAAAATATTTATACCTAGTACACAAAGTGTCTTGACATTAGTATTAACTGTCTGTTTCTCGTTTATGTTATTGTTTTTAACAGCTTTTGGGATCTTGGAGTTTTTATTTAACGTTGAGGTAGAAGAACTCATTATGTGAATTTTGCAAGAATGTCTAATGATGTCTTTAAGAAATACAATACTAGCGGAACAAGCAACGAATGTCAAACACAAAACTATTGACATTTACCGCAGTCGCGTTCATTTGTTAGTTTACCTGTTAGTTCGTGAATTTCCGAACAATTTTATTATTCCTCTAATTTATTTTCAAGGCTACCGAATGACATTTGTAAAGATTTTTGCAATAAGTAGTTACTAATTATGCCAACGTGACGTTAGGTTTCAATGATATAGCATTACCTAACATGGTACTAATTTCGTTTTTTTTTTTTTTTAAGAAATCAGATTCGTTACAGAGGACGAGACTAGATTTTTAGTAATATGTTGTCGGGAAAGTAGTTTCGAATTTTTCGGATAAATATTATTTGGACAAAATCTTCGTTACTAATTTCATTCAAAATGCGCTGAATGTGTATAATTATGAAAGGTAATAGTTTAACGCATTTTTTCAACCCACATTACTCGAGCGTTTTTTTGTTGTCATTTTTAAGTTATAACAAAACAACGAGCTTGGAGAAATGTGTTTTTTAGTTTTCAAGACAAAATATAGATTTTAATGGCTTAATATTTTTGTAATGTACGTACATAGAGTATTTGGGTGATATTCCTTCTTTTTCTGCATCGCGACCGCAATGCTGAGGAACGTGACACAGTGGAATTGCTGTAAGTTATGTACATTCTTATCCAGTCCTCTCGACATTCCGCTGTTCACAGAACATGTGGCAAAGGCAGACCCGTATAACTCTTCACCTGTTCACTTCATTACATATGATCTACATCTACTCGTGCGACTCTTCACATTACACGTAATCTTTCCATGTCCTCCTTACACGAAATGTGACCGAATAAGTGAAGAATACGACGAGCGCATGTTGAGTTACATGGCCGCGCGGTAACGCGCTGAACTTCCATGAGGAAGGTCGCTGGTTCGAACCCCTCGCTGGCCTACTCCCCTCGAAGGCCATAGGCATTTTTCTGTCTAGTAATCGGGGTTAAAAAGATACGTTTGACTTTGGTCATATATTATATATATTCTTTCCTGCTCCGATCGTCTCACTTCGGTGTGCCATCAGGTCTAGCATAGCGGTGTGGCAGGTGAGTTTTCTGGTGTGCCACGGTGTGCTCACTCACTAAAGCAAGAGAGAGAAAAAAAAACAAAAACTCCACGACACAGCTTCACTTTCCAAATAAATTGACGTTGGAATGGCGAAGGAATCCTCGACAACTGCCAAGCAACGACGACGACGAGCGCATAATCTTGAAAATATCTCTGGTATGTTAAATTCTTCCAAAATAAAGGCAACGTTATTCGACATTCCGTCCATGAAATACCAAGCAATCATCTCCAAAATAAACCTAAAAAATATACCAAATAACCTTTAAATAAACGCAAAGTATTGTACGAGTACATAGTAAAGTCTGTGTGTCTGGTGCATAGAAAAACCAAAGTCACCCTATACAAAACAATTATTAGAACAGTGGTGGCATATGGATGCGAAGCATGGATACTGACAGCTAAATCCGCAGAGTTGCTGGATGCCTTCGAGAGAAGAGTACTACGTAGGATCCTGGGTCCCGTGAACGACGGCTAAACCTGGCGAATACGATACAACGACGAGCTGTATAATATCTACAAAGTTCTCAGGCTATCTGTACATGTCAGACTGAGCAGATTGAATGGGCCGGACATGTGCAGAGAATGCCGTCATCGCGAGCACCCAAAATAATCCTGGATGGAAAACCCGGTGGGAGGAGAGTGGGCCGGCCAAGGCTGCAATGGGAGGACGAAGTTGAGAGGAACGCAACCCGGCTGCTGCAGGCGCAGGATTGGAGGGTCGTGGCGGAAGACAGGAGGAGTTGGAGGCGAAGATTGACGGAGGCCAAAGCTCGATATGGTATGTAAGACCATCGAAAGAAGAAAGAAAGAAGTAAAGTCTAGCGGATTTATCACCATGTGGCAATGTCTTCCAACCAACCGAAAAAATGTTAAAAATACTTTAAGTAAAAAACCAGACGTCTACTTAGAAAAATATGTGGGATGATAATGTATGATAGAAAACAGAAAGAAGTGATTAAAGATGGGTGGTAATAAAAGGTAACTTGTGTGTTTGAACATGTTCAAGAAGAATCTCTAGAGATTGTTTGGGCGCGTGGAACGAATGAATGAAAAAAGACAAACAAAACAAACATACAGTGCAAATGTGAGTGCAAGACGTGGTAAAGAAAGACTAAGGAAAGTATGGTTGCATCAAATGAATCAAATGTAAAAAGTCAAAGAAACCGAAGGAACTGTATAAGAGGCGAAAGACGTGTATCGTGCTAGGAAAGTCTGGCGCTATTTCCTTTCTGCCTAGTGCGATATGCAGATGGCGTGATGGTATGTGTGTACATTAGGAAAACATATTGATTTCTCATTTTACGAAACGTAATTCTGAAGCCATACAGAAACATAAGGAACGTAATGTTTCCTTTTTAGATAAATGCATTAAGAAATTATACAATATAAACACAATGAACTCTTTCAGCAACTCGCAACTTTCCAGATTGGTCAGGAAATCACAGTGCCGGGTCAGATTAAGATGACCTGTTATCAATTAAGTAACGATTGCACTGCGCTGTACTGTATTGTACTGTTATTGTTACCCGTCTCAAGGCTAGGAACTTAATAGATGCGAATATCGTGACATTGCAGCACAGGTTTCTAAATATTGCATCATTTGAACTAAACAAATATAAAAATATAACGTGAATGCAAGTTAACTGTACTCATTTCAACTAAACAAACGAAAATGTCAGCTTGATTCTGGCATAGTTTGTCAGTATCTTTTATGTAGATAATTTGCTACATAATCAGTATAAGAGAAGCGAATAAATACTACAAAAATGAGTATATACATATATATCATCACACCGTGTCCTTTGTAGGGTAGCCAGAGACAAAAGAAATCTAAACTTTTCTGTTCAAGCACTCAACTATTACTTCCTTCTCATACATATATCACGCCATACACAACCTTCTATTATTCATATTTCTTACTTTACCTTCTTTCAAAATCTGATCCATTTGGTCCAGTCACGTTTTCCTCTTCCACGCACACATTGCATTTTTTAGTCATTCATTCTATCCACATGTCCAAACCATCTTAAAGCTTCTTTCTTTATCTTACTTAAAACATCCATGCATTCATTTCTAGTGTCTTCATTCCGTCTTCTTTCAAATATTAACACTACATAAATTTTCATGAGTGCACGCATCTCCACATCATTAATCTTACTCTTACCCTTCTGCCATATTAAAATTTCACTTCCATGTAAAATGCGAGCACTGACAAGAATACGTCGAGTAACAATGTATGACAGAATACGGAATGACGGGATGAATGTGAACTTAAGGCTGTTCGGGTATTCAGTGAGATGAAGAGTACTTGGATATGGTTTGGGCATATATGTTATAACGAATTTTCGCGACTTTATATAGCTTGTAAAATGTGACTGTCTCGTTAATTATGGAGTTATTTCTTAGATCTTAGTTGCATTCCTCCTTCAATCCGTTTAGGGTCATGTATCTTTCATCGTATTTATTGTCGAAGCTCTGTAATTTTTCCTGAATTTTGAGTGTCTTGACCTATACGAGTATTTCGGACCCATATGTTACCCATGGGTAAGATAATCGAGTTGTTTGTTCTCAGTTTGATTTTGATAGATTGCATTGTGAAATATTATAATGAGATAGCCATTGACCATATTGTATGGACATATTGACCATATGTATGCAACTTTGATGTAAGTGATTTAAACGTGGACGTGGTAAAATACTGAAAGAAGTCGAATAAATGGTGTAGAAATGCGTTAACTGAGAAGTGCATACGTGTCGACAATATATGACAAAATACGGATTGAAGTGATTAGGGATGAATATGAAAGGTGGTGTATTAAGTAAGATCAAAAAGAACACTGAGATGGTTTGGGAATGTAAAACGAATTAAAAAAAAGACTAGCAAACAAATGTTAAGTGCAAATGTGAGTGGAAGAAGGGGGTCCAAGGTAAGTTTTGTTGGATCAAATGAATGTTTTGAAAGAAGAAATCGGAGAAATCGTAAAAGTTGTATGTATGTAGAAGAAGCGAAGGGTGTGTGTCAATATAGAAAATTCTTGCATTCTATCAACTCTGTCCATCTCAACAAGGAAACGGCGTGATGGTATGTATGTATGTATGTTATGAGGTAATGAAACTCGCTTATATTATTTGATAATATTCTATGGTTATAATTTCCTCTGTGTTTTTTTGAAAAAAAGTGAAGGTGCGGGCTGAAATATATTAGTGACGTTCCCGTTCGGGTTTTTTCCGTCACGGAGGCTATCATGGGTGCTTGCTTAGTGATGAGCAATAGGAGTTGGAAGAAGCCTCTGCTCAAACCAACTATTCGGTTTCGTGTTTTTTTAATGACGATATCTTACGACGTTTGTTTAAATTTATATAGAAAAAAAACGTCAATCAATGAGTATTTTTATGTTTATGATTATTATTCTATTCATTTGTATAATACTTCCAACATATCTAAATTTACGATGCGGACAAGTTTAAGAGCGTGGCCAGGAGATAGTATTGTCCTCGGATCCAGTACCTAGTCTTCGGGTTAATGACCACTGGAGTAGGCAAGTAGCTCACAGTTCGACATCACAATACCGCTTGCACACGTCTAGCGCGAGCGAGTATTGTTACCAGATGAACTCTTCAACCAAACTGGTACCTTTTTTGGGTACCATCAGGAATCGAACCTGAAATTCCCGGGTGGTAATCCATTATCTTTCTAACTAGGTAACGGAGGTCGTCATAATTATTGTATTAAAGTAAGTAGATTGATATGTACTGAATAATATAGTTGATGAGGTCATGTATTCTAGGTGTGTTTCCAGCAGAAGTATTTAATATTCAAATGAACGAACAGTGATAGTGTAACCACTGATGGGTGTGTCATGGAGAATGGCCAGCTCTTTAATAGAATCCAGCATAATGTATGCTAAATAATTGCTTTAAACCGTTCTAATGTCGTGAATTCTAGGTTATAAAATATTACGAGGAACCTAGCAAAAAATATACCAAAATAAGCATAATTATCAAGACAAAATACAATACTTTCGACGCAAGTGATCTTATATGGCATAATATTGTATAACACTTTCGTTTTATAAAGTATAACCTGGCGGGTTTATTGCCATGCGGTTATCTCTTACAACCAACCAACCAGAAAGATGAATGAAGGGAAAATCCGATTTGGTTGTACCTATTTTGAAAAAAGGGGTACCAACGAGTCAGAAGACAGTATAAAATTTACATTATATATTTCAAGTATTTTTTAATAATTATATAATACATACAAACATAAATCACAAATTTCCTTGTCGGCGTAGGCAGAGATAACAGAGCGCCAGACTTTTCTATCTCGACACATATCCTTAACCTCTTCTACATCCAAACACCTTCTCATACAACTTCAATGATTTCTCTGACTTTTTACGTTTCCTTTTTTCAAAAAAGCATTCACACGATCCAACCATACTTTCCTTGGTATTTCTCTCACACGTTTTTCCCTTCCACTGACATTTGCATTAATAATTATACGTTTAAAAAAATATAGTGTCACATAGGTTTTAAAATAATATTACATCGATATAGTATTCATCAGTCGCTCATCTAATTTGACACCTGGATAGATTGATCACAATATACTCTAATATGACACTGCCCTGATTGTACGGCCATAAAAGTTGACCTCGAGTTATAAAAGAAACGCCATAATGAGCTAAATAAATGCCCCATTATGGGGATATTTACCTAGGTCTTCCTAATATACTCTATTATCTATATCGAAATGACCTAATAAAAGGTGTTTTGTAGCGGTTATAGTGTAGAGGTCATGGTACATGTTAGATGATACACGGCATTTTTGGTCACGTTTTTTTATATTCAAATCACGTTTAAAATACTTAATAAACTGAAGCACGTGACTTAAATTTCACATACTAACTTTCAATACTAAACATTGGAATTCCTGTATAAATAATGTGTTTCATTGATGAACAGTTAGGTGTATGGCGTACACGAAATTTTCCGTGGCGTAGTCGGCAAGACGTTTGTCATTCAACCCGGGAGTTACGGATTTGATTCTCGTAGGTATCGTTTTTTTTCTTTTTAAAAAGTAACATACTAATCCATTAGTTCAGGCACTGAAATAACATCGTTAGCAGATTGAAATACGGGTTATCATAACGATAAGAACTTTTTTTTTAAATATTTTTTAGTATAAACTAGTGGCAATGACGACCTCCAATTCTAATGGTAGAACGCTGGATTTCTACCCGGAGGTTTCGGCATCAATTCTCAATGGTATTCACAAAAAAATATCCTTCTAGTCTGGTCAAAGTGTTCGTTTTGAAACAATAGACAAACAGCTAACATGTGCGTCTGTTATTATATCTTCCGGTACGGTAATATTGCCAATACGTGCGATGACGAACTAAAAGTTCGACGCCTGATCCAGTGGTTCTAAACCTAAAGACTCGATTATTGAGGTCGAAAAAAATCTCCCGGTCACATTCTTCAATATATCCACATCGTTGATCGGGACAAGCTGAGGAGTACCATACGAATAAATGAATGAAAATCAGGCATAAAATAACATGAAATTATTTCATTCTTAATGTTTTTCAATTGAAATTGTTATAATGATCTCAAAAACATTACAAATATATTTTTTAACTTAAGTACAATCCTCCTATCATAAAGATCTTTTTTGTACGGCCTCTGTGGCCTAGTGATAAAACGCTTGTATTTTAAACCGGGGTCTGGGTTGCCGTTAGAATTTCGATACCTGTGAAACCCTTTTAAAAAATCTGGATGCAGATTTTAAAAGGGTTTCCGCCTGGTTTTGACTTGTTTACACCGGTTTGAATGGTTGGAATATATTGTCACATGGCTATAAATCCACCAGGTTGTAATGTGTACAACGAAAGTATAATATAATTGCCAAGAGCGAAGTTTTTCTAGGTCTTCCCAAACTTTTCGTACCTTTTATACTACACTTTAAAGGTTAAAATAAAACACATTAAATGTCTTCAAAGGTCGGGAATGAGATTTTTTTTTAAATTATACCAAAAGTATAAAGTTTCTCACCAGAGTTAATTGTCTAAGTTAAAAAATGCATAAACCAAAAAACTGTTTTCTTTCTTACCCATTGTGTGAGCTCCATATTTCGTAAACCAGAATATTTTGAGTGCAAAGTTTGATTTACACAACACTGATACTTCATTTTAAACTATTTTCATTCACTTCATTTTAATTTTTAAAAAAAACTTATAAATACTGTATCAGCACTAAATAGTAATCGGCACTCATAACTTCACATAAATGGCGAAAAGTAACAATTAAAACGTATATTTAAATAATTTTATACAATTTTACGTCAATACTTCTAACTCATTGACAGCGAAGGAACCTTTACGTTCTGTCGACATTATTTTGTGTGGTTAATAATCCCAATTGTCTTTCATATCTTCGCGAAAAAAAACATTATGTTTTAAAAAACTAACTTTCTTGCTCTTCGATCAGGTGATGAGAGACTCAATTGCATACCAACACACCACATGACTACCTCCGTAGCCTAGTTGGTAACACGCCTGTCTCTTAAAACCCACTAGAACCTAGATTTTTTTTTAAAGTATTTTAGTATGCTTGTCACTTAAGACCTCTTTAATGTCTTTCTGGTTGGTTGGAAGAGATTGCCACATGACAATAAGTCCGTCAGGTTGTACTGTATACAACGAAAGTGTAATACAATATATTACCACATCACAATTTACACATCTTCATTTGCGGTTCACTCGGCACGATTGTGAAACGAACATCCAAGAGTTATCAGATGTGCAAAATCCTTATTTGCGTTAAAGAGATTATTGAAACATCACTGAGAATACCCAACCTTATCCTTAAACGAACTTCTTTCCTTTACTTCTACCATTATTGTCATTTTTTACTTGAATTCAAAAAATAATATTTGTCTTAATTTGCGGGTTGTGGACATTTGTAATTGACATATTATTTTTTAATTATTTGACATTCTTGACGTGTTCCTTTAGAGAAGTAATATTTTCATACGGAAATTTTACCATTTGATTACATGTAACGTCAAAATATAAAATGTTGTAAAAACGTTCCATGAATTACAAGTATGCAAGTAAAAATATTTTCAGAAATATTGAAAATGTTTCGATTGAATTGATATACGAGTATACTGATATACCATATATGGTATACCATATATGGGATTGTTCATTGTACTGTATTTCATATTAAATGTAAACAATACAACCTCACAAGTGTATTTCTATGTGGCAATCTTTTCTAACCAAGCATTAAGGTATTAAATAAGATATAGGTGAAAACCAGACTGGAACTATTTTTTAAATCTGGGTACCAATGGAAATGGTACGCGCAACCCCCTTATTGGTAGACATTCAGCTTACCAACTTGGTCAGGGAGTTCATAAAATGAGTATGTAAAAAAGTTATTTAAACAGTAAGAACAACAAAAATTAATAATCCAAATAGAAGTTGAGATTACACAAACATTGAAAATACATTCAATTAAATATTAAACCAACTTAATGAAACTGTGGATATGCCCAGCAGTATGAGAAGAATCTTGGCTGATATTCTTCCTAACGAATAAGCTCACTCTAGAAACAGACCCTCTTTGTGTAACAGGAGAAATCCGTGCAAAGTGGATAATTATTTTTTTTTTTAATTAAAAAAAATAAACATGTATAGTTCAATTGAACTATACATGTTTATGTACTGTCAATGTTTTCGTTTTGTCAATATTAATGTTGACCTCCGTGGCCTGGTGGTAAGACGCATGTCTGCCGATCCGGAGGTTGTGGGTTCCATCCCCGCTGGAACCCATTTTTTTAAATGGGATTCCAGTCTGTTTTTCACTTAGGGCCCATTAAAAACATATTTCTGGTTGATTGGAAGAGATTGCCATATGAAAATAAACTCGCCAGGTTAAATAAAAAATGTTTATGTATCGTCAATGTAATTACAAAGCAATACAAATTTATAATATATTATTTTCTCTTTCAATTTACTTATTGTATATTTATTAACCCTTAATGCACACTAGAAACTCAATAAGTTAAATTCACTAATCACTCTTAATAGCGATGAATAAATCATGAAAGAAAGTGTTTTTTATTCGATAATATTAAATTTTAAGTTAAAATTCAACTGAATTATAGATACTTTGTTACTCAATAAATGAAAAATAATTAGAAACAATAATATTCATTCGATATCGACTACAATACGCAAGCTTACAGTAATTTGCTATATGTTCAGCTATTTATTTTAAGTTATTTAGACAACACGAGATTCGGAGAAAAAAACTGTAATAAAAATACAAATGGTGTATGGTCAATCAAAGATTATTGAAGGATAAACCTTTCAAGCAGTTATATGACTCGTGTGTTGTCGATTCAAAAAGTTTTTATTGCTTTATTTCACATTTTATTTAAATTTAGTCACTTGAATTTTCACGTTTAACTTTAAAAGTATCATATATACTATAATCATAACAAAGTAGTGCGCCCGTTGAAGACGCGCTTAAGACTAAAATAATATATGATAATGCGAATGTAGCGGGTTCGGAATCCAACTCGGCAGAGCGTGAACTTCCTCAAACAGAAGATACAGGTGCCCGTGTGCGAGGAGATCCAGAGCAAAATATTGCAAATGGTGGGTCGCATTCCATAAAAATAATACTTGTTGTAAACGTCGATAGTATAATGATACTTTAATCAAGACTTCGTTGTTTGACACTCAATGGAGTGACAAACAACGAAGTTGTATCTTCTTTGACAAGGTGACGGAAGGCTGCAGAAAGCACAGTGGATAGCGCAAGAGTTATAAGGACTTATTGCATAACATGCTCTTAAACATAAATGTTCTGCATAATTTGGAGGAAACAGCTCAAGCCAAATGGTGTAGAAATTTTGCTAATTATCAAAGACCCAATGGGGAAAGAAGACGGAGACAAGCTGCAATTACTGAAAATCTTTGCTCTATATGCAACAGGATATGTCTATCAAAAATAGACATTCACAACCATCTCCGGTGGCACCAACGACAAGTGTCTTAATCCCCTACTTTGTACTGTCATCACGGGTAGCGATCATTCATTCCTACTACATGACCTAGTTAACTAATCGTCAAATGGAAATTTCTTCCAAGCAACCAGAAATATTTAAAATGCCTTAAAAGTTTTCTACTCGAAAATATTGATTAGGGACCCTTATTTTGGTCACAATATGGAATCGTGTCCGAAAATACTGTGTAAAAGCTTCAAAACTCAAGTCATTACTCCATATCAATAAACGTATTTTAGCTATCTGATGTAAGTCTGAAGTTATCTATTTATACAGTTTTCTATCCGGTGATTTCTAAAAATTCAATATTTGAAAAATTTGACCTTTGACTAAATAAATAAGTAAAAGGTTTATTGATATCATATTTATATATATGATATACGAGTAAATCCAGAAATTACGCATATGTTATGTTAATGCTATTGAAATCGAGATACACCCCATAATTAGGAGGACGAAAACCGAACGCGAGAATGTTCACGTCACATATAAATTTGTTAATTAAATTTTCTATCGGCATTTAGTCTTATTGCCATGTTTATACACTTCCTTTTCATTGAAATCTCTCTCGATTACACAAGTATTTGGTATTAATTTTTTTAAGAATTGGCAATACAAACATATAAAAGATTTTCTTAAACTTCGAACACTTCAACGTACAGTACCCGGCGGTAAGCAATACACATCGGGCTTAAGAAAGAGACTGTCAGCCATAATCGGCTAACTTCGGCTTTGTAGAGCGTTGTCTCTGTCGCTTGACTACGACTTACAAATCATGACGGAACACGTGTATGAATGACAGAGACGACGCTCTACAAAGCCAAAGTTAGCCGATTATGCCCGATATGTATTACTTACCGCCGGGTACTGTATGTTCCATTTTAACACTTCCGTGTGTGTATGTTCTATTAAATTTTTCTCTTCATCTCTGAAATATGTTCTGAGGGAAACCAATTTTCTAAATGTTATATTTATATTTTTATCAAGTATCTATAAAAACACTGCATTGAAAGAATGTTTTTTTTTTATTAAATAAGGTGATGTTAACACGAGGTAATCTAATAGTTTGATTTATTATTGAAAATTCCGCTAACCTTATCTTAAAGACCATACATAAAAAAATTGAAGGTTATACAAATATGCTTTCGAATAATAAATTCAAAGAATGGGAATCAAAAATCATAAAATTCCCAAACTACCGCAACTCGAAGTTTATAAAGCACTGAATAAAATTAACTGCCATACATACAAACAGTACCACCATAACTCTATTACATTGATGCCACCAAGGAGAAAAGTTGTAATTTTGTATAGTATAATAAAATCAAAAAGATACGTATGAAAATGCCGGTTGACGACAGCCTAACGGAAGAGTACCGTATTTGGTTTATCTACGTAAGTGCGTTACAGATCCACGCCGAATACAAACTAACTAAATGCAAATCTTGTTCTACATAACTTTTCGAATGTTGCATGAAAAGTGAAGAAGTCAAATGTAACTCCTCTATATACTTTTTATTGTGACCAATACGATAAAAGATTCAATTTTGATATGAAAAATATTTTTTAAATTAACTCCTAGTATTTTTACTGTCATTTTCTTTACATATACTCGTAAGTTATCTATTTCTCAAGGCAACTAATGCATAATAAATTTAAAACAACTGATATATTTTTATTTTATTTATACATCATTGCTCCAGATTGTGGTGTACCCTGAATTGTCTTATTAATGTATTGCATTAAACTATCATTGTAAAAATAACAATACAGGTTTATTTCCAAGTAACATATTTTGCAACCAAACAGAAAAATGTTAAAAGAAAAACCTTAAATTAAAGGGATTTTAGGGATCGAACCTGCAATCTCCGGGTCGGAAGATATGCGTCCTATCACTAGACCACGGAGGTTGTCATATGTACATACGGTCAAGGATATAGTGATTATACTTTGCATATGTGGATACTATTGATTCGTCCTTGTTTTCATGTTAAAAAGTCCAGAATGTCAGTCACGTCGAGGAGGAGTGTTCGATGTATTTATTCCCCAAAGAACTGAAAGAGATCCACCGAGTTACTCCTGAGACAGAAACATGGTTGAGAAACCTGAAGACCATACTGTGAAAAAGAAACCCTACGAGATAATAACAAAAACAATTTTTTGCAAGTTTATTGGCAAGTGCAAAATACAAAACATTTTATTCCATATATTAAATATTTAAATAATATTGTATTATATATTTTAAGAGAAATGTAAACAAAGGTTTAAAAAATGTACTGGGATAAGGGTAAACATATTTTGAGCTACTGTTTGAAGAACGTCAGCGAAAGTGTGAGACTAACATGCGTAGTTAACTCCTAACGATATGGATTGTAAAAGCCAAAAAAATATTTCTTCTTCAGCGTAGCGTATATCCTCGATCAGATAGATGCTAAACATTTACGGGGCGAAATACGAGGAGGCAAAAAAATATGCTATACAAAAGTGACATATTTGGTCTTAACTACTAATGACGTATTAAGTCTAATGCGACATTCGTATAAGAAATGAGAAGAGAGAGATCTGAGAATGAATGTTGCAAAATCTAAAGTCGCAGTATAAAAAAGCGTAAAAATAAATGGGACATACGGGTGAATAATGAAAGATTGGAGCAAGTTGAGAAATTCTGATGTTTGGGTAGCATTCCTCAGATGATGGATAAGTTCCGAGAGATATCGAACAGGAAATAAAGTCAACGAGGCCCTTGAACATATATTACTCGAACCAGACAGTGTTAAAGCCTTCTAAGATAAGTCCACAATAGTACTTTAATACCAACTTTGATATATGGAAGTGGAAAAATATTGAGAGAAGTCGAATAAATACTGTAGAAATATGCGCACTGAAAATAATACACGGGGTGACAATGCATGACAGAATACGGAATGAATTGTTTCAGTCATAGCAAAGCAAGTATTGTTGGATCAAGTGAATAAGATTTTTAATGAAGGAAACATAAAAAATGTTGTATGAGAAGGTAAATAGGTGTAATTGAGGCGAAGGATATGTGTCGAAATAGGAAAGTTTGATGATCTGCCCTGTCAGTCTAACTCGACAGGGAAATTCCATTGATGTTATACGTGCATCTACGACCTTAGTGCCCTAGTTGATAAACATGTCTTCCAGCCAGGGCTTGCTAACGTTTTTTTAAAGACTCCAGTCTGGTTTTCACTCGATTTGTTCAATTGTTTTCTGGGTGATTCTAAGATTTTGTCACATGGTATAAAACTCGCCAGGCTGTCCTGTAAGTCAATACAATAAGCTGAAATGAGCTGACATGGTTCAACAGTATTTGACCTAGAAGCACACAAAATGAATGCCCCTCACTCCAGATTCTACATCCCTTGCATTGCAATGGTCCAGTGCCTTAGACGAATTGAATAATGTGTGTTATGTTGCGGTCTGTTGAGCCCATACGCTGTTTGAATATACGAGTACGAGTACATACGTGTATATAACATTTACTGAGGCAATCTGGCATCTTGTCCAGGTTGTGCTTCGGTAACAAACGTGAACACAGGAATCACTGGAGCGATGACTATAAACTTTAATGCTTTTGTTGTTTATACTCTGGATCAATCACGTATCATATAAATATTGTATATAAAATTTAATTGCATCTAAGTGCAGTGGCCTTTGTGTAGCTAGAATTGAACATTTTCCTAAGAAAGTTGAGGTGAGTATCATGAGTCCTTGTTGAAATTTCATGATTAAAAAATTAAATCAATTTTTTATTCTTCGAGATAAATTAATACCTACATAAGAAAAACATAATAATGAGAAATATTGTAAATTAGTAACATGTTTAGAATCCTGAGTCTTGACGGATAGTTTTACATTTATATTTGTGTTTCAGCATATCGTTTCCGATTAAAGTACCTTTTAAATTTAATCTTAAACAATTTTTTCTCAACGAAAATTTCTCAAAAACAAAACAAAACGATCTTATTGGGAATCATTTCTTGATTACATTGAAATTTTAACATTTCTGATAATATGGATTTTTCCCCTTTAAACTTAAATGCAAAATTATGTTTAAAGGCCATGAAAGATGCTATAATTTGTTTTCCATTTTTTCCATCAGAATAGCTATTTGAATGTATTTTTTCCGTAATTTATTTAGACCTCCGCATTTTTTTTCGACAGACTACGATCCCGAGGTAAAAAGAAGTGTAAACTAACTAAATGACAATACAAATACAAGGAAAATATACAAATTTCTAATTCGTTAAAAAAAACAACGCGCGTGTATGACGTTTGAAACATTTCATCTCTTTGAAAATTGAATAAATGGCACAAAAAGTTAAATAAAAAATTTATGAAATTTTCGACTTTATTCTGATACAATATATGAATATATAATAATATATTACTTTGTTATTCCACCAAATACTCGTACATTGATACCCACTACACGTATTTCTATGTCCTATCTTGAGGCTTTCTTCAGGCGGAATGATCCCAGTGAGTTACGAGAGCAATGCTTAAGTCCAATTGGTCTCATGTTCATGTTGTAATTTGAATGAGGGGTTATTTTTTTCTGTTTAATTTTTGCTAATGACTTTATGAATTTCTATGTTTATAAATTCACTATTTTGTATGACTTTTGTGACGTATGTAAAATTTGAACTCTACTTTGTTTTAAGTAATTATTTGTCTCTGTAATATAATTTGCACACCTATATTCTGAACAATTGTTACTGGTTCGACAACTATATTTTTCCTGTGTTACACTGCCAATGTACAACGTAAAGTGGGGATCAATGTTATTGATAAAATAACAAATTAACAGGTTATTAAATATTACTATGTCCATATTTCATTAAAAATCCAGTGTTGATGAAAAAAATACGAGACTTAAGATTCTTGTAAATTTTACCAATATTTGATATATTATATAAGAAATTGTCGAAATTCCAAGTATATTAACCAAATAAATCAATCTTCAATCGGTTGACTCGACTATTTGCTGCTCCATTCTCCATAATTACATCCATTATTTCACCAATCTTTCACATAAATTCCATGATTCCGATACACGCTCGTTCCTTACCCTCGTCATGTAGTACCGACCAATTCATTAGACTATCACAGCCAGGCCATCACGCAAATTGATTTCCATGTGTGGGATGGTCGAGGCTGCCAAGGTTTAGGGCTATGAACATCGTTAGGGTGATGGGTGATTGATTTTCCTCACTCCATAAGGTAGTTTCCGATCGATAATCACGCGTGAGAACTAAATTTGACGGACATAGCTAAAGTTCTCTGCACAGAATTTGATTAATGCATATGTAAGTATACTCATCATATACATTTAATTAATGAAATATAGTATGAGCAAAATCTTCTACAATTAAAATAATAAAAGAACACTTGAGAATTGATTAAGTATTATTTCGTTAAAGCGTTGTGAATTTATAGGGTAGTTAATTTTTTCGCACCAATATCGATATATTTTAAATACATAGTGAAAAATATATCACAATCAATGAGAGTAAGAAACGATTTAAATAACAGGTATCGACGCGCCTGATATTGTTTAGCCCTTGTTCGTGCCTTAGGCCATCTGGTTGCGTGTGATTTATTCATTGATTCATTGTATAGAACCCTTCACCTTATCCCAAAAAGCGATTCAGACATATTGAAGAGTGAGACCGGGAGACAATATTCTCTTATTTCATTGAGCCTTCAGGTTAGGCAAGGATTTCATTATTCGTAATCGCGCGTATTAACACCAATACCGCACACGAAGAGGAAATAATTCTAGCACACGTATTACGCGTTACGAGACGAATTATTTAACCAGAATAGGACCGTTTTTTATTTTATTCGGGTGGCATCGGGAATCAAATCTGAAACTCCCGAGTGGAAGTTAAGCGTTTTATCAAATAGGTGACGGGATCGTCACATGATTACTAATTAAAGATAATAAAAAAACACGGTGGGGTGTGCGCGTACCCCCGATACCATTTAAGGTAAAATATATTATTATTCTAGACAGTAACAACCTGAACAGAGCGCTCAGACAATTTCCTCGCTGAGGGATTTATTTCCTGGCGACTTCGTTATTCCCCCCTCAGCAAACTTGTGACCTATAGCGAGGTTCTATGACCCGCGACCCGTAGTCTGGTGACCCGCCACTGGCTAAAATCAATAGCTGTATTACGGTTCTAGCGCATTATGTCTCATAATGCCAATAAAAAAATCTTGAAAAAGAAAAGAAAGGTGATTAAATAGTCGTTTCTATACCAAAAAGATCTAAGTCTTCTTCGTGCAGTAGATTCTAGATCAATGTTTTCTGCATTACTCCTGAGATGTGAACTGCCAACTATCCCTCCATTTCTTTGTTGATCTGCTTGATGATCGTCTTCCTATAGGGTAACCACGAGTACATGGGAATTCCCGATCTCATATATTATTTGAAAGTAATCTCACCAACAACGTCTTCTCTGCCTTCTCCGTTTTACCAGTTATACATCGCAAGATCTTAATTTCCGATGTTCTAAGAAATGCGTTCGTTCGTATGGTATCAGTTTCAGTGTCAATGCCATATGTCATTACGGGTTTCACAGATGATATGTAATAGAAAGTAATGGGCAAGCGAAGAGCTGGTACACAGAGAAAGCTTTATAAGGACAGTCTGCGGGAGTCAGTACCTTTGTGGGGCGCGTCAAGACTAAATGCAGATGGCTCAAGATCGTAGAAAGTGGAGAGATATATGTTCTTGAGCTAATGGCGCCTTAGCAGCTAGACGTGTGAGAAAGAGTCAGCGTGCTGCGAACATGCATATGTGATGTCTGCGGAGGAAGTGCGTGTCGAGAATCGGTCTGTTCTCTCCGAAAATCTAATGATGGACGAGCAGCTCGAGATTGACATTGGAATACCGAGGAGATTCTTGAATACGAGGCCCAGCAACAGCGATATTTCCAATGATGTAATGTGAATCGATTGGAGTAATCTTTGTAAATCAACTTCACATCCAGCCATAAGTGTGGTATCGTCGGCATAGAAAAGTATAGATGAATAAGAAGGTAAAAAAATAAGAACACTTAACATATAGTATGTATAAAGACCTTTTTGACTGAGCATTTGGAGCACATGATGTGAGCTGAGCTGCTAATGAGGTTCTGGGAAATAGGCAGGCACCACTACGAGAAGAATGGTTTGATGCTGAATGCCAACATGCTACTAATGAAAAAAATGAAGCATATCTCAGGATGCAACAACGGCATCATACACGACAAGCTGTGCTGGAGTATAAAGAGTTAAGGAGGAAAGAGAAGAAATTGCACAGAAAGAAGAAGCGTGTATACCTGGAGAACCAAATAAAGGAAGCAGAACTGTCGCATTCACAGAATAACACCAGACTTTTCTATCGTAAAATCAACAACCAACGGAAAGAGTTTAAGCCTAGAACAACTATGTGTTATGATGGTCGGGGAAATATTTTAAACGACAGGCAAAAGGTTCTGGATCGATGGGTGGAATACTTCGACGTCCTTTTGAATGGTAACCAACATGGAGCAACAAGCGGGAACCAACAAGTAGAATACGACACCACTGATGTTGATGATAATGAGCCATCCCCAACCTTGGCTGAGATTTCAATTGCCATAAAGAATCTCCATAATAACAAAGCACCTGGATGTGATAATCTACCCGCTGAGGTGTTCAAGCATGGTGGCGAGGCTCTCCACAATCATATTCACAAAATCATCTGTGACATCTGGCGCTACGAAATACTACCAAATGAGTGGAATTGTGGTATAATATGTCCCCTGCTCAAAAAAGGAGACCCCATGAGTTGCTCCAATTATAGGGGTATCACCCTTTTAAATATAGCATATAAAATACTCTCAAACATTCTTTGTAATAGATTGCAGAAATACTCCGAATGCATAATTGGAAAATACCAAACTGGATTTCGTAGGGGAAGGTCAACAATAGATCAAATATTTTCACTTAGACATATATTGGAAAAGACTGTAGAGTTCAACATTGATACATACCACCTCTTCATAGACTTTAAGGCTGCCTACGACACGGTCAATAGGACAAAACTCTATGAAGCTATGGCTGAATTTAATATTCCTGTCAAACTCATTAACCTAGTCAGGCTTACAATGTCCAACGTTGAGTGCCGTGTCAGAGTGCAAAAGGATCTGTCTGAACCTCTTAAAACATTTAATGGACTTAGACAAGGAGATGCTTTGGCGTGTACGCTGTTTAATATGGCTTTGGAAAAGGCCATTAGGGATAGCGGCATACAAACAACAGGCCATATATTCAGTAAATCTGTGCAGCTCCTGGCTTATGCAGATGACATTGACATCATAGCGAGGTCGGAACATGAACTTATAAATGCCTTCCGAGCACTAGCAGCATCAGCAAAAAACCTAGGCTTAGTAGTCAGTGAGACCAAAACAAAATATATGCCCGTAAATGGACGCCAAAACCCAATAAGTCTACAAATAGACAACTTTACCTTCCAAACCGTTTCTGAATTTGTGTATCTCGGTACCATGGTGACAAGTAAGAACGATGTTTCCACTGAAATAAATCGAAGATTAATAGCTGCAAACCGATGCTATTTTGGACTGCAGAGGTACATGAAATCACGACATCTCTCTAGAAAAACCAAAACTCTACTTTATAAAACACTCATCCGACCTGTGCTCACCTATGGCTCAGAATGTTGGACTCTAAGTAGAGTGGACATGAGGGCTCTAGGGACATTTGAGAGGAAGATTCTGCGCAAAATATATGGCCCCATTTGCAATAACGGAGAATGGCGTATCAGGTATAATCAGGAGCTGTACGGTCTGTATGGAGACCCTACCATAACACAAGAGATTTTAATTGGGAGACTCAGGTGGGCTGGACACGTGCAGCGAATGAGTGAGGAAGACATTCCGAGAGGGCTCCTGAATGGCACACCGGGGGGTCGAAGAAAGCCAGGAAGGCCGAAGCTTCGATGGCTGGATGGTGTCAATAGGGATGCGCAGCTCATTGGCATCCAGAACTGGCGAACAGCAGCACAGGACCGCCAGTCATGGAGGCGTGCTTTAAGGGAGGCCAAGACCCGACCTGGGTTGTAGAGCCATTGTTGATTGATTGATGTGAGCTGACATACACCATAAATTAAAATAAGTGTGTCTGATTAAAAACTCGACAGAAGTTAAAAAGTACAAAACTAAATTAATTTTAGTATAAAATTGGATGAAGAAAATCTGGAAACGTGTTAAGATTTAAAAAAAAGTTGTGTACACAAAAATGCTTCATTTTACTTAATATTTACTTTCTTGAACTTCAGTTTTAAAAACATGACGTATCAAATAAATGTTGGAAAGCTGTTGTATGTTTATTGAGAAACATTGATTTATTTATTAATTTTATACTTTATTGTTAAGTTTATGGTAAGAAAAACCCTGCAAGATTGTGTTGTACACAACCTATCATAAGTGTAATACAAGAATTAACAGTCGCTTACTTTATTTCATTAATTACATTAATCCCCGCTACACGTGTTACCCCCTCTTAAACACACATTTACGATCTAATATGACTTCACACATTTACGATTTAATATGATTCTGAACCAAGCACATCTCTCATAAACAATCGAGATAATTCCTCATGAAGTGAGCTTCGGGATAGGAGGAAGTAACACGTGTAGAGGAGATTAATGTAATTGAATACTAAAGTAATTTATTGTTCCGTATTCTAACATGAATTTCCACAAAGTTAAAGCCAAAACGTTTGATAGATGTAATAAAATAATTCAATACATACACTGGATGAACATGTAACTAACAGTAGACACTTTATGACGATATTTTAATTCCTATTATTTATGTTAAAATCTTGGAAAGTTCTCGTGTAAAAGTCTGGAAAATGTTATTTTAATTTATACGTGAATAAGTTATATGTACTTTAAATTATAATTTACGAAAGAGGTGACGTAGAAATTGACGTATTTCATGGCACCTTTGGCAATTGCTTCGTTCCAACCCAGCGAGCATGAATTAAGAAGCGGGTAATGATGGATACATGCCTTTTTACCTATCCTTTCGTAATTAACGACCCTAGAAGAATGTGGTCATTAAAAATGGCCAGGAAATAATTTTCATGGCATCAATTACAACTTTCACTGTTACGATGAAACACAATTGATTTAACTAAATCTTATAATTACGTTAGAGGACCGACAAATCATTTAGCAAGAACTTTATTTTGCAAGCAATGCGGTTGTTGTCATTTTGACACGGGTTATTTAGTGTTTTGTAAGTAAAATTATATCCTATTTTTATAGCTAGGTTAGGTGTAGTTTTGTGAATTTTATAATCACATTATTTAAGCTAAGTAAGGCTAGAGAATTTTATAACTAAATTATTTTAGCTAAGGCTAGATAATTTTATATGATGATGAGGTGAAAGCCTTGATACCGGTAGGGTTACACCGTTACAAATAGTGGAATCAACAGTGTTTGATAAAACAAATTACAATGCCTTTAAACCTCCGCATGTTAATGCCTTAACTATAAATAATATGGAAAATATATTGTTTATTTGTGTATCACTAAACTATTTGATAATTTTATTGAAAAATTGCATGACAACGTTTAATATATCTACTTGTATTGAAAAAATAAAGTATTTTAATGGATCTATCAAAACTTTGCTGTTGTACTTGAACTATATTAAAGTTAACAAAAATATTCAGATTATTTTAAGAACCCTATCAGAAGAGTAGGATGACTGTCATGATAGAGTTCTTAAAATAATGGTATGTTTGGGTGTTTGTTTCCTAAACTGAGAGGATACAGAGCAGATCAAGCCAAATGGCGTAGAATTGTTGCTTCATCAGGGATCAGGGATCCAATGGTCCAATAAGTTATCAGGGGTCCAATAGAGAAAGAAGACCCATACAAGCTGCCAGTACTGAAGCTCTTTGCCTGTATGCAACAGGATATGCCTATCACGAATTGGCGGCGGCCTACTATACATAATTATCTCCTGTGGTATCAAGTAATCTAATCCCCCATTTTGTAATATGCCTTCCAATATATGTTACTCATCATGGGTAATGGTCATTCAAATTATATCATCAAGTGATGGATAGCTTGTTCGGAGTTTCGGTCCGATGGTAGGACACCTTACTCCTTCATCGGATAATTGAATGTTTCCTAAAAAGAACGATAAGTAATTTGATAAACTTAAATAATCTGTTAAAACGCCAGCTGGTTGTAAGAAAAAATATTAATATGCCAACTTTTAAAATAATATTGAGACAAAAGAAACCTTTCTTATATTTCAACTCTGACAAAAAATGTAACTTGGAATTGTATAAAAACAAGATTTGATTGTTAGAAGATTTTAAGTTCAAGTATGAGAATATTCCACTGCACATTTTCCCTGTTAAGGAAAATTGAAGTATAACATGGCTGCGAGATTGAATATTCTTTTATATTTGTTTTTAACTCATCCTTACATCCAAGAATTGCAGCGCTTTGAAAAGTAAACTATGAATGAAAAGGCTTTTTAATACGTATTATACTAAGTCAGAGCCGTAAACTTCAAATTACTCTAAAATAACCCCATTTTTTTCTACGAGGCTGTGAGTAAAGATTCAGGGACTATATTGGTATGGTAAAATTTGCGATGTAAACTTCTAAAGATAAAGAAAGTATGTCTATAATTTTTAATACCAAAATTTATGTGATGGAAAATCTGATGTCCTCCATATCACTCTGTGGGAAATGGGCGCTGAGGAAAACATACATGCTAGAATACTTCACATCTCATGGACTGCAATACGCATCATTGTGTCTATGTTTCGGAATCTAAAGGTCCAAAAAGGCTGTTAATGATACGCAGGAATAGAATACTGTCATATTCCGGACATGTTAGAAGAAATGAAGACAGTTGTTAAGTAACAAATGCACTACTAGAAAGATGACGATCTCTAGCAAGGTAAATAAACCAAGTAAAAGAGATGACCAGTTCCTCGTTGGTGCTACAATTATATAATAATAGTTCAGGACATGGAAGAGTAGAGGCGATTCATTCGTTTAGTTCCAGACAGCCACGACGCTCTGTCACGATAAACAACACGACTAACAAGATTTAACGTTTTTTATTGCTAGTGCTGAAGCCCCATTTTTTCTTTTTAAGACTCTTTGAAATCCTAACGTTTTCTGTCTTCAATGTCCTTTAATCCTTAGCATTTTCTATCGCTAATATTCTTGTATGTTGTTTGTGTTCTCTCATTTCATTATGCGTTCAGTGTTCCATAAAAACATGTGCCTTAGGTGTAATCACGATTATGCGGTATTTACTTTCAATACGGTACTGTCGCTGGAAAATGAGGCAGCGTGACTCAACAAATATGAATAAGGGTGTAAATGAAGACGCTTGCCAGGAGTTTTGCCTTGAACCTTATGGAATATGCAATTAATTAAATACAGCCATCGTGTGAATACCAATTCATGTAACCATGGTTGAAGATTTCAGTAATATATATTAATAATAAATATATGGCTTATATACAATTGTTTTCTTTGTCACTCAAAACAAAGCTTGTATTTAAATGTACGAGTAGTTTGTTGACAGATATTTTTTTTAATAGGCAATCCACCCAAACTAGGATGATTTATGCCACCAGATTAAAGATACCGTTCAATTATTTATTTATCACTTTTATTGCAAATACAATCTGGCGGGATTATTGCCAGGCGGCAATCTCTTCCAACTAACCAGACAAAAGTAAATGAAGCAAGTTACGTGGTCGCATAAATCATTCAAATGACTATCCATCCCCACGAAATCCATAAACATATACGTGAGCACATGTCCACGAACCCCACAAAGACGGAAAATCACCCGAAAATTATTTTTCACATAAAATGAGATATCATCAATCAAAAGGAAAGGAAGGGATGGTGGAGAGGAAAGGAAAAGAAAAATCAGAAATGAAACACGTTATTTTACTGACTAGAAATTAAGAGTTTTTTCAGTCGCTTCTTAAAGCATGCCAAGGACGGAGCCAGTCTTATATTGGTTTGTAACTGTTTCCAAAGTCTCACTGCATGGACAGTAAAGGACGACGTAAAGAAAGAGGAGCGATGAACGGGAAAGGCCAATAAACAGTCTCGTTTATATGAGTCAATACAATAAAACCATTTTTTTAAATGGCAATTCTAGATAATTCAAAGTTTCAACTGATTAAGCTTCAAAAATGTAACAATCGATCTATTCATGAAAAAGTTCCTCGAAGAAACAGATCTTGATGGGACTCAATTTTATTAATTTAATTTATTTTTTTAATTGGTCCACTCACTTTTTACCCATTTACGGGTGTCGCTTTATCGAGAGCATCTTCAGAATGGTAGTTGGGGAAGTGTGGTACATTTATTTTTAAACATTCAAAGACCATTGATTGAAAACTCTTTTTTTTTTGTAAAAATAGCATAGAAACAAATTTATATTTAAATCTCACTTTTTACCCATTTACGGGTTTCGCTTTATCGAGAGCATCTTCAGAATGGTAGTTGGGGAAGTGTGGTACATTTATTTATATACATTCAAAGACCATTGATTGAAAACTCTTTTTTTTTTTTTTTTTGTAAAAATAGGATAGAAACAAATTTATATTTAAAGCCTAAATATTCCTCTCGTGTACGAGTATGTGATTGTCGAAATTTTAGTTTACGGGGAATTGATGAAAATTATATAATAAAACCTTTATTTGAGCAAAATAATAAACTAGTAATATTATGGTAATCTAAATTGTTGTATTTCCTCAATGTTAGGTCTTCAAGGGAGACTGGTTATTCAATTTCATCTCCTTTATTATATTTTTGTAATTTGCCCTATAACTTCGTATTCTTGTTGCCCTTGAGAGAGATTTAATTTTGCCTGCTCAAGTCTTGGATTATTGATTGGCTTTAATTGATTTTATTTGATATTTTAGCTCCGAGTTGAACTTACATAGCCATTATCATGCATCATATTTTGAAACATAAATTAATCCCCAATTGTAATATTTTTCAAGATATATTAATACGTTATCTTTTGTTATATAATTGATATTGTGAAACGTAAAGAACACTTAAGTGTAATTTATTTTGGCAATAAAAATATAAACATTTCTTATATAACGAATTAAGCCGATATGCTTCTTCCTCATGGTGGAAAAGAATCTAAAACCTTTCCTTTTATTTAACCCTAATGATGGTATTTACTTTCTATGAAGGCTTAACTTAATGAAGAGTGGGAAAGGGGCAAGAGTGGGATAGAATGTACTTAAATAGATAACTTACATATCACTGTTTCGTCCTAAAATATCCACTAAATCACTCTGTTGTTGAATTTACAAAATATATCTCAAAGACCTAAACTAAATAAATTGAAGTACATTGCTGCAGCAACGTATTTTTAAATCCAGAATATCAATAAAATATGACAAGTGAATCTATTATCCAAGAGATCATTGGACCCGACAATACTGGCTCTGATGTTTGGACTGATATCTAGGGTAGCATAACGACACAATAATGAGGTAGAATGATAAATCCACTCGGTCCAGTTAAGAAAAAGCGTAAATTATTTTTTAAGACAGTTACCTCTGGTTAACGGTCAAAATTGTTTGAAGTATATTCTCTGAGAAAAAGATTAGATTTAATGCAACCTAAAATATTCGTGGCTTTGTATTCAAATATGTATATTGGATTTTACAATTAAATAAAACTTTTTTTATTGATTTGAGTACAGGACCTCGACGATCCTCAAATCTTCCTCTTTCAGGATAAAGGAAACTACTAATTCTTTGTTTATAATCAAAAAAATACTTGCAAATCAAATGTTCAAATTAGAAGATTATATTTTTAAGCAAGGCCAAAGAAAACGGCTCTAAAAAACTTCTTAGGAAATTTTACAATTTAGCTTGGATTTTACTTAATCCGCAATTATTATTTATACCTTAAAAAACAAACAAACGTACTCTTAAATATTTTCTTCATAAATTCAAAAACACTATGGAATAATATTTTACAAAACATCTTCGTATTATATTATTTTATACAAGTCCTCTATTTATTATAAATTATTGTTGTATTACTCTTCTGTAGTATCATATACAGTACAATCTGAAGGGTTTAATGACAGATGCCAAACTCTTACAACTAACTAGAAAAGAGGCAGTAAATGAAAACCAGACTAGCAACCTTTAAATTAAATGGAAATCAAACTCGCAACCCTCTAGGTTGGAAGACAGGAGTCTTAACAACTAGGCCACAAATGTTGTTTTATGTAATTTGAATAGGATCATGATACTAAGACAGTAAATACCTTAATTACGATGAATTAAAATAAAAAGATAGAGAGACTTAAGAGAATGGGTGTTAATACTATATAACATTAATCGAGAGCAGAAAAAACACAATTTATGAAAATAAATAGCTGAATAAAATATTTCCAATTAATTTAATACAATATGGCCACCCTATGATACGATCATCAATCATAAATTTTCAGGGGTGAGTCTCCTGATTTTGCAATATCCAAAAAATAATATGCATAATTGCAAAGAATATTAAAATTGTTACACAGCGTTTTCGGCAAATGTAACATTTTCAACGCTCAAGTTAATTTATTTTTAATTATTTTTTTATACAACTGATGTTGCTTGTTTCATGCCTAATTTTATTTTGATATCTATCATCACTTTATTTTTCCATCAATTGGTGCCATATTATTAATGAAATACGTGTATAAAGAAATTAAAAATACGTAAATGAGTATGCAGAAGTCTCGGATATTTTTGGAGTCAGTTTGCTATAATCTACTCGTATAAGGAGTGCCTGAAAAGGCACTTCCGAATATCCAAACCTTAAAATGGGATCCCGCGTGTCTTTCGAGGACTTTTGAAGAACTTTTTGAACTCCATTTTAATTGATTATACTTTTTTTATTTTTGTGGAATTTTGTTTTTCTATGATTTGTCGTTTGTGTTTGTATTTTTTGCGCAGTGCGGATTGTATAAGTGTGGAAGGTCCCGTATTGTGTTGGTAACATGTGATTTTGTACGATTTTATACATATTTATTTCTAACTGTTTTTGTTGTAATTGTGTAAAATTATTTTTATATATTCCGTCAATCATGTGTTGAACACTCACTACTGGCTCTATGATTTTTTTTATCATTTTTGTTATAATGTATATTGTACCGTTTCTTTACATAAATAAATAAAATAAAATCATTGAAATGAAGTTAATTATTGAATATTTTCATGCAAATACATCTGCCGACATTATCGTCTTAAAATTATTTATTTCATGCAACCAATTTTTGTTTCATGTTCATAATTAATTGGTATCCATTGTCGTGTCACAAACTTTGTTAATTGATATCCATTGGTGTGTCTCAAACTTTGTCAATGAAAATAATATTTGACAAAGTACAATAACAAAAATATAAATAGAGATTTAGATGAGAATTAAGGACAAAGAATATTTTGAGAAAAATAATGCTTCTTTAGGTTTTCCCGAATATCGACAAGGACGGATTACATCTGATTGAGACAGGAAAATCGTTCCAAAATCAAACCGAATGAACCTTACTATTGTCTGGGTGAAAAAATTGATTTCCCCCTGGCAATAAATCAACCAGATTATTCTACTAGTATTTAAATAAATAATAATGCTCTGCTGCCTTTAATTTTGAATTATAAAATTATTCGACACAAGCATATTCTGAATTATTTTTCATATAATATTCTTAATAAACTAAACTTTAACAACTAAACCTCTGATTTTTTTTCCAGTTCCTTGGACAATTACTTCCAGTAGTAAATATCAAAGGCAAATGCGCCCTAAAATTTTATGACGGGAAAAATAAAATAACTAAAACAGTAGAATATTTCAGAGGAAAGCATCATAGTCGGTTAAAAACAAGAAATAAATGATAAATTTAGAATCCAACCGATCTTTAGATATATATGATAAAACAAGAATATTGAAAAAAATGGCCAAACCGACAACACCATTATTAAATTTCGAGATATATAGATAAAAAAAATGAGCATGCAACCAAATAATTTAAAATATGTAAAATATACCTCTTCCGTTGCCTTGTTGGTAAAATGCTTGACTTCTACTCGAAGGTTAAGGGTTCGATTTCTGATAGTAAAAGAGTTCGTCTGGAAATAATACATACACACGCTAGATGTATGCGATTGTTGTTGACCTTTTACGTACTGAGTATTATTATCATCACGTGTGAAGACAAACTGCGGGTACCGTGTTAACCCGGACGGAAGATATGAATTAATGAAAAAAAATTAACAAAACAAACAGTGCAAGTGTGAGAGGAAGTCAAGGTAGATGAAGACTAAGAAAAGTATGGTTGGGTGGTTTTTTTTTCATTTCTATATTCCCTACTTTTAATTTATTTCTTATTCTCTACTTTTAAATTGTAATTTTTGTTCTGACTTTTAAAAGTATTTTTCCTGTTTGTGTAACTTCTATCTGGTTCATTGAAAGAGATTGTCGTAGGGGAATAAACTCACTGGTTTTATATTTGTGCAATAAAGCATCCAATAAATAAAACAAACAAATAAAAATAAAATATAAGCTTAGTTCTTCAAAAAAGTGATAAAATTAAAAAAATATATAACGAGTGTTTTAGATACGCAAATCGAACACTATTTTAGTGATGATACATTCAAGCCATTAAAGTGATTTTTGGTCACAAAAAGCTACCGAAAAATTTTCAATGATATGAAACCTCATGGCGAAATCAAATAAATGAGGTAAGCCGAAGGATCTACTTCAGCCTTCATTCCCTTAAAGTGTTGCAAAGATTCCTTCCAACCAAAACCAAAATTTTACTCGTACAATCTCTGCTCTTTCCGATTCTGGACTATGCGGACGTATGTTACTTGGATGTTACAGAGGAACAGCTGGACAAATTACAGCATCTTCAAAATGTGTGCCTAAGATTCATTTTCAACCTACGTAAGTACGATCATATAACTTCATACCAGAATGCATTGAACTGGTTGAATGTTAGAAATAGACGCCAAATTCACATACTGTCTCTATTGTATAATATCCTTAACTGTCCCGCCGCCTCCTCTTATCTAGCCGAGAATTCTCAGCGTCTTTCCAATCATGGATTAGCACTACGCTCAAACAGAGATTGTGTATTGGCCTTTCCAGTTCACCGCTCCTCTTTCTTTACGTCATCATTTACTGTCCACGCAGTGAGACTCTGGAATCAGTTACAAACCAATATAAGACTCGCTCCGTCCTTGGCATGCTTTAAGAAGCGACTGAAAAAACTCTTAATTTCTAGTCAGTAAAATAACGTGTTTCATTCCTGATTTTTCTTTTCCTTTCCCATCCACCATCCCTTTCTTTCCTTTTGATTGATGATATCTCACTTTATATGAAAAAGAATGTTCGGGTGATTGTCCGTCTTTGTGGGGTTCGTGGGCATGTGCTCACGTATATATTTATGGATTTCGTGGGGATGGATAGTCATTTGAATGATTTATGCGACCACGTAACTTGCTTCATTTACTTTCGTCTGGTTGGTTGGAAGAGATTGCCGCCTGGCAATAATCCCGCCAGATTGTATTTGCAATAAAAGTGTTAAATAAATAAAGCCTCCATAGCCTAGTTAATAAGCCGCATGTCTTCCAAACAGTAAGTTGCGAGTTTAATTCCCCTTGCACCCAAGATTTTTTTCCTATGAGATTCCAATACAGTTTTCACTTAAAGCCTCTTTAACTCCTTTCAGGTTGGGTAAATGGGATTACCATATGGCTATAAACCCGCCAGGTTATATTACACACAACGAAATTGATATACAATACATTACAACAATAATATCCTTATCCACCTTTTGTCATCTGGGTATTGTACAAGTGGATGGAGTGCGAAGCATTGCAAATCATTAGGTTAACAATCATGGGGCAATTTTACTTAACAACGTTTAAATTGCTATTGAATAGGGACAGTTAAAATTTGAAACCTTGGGCAATACAAAACAAAACTCCAAAAAATAGCTGAGAAATAAATTAGACAACTAAAAATTAATTCACTTGACGTATTTATTCAAACATATTTATAGTGCTTAAACGAAAAATATACAGCAATACATTATTTTTATGTTTCTGAACTGATATAAAACGGCGCATGTATATTAAATATTCACTGGGTCAACTACTCCTATGAAAACATTTTATAATATATAAATTTCCGAAATAAAAAAAACTAAATAACACAATATCGCCCCGGTACATCACCTGACAGCGCGCGCCTCATTCTATATACAAAAGTGAAAGAAATAGTACGACATATGTTATTTAAAATCAGCACTATCTTAATTATAATTATTATCGACAAAAATGTGCACTTAACGCGACATCTGTTTTAAGATTTTGCTATTTTGTTTCACTTCGGAAGAATTTCAGAGAGTTTTGAATAAATTTGAGTAATTATATATTTATAATTGTACCAAGAACGAGACTTTCCCATTTGTTGTTAAAATTGTCCCTGTGGAATAAGGAGAAGGAAAGATTGGATTCTAAATTTAAACTTAATTTTAATTCCTCTTGAGAAATTCAAAAGCAAAACGATAACATTAAACAATATTTCGAGATGGAGTATTGTAAGGCCTGTTTCTAAATAGTGAGTATTAATACCTATACAAATTGAGTATTCAAATCATATCATAGTGAATATTAGCACTAATAATATATTTTTTAACTATTAAAAAAAACGGTGTAATTCCAGTGCCCCATTTTGCTTTAAGTTAAAGACCCTCACTTTGCTAACCACACAGCACATGAGTTTTCAACTTAACCATTAGTAATGAGTACCGATCAATCACATGTTATATTTTCCTAAGCTTGATGTCAAATTGTGCGACATAATCATAGGGCACATGAAACTAATTATCTAATAGTATATTTAACAATACATTACATTGTTATTCAACTAATTATGTTAATCCCAGCTACATGTGTTTCTACCTCCTATTCCGAGTCTCTCTTCAGTCGAAATGATTGTCGGAGTAATACAATAAGTGGAATAACAAAGTAATATGAAATTAAAACACGGTTACTTTGTTACATTCCACTTTCTTCTTTTTTTTTGTTTTATTCCACTTGATTTATTGCAAATCACAATGCATTTCAACACTTGCTGTGTCATCATCGGGTGAGTTGTCAAGAACTGAATTAGATTTAATTAAATCATTATGTATGTTGTTTATGGTAAAATAAAGTGAAAGTGTCTATACTATTTGTTGTTTATGGTATTATGGTGGGTTAAGGTTATATTAATTATGGAGTTCCACAAAGTGATGCCAGAGTTATCTAAACAAATAAGTAATTTATTGTTGATATTCTATTCTAATATATAGTTCATAAAGTTAAAGCCAAACCTTTGATTAATTAATTAGGTAATAATTAAAAATACATTATGAGTACAAACAAAATAAAAGAAAACAAAAAAGGGTTGAGTCTACATGAGTGAGATATACATATATACTCGTATATGTGATTCAGTGTATTAACTTATTCGTCATGCTCTATAGAGCTGCCGTGAGCATTATTAGGCTTGATCTTAGGGCGAATTGCCCGTATTGCAGAAAGAATGCTACGCCTCCATTTCAGTCAGTAGCATTTCTACTACACTCTTGGAGGAAGTTGTAGGTTGCATTTCTTACCAAATCTGTTCATTACGTTAGTGCTGGACAGACTTGGTAAGAAATGGAACTCTGCCTCATGATCGAGGTCCTTTTTCACTTAGATTGTCAGTCTTTTAATTGTTTCTTTCCGTCTGATAATATGACCCAGTGAGGATTCGCAGTTGTATTATTGGAGACAAACGCTGTTCAAATTGCAGTTATTCTAGAATTGATGAAATTATTGTACGTGCTGTTCATAATATACATAACATTCATCTCCAGCACTAGATCCCTAAGGCGTGTGTATATCTTCTGGCATTTCTTTTCTCTTACTGTGCATTTTTTGGCATCATACAGAAACATTGAGAAAATCAACGTTCTTATAAATTCTACTTTGGAAGATCTAGTAATAATCCTGTCATTTCACATGTTGTACATAGATATAAGCATAAAAAGGAAATAATTTTGTGAACAAGAATGAACGTTAAGAATTATACTATGCTTTCATAATTTACGAAGTCTAGTGTGGATAGAAATTATTGATTTACCTTATGAGGTACATAACATACAGTTTGAATTTTATTTATTTTTCTGTTGATGTTCGTTTTCTAACAGTTAGAATTCACGTCAAGCAAGCAGTTGTCCCAGGTTCGACTTCTGGCGAAATTACCTCCGAACTGGCTTTACTATTACACCATATTGTACTGTACTGTATTATATTTTCAATATACGAGTATATAGTACAACCTGGCGGGCACTTCCAACCAATCATAAAGATATTCAAGATGTCTTTAGTGAAAACCAAACTGAAACCCTTTTTAAAAATCTAGGTTCCTATTGGAATCGAGCCTACAACGCCCGGGTTGTTAGAAGGTGTTTTAACAACTAGGGCACGATTGTCATCATATTATATCAGAATTTATACTTTTTTGTAGCTTGTAAAGTACTTGTACTGTAGCATTTTTAACCAATACTAAAACTGCGATATTTAAATATGCCAAACGAAAGGCTATAACAAATTAACCTGATATTCTTCTGTTCACAGTATGACTGGCATACTCTCGATCACGAGGGATTAACTATCATTTCATAATTTATTTGTCTAGCATGCACTATTTACACATTTGTTGTATAAAGTACAACCTGTCGAGTTTATTGCAATATGGCAATCTCTTCCAGACTAAGATTCCATTTTAAAAATACTTGGGTATCGAAAAATGGGAATCAAATTCGTAACCCCCGGATTGAAATGTTTTACTCTCTAGGCCACGGAAGATATAATTTAGTGAATAAGCAGAAGATATATGCTTTTTAATATAAGAAGTACTTGAGCAAACGCGTTCACTGTTAAGAAGATAGCTTTGTGGTAAGCAATCAAAAATACACTCCCTTCCCAGGGTTGTGGAAATAAAAGTTTGTACGTGATTACTACTAGGAAGGAGCCCGCTTGAGTCTCGACTTGCAAATTATGAACTCACGAACATCGTGACACCTTATTCTACAAACAATCAAAAGGTCAACATGCTGGTTGGAATCTCTTCCACAATACATCTACTATATAAAATCTCTAAATCGTTAATCATCGTCATCACAAACTGTTCCACGAACCAAGGAAGACTGCCAGCTAAACCTGTTGATGTACGAGTATGACGCCTCGAACTTTAGGTTCATATGAAAAGGCGTTTACAGAAGATCACACAGACTCAATCTACTGTAGAATTCGTTGAACAGGTTTATAACCACCATTTTTATCACTTCCCTTTGAGAGATGTTATTTTTTCCTACTGAGGTCATATATCGTTAATTGAATTTAATTGATTATATTTTATTTTTTGTTTCTTTCTGTGTACTCGTATATTCCTATTGTAATATACAGTGTTACTTTCATACACCATACTTTAAAAGATATATGTATCTCGAAATTAGTGTTTTTGGAAGATGTTGATACGTTATTTTTTGTTTGACAATTGTTACAGTGATGTAGTGCGTTTTATTTTGTCAATAAATAAATATTTTGCAAAATAGTACGTGAGCCTGATGGCTGATGGTAAATCTTGATCTATGAATTGTCTTAAGGATAGCTTTTGCGCTCTGTAAGCTATTTGATGATGTTCATTGTTTACAACTCCTTCCAATAACTGGATTTCAATGATATCTTCCAATCTGTTGTTTAATGCGTATTTTTTTCAACTAATTATGACAAATTTAATAATAAAAATAATCAACATAAATGTATTTATTCACATTTTATTACACTAATGGCTTTTTTCCAGAAGACAATCTCTTCCAATCAACCAGACAAAAGTAAATTAAGGAAGTTCTATGATCGTAATAAAATATTGTTTTTGTCATTAATTTGTACGAAATTCATGGTCAATAATAAAAAAAGTGAGATATCATCATTAGATGGAAAACGGAGGGATCTTTTAGAGGACAGGCAAATCGGGAATGAAACACGCAAAATCGCTAACTCTGAATTAAAAGTTTTTTCAATGCATTTTGAAGCATGTTAAGGACGAAGCAAGTCTAACACTAGTTGGTAACTGGTTCCAGAATCAGAGTCTCACAACACAAATAGTCAAACACGACGTACAAAAGAAGAGAGATAAACCGGATAAGACAATAAACCACATACGAGTATGCTTAAGCTTAACGCATGTCCATGGTCGGAAAGACGCTGAATAAGATAAGATAGGTCAGTTAAGAGGGGGCGGCGGGATATTTAAACTTTTAATCAAATGGTAAAAAAAATTGGTATATTAAAAACCGTTGTTTATATGTTCTCGTTAAATTATTCGTAGATGTTTGCAAATTTTGGAAAATCTTCTCAAATACAATTCTAGGGAAAAAAAAAACTGAAAGTAAAATCAGCCCGGAAGTGAGTTTGGACATATGCGTATTAAAGGAATGGTCGATGAAACCCTGACTAAATAAATGTACAATGCGAACGTTAGTGGAAATCTTCGTCGAGGAAAACCGGAAAAAACATGTAAGGACCAAGCGAATGGAAATTTGAAACCTGAAAAGCTAGAGTAAGAGAAACTGAAATAACTGTATACGGAGATGTACGAGTATAGTGAAAGAGGCGAAGGAAGTGTGCCGTAATAGGAAAGTTTTGTTCTTCTACATTTCAAAATATATTGTATTTTATTGAAACAAGCAATAAGTATTAAAAAAACTATTTGAATTACAAATCATGCATTGAAAAAAGTATTCAAATTCATTTCAGCGAAAATAAGACAATTTACGTCAGTTGAAAATTGAAAACATGGCACGATAGGACGTCTCTATTGTATATTTCGAACATTTGTCTAAAAGATGATCCTTCAGAGAGAAGTACAACTTTGAGGACGATTTCATCTTCACAGAATAAAATAATTGGTATTGATCTAATAAAGATAGGTAGTATAACAGGGATTTTGCCATTGCTAGTCCTGTGGCATAGAATGGCCCGCCTCTAAGTGTAAAAGATATGGGTGGCCTGTGCAGCTTTAAGAAGCATTTGAAGACAACTTTTTTTTGGAAAGACTTAACCAAATTTATGATTACATTTGAACATCAAAGAAATACACTACACTACACCTACAGCCAAATATGTATATAACATATCGGATGATCTGCAAAGGTGTCTTTATAGTTTATCTTTCTTTGGTAGTTTTCTGCACTTTTCTTACCAAATATGTTGTTCTAAACATATGCAGATGCGGTTATTAGAGAGTGCTTAATCTAATGACCGCAGCCATCACCTTCCCATCTGTATTTAATACTCAGCATACTATATGTATTTATTGTGTAATAGTTTTAATATGTCAATAATAAATAGTGAGTTCGAACCCTGAGTTAGAGCGCCCTTGAGGAGAGTCTGCTCTTTAAACGATGCTATAAAATTGTATTTTTATTATTATTAATAGGTCTTCTATATAGTCGATATAAATAATCCAGAAGGAAGTCGAAATTTGCTACAAATATTTCACTGTTGTGGTTATAACAGCGTTGGTGTCCCTGACAATAGCGAAAACGGATTTGACCAAACTCAAGTGATACCACAACCATTAATCAAACATTATTAATTCTCGCCATCTCGGGGTGCGTGGGAGATGATGTAATAAAAAAAACTTCAATATAAAACGAATACCACTGGCCGTAACCGTGACGGATAATCCAACATACAAATTCGCTGGATTAGTTTAAAATGTGTGGGAGTAAAACGATCTGCTACATTACATAAAATTCTGAATGAAATTGTAACACTATTGGAACCAAAGAAGAATGTTTTGAATAGGGGATATTCTCGTAATTAATTTATGTTTAATTGAAGAATGGAAATACAGTCAAACTTGGTTATAGAGGAACCGACTAAAGATGCTCGCTATATCCATTTCTCACTATATCAGAGTTAGTTGTATTGTAAGAATGTAACTATTTATTTTAATTATTGATATGATGACCATATTATTACATCGTAAATTTCATATTTGGACTAAATATATGCCTTACGAAACAAAATATTTGAACATATGTTGTATAGTAAATTATGCAGACACAAATACGTTATATTAAATTATAAACTAAAAATAAATAAAAGCATACCTTCACACTACGTCTCTAAGAAGGGTAGGCAAAGATGACATAACTCAGTGATTAAAAATAATAAGAACATTAAATTGGATAAAAGGATGTATAACGTATTGCCAGATGAGTGGAAGTCGTTAACTATTTTAAAGCTCAAACACACTGAAGGAATGACTCCTTTCTCAGGGCATTGTTGAATCTGTGAAAATGTTACACATTGAGAAATAAATAAAGGATCTTAATTTATTTTTGTCCATGGGTTGTTGCGTTAAAATAAATAATTCTTAGTATTTGTACACCATATGCCAATCAAAGTGTGGTTATTATTTGTGGTATCTTGCTATTGCTGTTTTTTTTTAAATTTCGTCCTTGAACTATATAAGTACAAATCTTACATATATATCTAAATTTTTTTTTCTCGTTCTTTTCAATGATGAGATTATTGAATTGACACATGGGATAAGCTGGTTAACTTAAAACAGGAATTTCTAGTTAGTCAGCCAGCAGGTATACGGTATCTGGGCATAGTAATTAAACATGGTGGGAGAAGGGGAATACTTAATTCTTATGATTATTGAAATGTATGTCTTTAAGCTCCTGCAATGTTATTATTGTTTATTTCCTTGTCATGTAAAAAAAATAATACACTTAATAGTAAAATATACGTGTATAACTATTAATCACTTTTGTTAATAAATTTTAATAGAAATTACAATAGAAAAACCAATGCACTATTGTTCATTGGTGCTAGCGCCGTCACATCTCCGAAAGGAATAGTTTGTCATAAAACGGCCCGTAATTTGACACGGGTCGTCAGAAGGGCTAACACTTTCAATAAAAGTGAACACTATTTTCATTGTTGTTTATTCTAAGAATTGGGTCCTTTCAGCCACCCAAGCAAATAAGAATATTTGCATATTTTTCAACATTTACTCTATACCCGATAAGTATGCTCGTTATAACATTGAGCAATTGTATGGGAATACGCGAAAATCAAAATAATTATCAAGTTTTGTTCATTATAGCAGTGATCTCCTTATATGCGTGTTCGTAATAACCAAATTCGACTACAATATTAATTAATTAATTCATTCTTATGGTACCCATCGAACACATCCGAATTGATGATGCGGACAGATTGACGAGCGAAGTCATATTGCCTTCGGCCCTAATAATCGAGCATTCGAGTTTAGAACCACTAGAGTAGATAAGTAACTCACAATTCGCCATCGTACATGTAAATATTACCACACGTGGACAGGCAACAAAAGTCGCACACGTCTAACACATGCGAGCATTGTCACCAGACAAACTCGAAACAATAGTGGGACTCGTAATTTTTTGTCGGTACACAAATTAGCCGCAGAGGCCGTCGAAATGTATTTAAACCAGAAAAAACTCAACAGGCCTTAAGTGAAAACATACTAAGATTCCTTCAAAACAATCTGGGTTCCAACATAAATCGAACCCGAAACACCGGGTTGGAAGACAAGCGTCTCACCAACTAGGTCACGTAGGTCGACGATTGTTAGAAAACAACACAAAAATTCTACACCTAAAAATATTGTATTTATCCTCATAATTGAGATATTAATCAAACTAAAACGGAATAGTTTCATTTGCGAAAAACCAGCTATGGATACACGATTAGTCAATTCATTATTTTTCTGCGAAAGATTTGCAATAAATAGCTGCGAACGTTACATAATAAGTAACGGAGATACTAAAAATGTGTTACAAAAATGGCGATGATCACGAAAAGCAGATTAATCAAAAGAATTAAGCCGAAATCCATTCTCTTTCTAAATGGCAAGAGAGGTTTAAGGAGGCGTTGGTTTTAGAAGATGTTCACGGTCCGTCAATTTCTAAAGCTCGCCTCATCTGTTCCTTTTCTTATAATGGCATGCCTCACAAAAGAGTTTCCAAGGATAATTTGTCTTCGGCTAAAGAACCTTTATCTAACATACGCTGTGATGTTCTGAATGAAATACTGGTCAAAGTACAAAAGAAAAATATCTAAGGTTCATTGAAGAGTGACTATCTTCGTGACCCAGTTGGTAAGACGCCTGTTTTCTATCTCGGAGGTTGCGGATCTGATTCTTATTGGAACCTAGATTTAAATAAATCCACTCCGGTTTTCACTTAAAGTCTTTCTGAAATTTTGAATAGTAGATTGAAAACCAACAGGTTAAAATATACAACAAAAGTGTTATACAATACTACAGTCTTTGTTTCCCTTTAAAGATTCATAATGTATATTTTTGGATAGCATTACATTATGAAAACTACTTGTAACTTCATAGATGCATGCATGCTGGAGTGATGATGTCACAAATGTCTCGGTCCTGTAACGCTTCAACTAAAAACCTATAGAGGATATGGATGCAAAGGTGAAATTGCGATGGACCGGACGTGTGATCGATCTACTCATGGTCGATCATAGGCTCTCAAAAAGCGTATTGTACGAGTAAGTAGGGAGTAAGCGAAGAGTTAGTGAGCACAGAAAACACTATATAGACAGTCTGCGAGAGTAGCTGACTTTGTGCGGAATGCCTAAGGACTAGGAGCAGGTGGCTCAGGATCGTGGAGGATGGAGAGCCATCTGTTCTCGGGCTGATAGCATCTCAACGGCTAAACGTATAAGAAACAGTCAGCGTATTGCGAACATGCGCCAGCATTCCCAGGCGACTCAGCAGGATCCACATGTCTGTGACATCTGCGAGATGGAGTGCGCATCAAGGATCAGGCTGTTTTCTCACAGAAGATCACATGATCGACGTGGAAGAGTGGCTAGGAGATCCTCGACTATGAGGTCAAGCAACGATGACGAGATGCATGACGATTACATATTAATTGTTTTATCTCGCACTTACTGTTACACTTCAGAGAAATATTCAATCTGGACACATTGAATAATTGCACTCAATCGAATCGATTGAGCTTACGAGGTTTATGAGTTCCAAATAGACAACCCTGAAACGCATCTCCCATAAAAACGTTTTAGAAAGGCATCGAGATTTCTTCATTTAAATTTCGTAAGAGTGATATCAAAATTTTGATAATTTAATTTGACATCTACATAGTTTATTTTACTGCCAATACATATTTTTTTATAAATGAACAATATTTTTTCAATATACGAGTATACCCACTTGCGTGAAATAATGCAGGATACATTTTTGTTCATCCTCATTACTTATTAGTTGACGGCCGTGGTCTAACGTTAGCATTCGCGTACTATACTTCTTCATCGCGTGCTGAATGCTGAGCGTCGTGGTTCTCTACTATATCTGGAACTCGGCACACCATCTGTCTTCATCCCTGCCGATATATGGTAAAGTTGAATGGAGTGTCCTGTTAACTCCTTTATTAAACAGTCCATCTCATAGGGCAGCCTCCTCTTTCTCACCTTCCCTCAACTATTTCCGTGATCTCCTTTAAACTCTCATAATTCTTTCTAGCAATATGCCCAAAGTACGTTAGGATTATTTTTCTTCATGTTGTCGAAAGTCTTTCGGTAATCTCAAATTCTTGGGTTTTTCTTTCCTTCTCTCTCATTATCCATGTTTCCACATACAGTGCTTTGGGAAATATTCCAGACTTAACTAAACAGATTTGGGTTATTCTGAGTATACCTGACAATGTATACCATACGAGTATTTTCCCATTGAGTAGAATTGACATGCATCAATAAATAAAACCACGTTTATTCTACCTGTTTTGAGATAATTGATAAAATATGTATATGAAATATTTGTAAGAATTAATTTAGCCACGAAATACACATATTGATAAGTTGATAACATTTTAAAGGGTTTAAGTTCTTTAATTCGATATTCGAAATAAACGAAAAAAATGTTTTTCATTTCCAGTTTGCGATATTGTCAGGTGCCTACCGGTTCAACTTCACATCAAACAGGCGGACGGACGCCTTAGGTTTAATTTCTGGCAGATTCACATTCGAACTTATTTTACTCTTAGAACATATTGTATACGAATTTATATTTTTCTGTAACTCATAAACTGCTTATCCTATATTCTTAATGCGCTATTAAGTAACACTTAAATAGCGCTATGTAAATATGTCAAACGGCGGTGTGTAGCAAATTAAACCTACCGATTGTCTTGAAACTTAAATCTCCTTGCTACCGAAACTTTTGGTTTATTCTGTCAAGAAGTGTACTTGCTAAAATGCAATAGTTTGTACACAATAAACCAACAATGTCAGTCATCTTCCATCCACAATATGACTGACACACATCATCGATCACAAAGATTACCTATCATGGTAATCAATCAAAACCTATAAGGAGTGCCTAAAAAGGCACTTCCGAATATCCGAGCCTTGAAATGAGATCCCGCGCGCATTTCGAGGACTTTTGAAGAAACTGCTTTTTAATTGATTATTGTGGTTTTTTAAAACTATTTTTGAGATTTTTTCTTCCCGTGCTGAGGAGGATTTGTGAACTTACACCTGTCTGTTTCCGTCTTTTGTATTTTGTTTTCAAGTTATTTTTTTTTTCAATTTGTATTTTGTTTTCAATTTGTATTTTCCTTTTAATTTGTTTTTTAATGATTTGTGTTTTATTTTTTGCCCATTGCGGGTTGTGCACCTGTGGACGGCCCCGTATTATGTTGGCAACATGTAATTTTGTACTATTTCATACTTATTTCTTTTTGATTGATGTTTTTGTTGTAATTGTGTAAAACAAAATTTTCTGTCAATGTTTATGTGTTGAGCACCCACTACTGGCTCTTTTATTATTTACTATTTTTGTTATAAGGTAGATTTTACCATTCACTTATATAAATAAAAAACAAATAAAGTTCATTTAAAAATCGTCCTATATTTCCTCAAATCTCCCTTAGTCTTCTTAAGACAAAGAGTCGATGCCAATAAGTAAGATATGATTTGCAAATTTCTTATTTTGGAACTAGCTACATATGTTAGTTAAAAGCCTATGATATGTGTATACTTTGTAACGTTAGAATATTGTAAGATACAAAAGAGATTTTCTCACCGATTGGTCCATTAGTCTGCTTGGGAACGGGTGCAGTCTGCGTCCTGGTGAGGGGAGGGGCAGCCGGTGTAGGTGCAACGGTCGCAGGGGGCGTGGGTGCCACAGGAGGGCTTGTGGGACGCCCATCGCGTTTCTTAGATGTCCCTGCAATGAAAGGAAAAATACATTATTAAAAACTCATTAACTTGTTCTTTGCATTATTTTACATGTAATAATAATAAACTTACCTACTTATATATAATAATATTTTTGACAATATATTTTCTACAGAATGTTGTATAAAGATTGATAGCAGAATGAATGAAATGTCAAATTCGCTTTTTTTTTCAATTGTTACTATAATTTTAAATAATGTCTTTGTGATATAAAACAAAAATACATTATATGATGTCCACCTTAAGGCAGTCTCGCATTGTGTTAAAATAAAAACAAAATCTCATAGTGTAAGATGGTTTCATGTTTTTTTGTTATTTTCAGAGACATCTAGATTATTATTGATGGCAGATGGTTCCTATTATTGATGGCAGGTGTTGGCCACCTATGGACTGCGGATCGGACCTGACTCGCCATCCAAAATTATTGGTCCGCAAGCGAAATATATATTACATGGAATATAAAGGATGACATGGAATATATAATATGTTCGGCCCGTGGTGTCGAGAAAACAATTCTGAAAACATATTTTAGTCTGAAAACATATTTTATTCTGAAAACATAGCTTATGGGATTATCCAACCTAATGTTGAAAAACTTATGAGCGCAAACAGCATTAAATGTAACATTATTGTATTGATTAATAAATATATGTCAGAATAATCGCAATTCATTATTCCATGTTTTATTCATAGTACATTATTTTCTTAGTTCTTAAATAGTTTTATATATGTATTAATGTGGCTCACCATCGACTAACAAATATTGTTGCCTGCCCACGAGATGAAAAGGTTGTCAACCCCTGATTTAAAGCATTAATGCCTTCAAGACTGTTACATAGACAGAGCATAATAACTCAACAAATCGCGAACAGTTGCGAGCTCCTTCTTTCTACAAATGGAAAGTCTAACTTGGGGCATGATCCAATTAGCTCACGAATGGGTATCGGGTTTCAGGTTTCCTGGGCACGGACCACTCTATTACACCAGCAAAAGTACGTCAGGGGAGGTACTTCACGTCGCTCCTGACTCCTCGCTGGAGTATTGATCCAAGTTCATGACCTGCATCAACCATACTTCGCTTACTGAGACCATTCTTGGCGGAATGTGAAGAAGACATTGCGCGTTTTATTACGTTGAATCATACTCCATTATTTTATTCACGTATTTTTATTGACGTTACCGATTTTTATCAATTAAATTTAAGATTAAATAAAATCTTCTTTCGCATGGTTCCCTTTTAACATATCAAAATGTTTTATCCGGACACATTGAAGAACATGGTCAAGAAACAATACTGTCTTCGATCCCAGCAATCGGGTTAAGAACCGTTGGAATAGGTACGGAACTCGCGGTTCGTCATTGCATCAGTTGGTAACACTACTGCCCTTCAGGAGAAAACCAATAACTTTTTAAGTAATACGCAAAAACATTTTAAAATGTATTTTTACAATTATCTTTATTGAATTCTGCTTGATATATATTTTTCTAAGCAAAATAACGTAAGTATATGTATTTTATTTAGTAAACCAAAAATCTAAGTTTGATATAAAAAAAGGAATATAAATATAAATTTTGATAATCCTTTACAAAATCAATTATTACAAGATCTGATATGTCAGATGAATGAAATTTAAAGAGTTTATCGCTATGAGCCAATATCTTCCAACCAACCAGAAAGGTGCTTAAGAGATCATCAGTAATAACCCGACTGAAATCTTTTTTTTTTAAATCTGGGTTCCAACGGGAATCGAACCCGCAACTCTCAGATAGAAGATAGGCATATTGCCAACTCGACAACTTAGGTCATCCGAGTATATGTTCATCATACGTCAAAGAATGAGTAAATGTCAAATTTCTGTGAAATGAAATTTATTACGTTCTCTATATCATATATATTTTTTCATTCCTATGGTACACTTCAACCAGTTTCGAATCAATGTTAGACTCGCTCCGTCATTGGCAATGAAAAGCGAATGAAAAACTCTTAATTTCAAGTCAGTAGTATAACATGTTTCATTCCTGATTTTTTTTTCTTCTCCGCCATTCCTTCCTTTTTTCTTTGGTTGATATCTCACTTTTATTTTTATAATGCATATTATTAATGAATAGTGTCATCATCATCATTGTCAACCAAAGTCGATCCATTGCTGGATGAAGGTATCTCCAAGTTGACTCCAAATATGTTAGTTCGGTGTTTTGCTCGTTGGTGCCAGCCATGCTTCCTGATTTCATCTATCCAGCGTACCTTCGGTCTTCTTCTGGGCCTCATGCATCGTGGGTACCATTGGATTATTTCGGACGTCTATCGGGAATCTGACATTCTGGCAACGTGTCCTGCCCATTGCCACTTAATTTTCTCGCACACCTTTATTACGTCTTCTACCTTTGTTTTGTTGTAAATCTAAGTGTTTCTTTTACGGTCTCTTTTAGTATATCCCAACATGCATCTCTCCATGCCCCTTTGTGCGGTCCGTGCTTTTGTGTGTTCTTTACTGTTGTAGACCTTTCGCTTCAAAGATATTGGGAGATTACTTTTGAAGATGTTGTTCAAATGTCCAAATGAGCTTCATGCTAGTTTTGTCATTCGTGCTTTTTTATAATGAATTGCGTACAGGTGAATAATTATTTGAATATTTTTTCCATGTTACTTACTACCTTTATTTACTTTTGTCTGGTTAGATTGAAAACATTGCCGGGTGACAGTAGTAAGCCCGCCAGATTGTGTTGACAATGAAATGTTAAATAAACAAACAAATAAACTGTTTTACCAGATTGGGACATGTTTTTATTACATTTTCGGAAACCATCCAGAATTGAATTCGAAATCCTTCTGGTGAGAATCAAGCGTTTTAACACTGGCACTAGACCACTGAGATTGTCACCAATTAATAGTATTGAACTATAATCTTAATAAATATTTATTTTTAGTAATAAATGTTCACTTAATAACGTGCAAATTTATATGTAGCTACCGATAAAATCGTTCAATTGAAAGTAATGTACGTTGATTACGTGTCAATGGTTCATTATGATGCAGTCGAGTGAACGCTCAAGTCCGCGGTAACGAGGCGTTGAACTGGAAAATAATGGAATCTTCAGGGTCCTGAAGAATGACATCCCATTGCTCGCTTCAATAGAATTTGCCACAAGTACTTTATGTCCAGTGGAGTCATTAAATATAAACCTGAATATATTTACCTCATTTTATTGCAATGGATGTACGAGTAAAACCCTTTGCGTCAGAGAATTATGCTGACTCTTTCTATACTAGAAAATTATTATATGCTCATTTATCATCAATAAAACAGACAACACTTCTTTGAAAAATCTCATTATACCGGTGTGTTTGTATGCATATTTTTTATTATTGATAAGCTAATCAATAAAATGATCATTTTCAAAATAAAAACGATCAATCTAACATAAACGCCAGTAGCAAATATTTTCTACAATTAACAATCGATAATTGATTTGAATTTGTATAAAGAAGGAAGAAAGAGGAACATTAAGATTATATTATTAATGGTATACTATTCAATGGGCAATTATCCTATAACATATTCCATTGAGTAGTATTCTCACACATTTTAATTTAATGAATATCGTTTTCATTAGTTATCAGAATACTACAATGAGACAGATTTGAAAGGTGTGTCAGGTCTGTTATTTCTGCCTAGCCCAATAAGGTCATAGCGTGATAATGGTTATGACTTCAAAACTGTCTATTAAAAACTGAACTCGGTGAAACTCCAAGAAGAGCTTAATATGTCTAGTTAATCTAGTATTTAATTCTGAAAATAAACCGTTTCAAAATAAAACTTGAACCACACAAATCATAAAAAAAAATTAAACAATGTTACATGAAAAAAATGTATGTATGTACAAAAGCCTCGTAGGACCCTTCGAAATATGTTCTATAGTTCAGAATTCTGGGAATAAAATAATCATCAGTAGAACCTTCACTACTTTTTGCTTTCAGATCCTTGCTATCTAATATTTGGTCACGTCTTGGAAATAAAAATATGGTCATCCTTAGTTGAAAATAAAGTAAAAAAAAAGGAAAAAAGTTATTCAGGATTTGATAACTGTTTTTTATTGTATTTAAGTTAGTTATATTTCGGTTTTTTACTAATTCATAACATATACATGGAAACAGAAATGAATTATTATAAAAGGGAAATAAAAATTATTTAAGAATTCAATTCGAATCATAGTTGTTAATTTACCTCTTACTCCAAAGCTGCCGAACCTCTCTCTGTTGACAACCGCCTTGTATTTCTTTTCTCCTGGTAGCTGTATTTTTGGCTGCAATTTATCCTGATATTTTTCGGGAAACTTTTCCGATGTAGAACGGTAGAGACGATCTTTGGATCCTTGGGCCCCCATTTTCTTTCACCAATTTACTACTATTCACAGACCACTTTTTAGAGTTTTTTCATCATTTGAACCATGTCATCAGTAAAAGAAAATTAAACACTGCTTGGTCTTTAATAATCACGTTCATGCTACAAATTTTAACTGTTTTCAACACCTCAAAAAAGCGATTTTCTGGAAGGATAATTTGTGGCGAAAATTAATTTAAAAAACTTCCCTTTTTTCATTGAAAAAGATCTGATACACTCAAATACTTGTCCCTTTAAAAAAAATCACGCTTATGCCTAAAATATCATTGTACGAGTATTTTTTTTAAATGACAAATTAGGTAATCAACCGTTTTGAGAATATTTTTTAAGTTATCAAAAACATGAAAATAGTCCACGATCACCTAATATTTTTTTTACTTTAAGTTAAATTTGTGGTTAGTAAATTAAAAACTGTGGCTACTTAAAAGAGAAAAAATGTACATTTAATTACATTTTTACTTGACAGTGTAATCTATAAGGTTGATTTGTGACCTCATAATTAATATATATTTAATCACTTTATTTTTGTTAATAATAATTTCAATGTCACTTTTTAAGATGATTATCACGTCTCAAAGCAATCTGTTCCGTTTGAAATGTATCCACTAATCACGACATCTTGACACAGCGACGATTACACTATTTATGAATTATAATTTTCATATCCGTTGGTTCCTAAATTTTACGTAATATTTTTCATCAGCAATATTACAATAAAATAACATGCGATAAGATAAGGCTTGATCTATCAGTTTTTTTTATCAAATGCATTAAATTAAACTGTAATATGATTAACAAAGAACAAAAAATATTTTCATTTCGCGAAGTTTGATTTTAAAATACAAATGAATTTCTTCGTCAGACATATTCAACTCATTATACTCGTACATATGTAACATACATATACATCACGTCATGTATATTTTAGGATAGACAAAAGGAACAGATTTCCACGCTTTTCATTCTACGCAAATAGTTCTCGCCCCATCCATACATTTTATGATACACGCTCTCCTGTTTCTCATACTTCTTAACTTACTCTTAGTTAAAATTTCTCCAACTATTTCCTTCCACTCTTTCCTCGGTATACCTATTCCTCGTGCCTTCATTCATCTGAGACGGATACATTTGTTTCGTAAGTCTTTCACAACTCAGTGTCGCCAAATCATTCCAAGATTACATTCTAAATTCTACTTATACCATCCTTATTATCATCATAAAATAAAACTTTCTTTTAAGTATAGAAAAACATTGAATTGTTTTGTAAAAAGATAACAGAATCTACCTATGCAACGTTTTTTTCCGTTACTTTCTGATTAGCTAAACTGAGATTAAATGTATTAAAATATATGCTTCATAATTCTCATATAAAAAATTGAGGATAAAAGATTTAGATAATTTTTATTTTTAATCAGTGCTCTTCAAACTTAGATGCGAATTTTCTAGTTATTTAATTATTAGAAATTACAGTTGATATAAAAGACTTCCTTTCTTACGTTAGATTTAATGTTTAAAAAATGGCGTAATTGAACCATACATGGGAGTTGAAATAATAATACAAATATTATTGTAATTTCAACTCCCGATTCTAAAATTTACTTTTTATTTATTATTTTATTAATGCAGTTTTCTTACTTAATTATCTTTGAAGTATACTTATGTGATAAATCTATTAATATTTATAGCATGCGTATATTCAACACATATCAAGTTACGATAGGTTTTGCAATGTTGAAACTTAATTATGTTTGCCTAATGTATGAAACTATTTGTATAATTCATTCCACCACGTTGCAAGTGAACAATGTTTAGCAACTCATCAATTTATATTAAATAGTAATTTTTTTATAGCGTGGATATCATTTGCGATTGAATGTAGCACATGTAAATTTAAAAATAATATAACATTTTTTCTCTAGCGGTTATAAATTTTTCATAAAGCAAATCTCTAATAAAAAACTTACATCCGAGATCGTACAACATGAATTGTTCGATCGGTAGGGTAACATACATTTACTCGTATTTAAAAAAAAATGCGTCCGTTTACACGTCCGGTATTAGTCCATATCTTTCGCTAGCTCACATTGAGTCATAATCGCCAGTTTCTAGATTCCAGTCCGTTTTCAGTGTAGCTGCTAAGATGATCTACGGTGGTCAGAAATATTGTCGTATTAGTTCCTTTCTACAAAACTACTCTGACTAAAATGTCGCCGATGAATTGATTCCAAACTTTGTATCTTTGGATTCATGCCAATTAATAGGATGTCTCGATTGTTTCTTTCAGATATCTGAGATATGTTGCTTTGAATAAGAACAGAGTTCGATATCATATTCATCAAATAAATTTATTGTTCCGAATCGTTCAAATAGACCCAGGGGCAGGTATTGGGACAGGGCTTTTATGGTTGATGGCTCTACGGCATGAGAATAGTCTGCCTCGTAATGTTATGGGTGGCGTGTGCTGCTTTAGGAATCACCCGAACACGACCCTTTTTGAGAGGTCTCATTAAAATTTAATAATGAACACTATACTTCATCTAAACCTGAATGTGTTACTATCAAATATCGGCAGATCTACAAAGGTGTCCTTGTAGTTCGTATTTTTAGGTAAGTTTTCAGCGGTTTCTTCTTTCTAAAGATGTTTTTCTAATATGTACTCATATGCAGATACGCAGAAGTTCCCAGTCGCCATATTCCTATCCTGACACTCAACTTATTTATATATTTGTAATATTATTTAATCTGTCATTAAAGTACGTTCGATTCCCGAGTTAGAACGCCATTGAGCCGTTTAGAGTGCAGACTCTTATCTGCGACATAATTTGTTATTCAATTATTATTTTCTATAGCGAGAACAGGCTTCGAGCGTCTTAAACCAAAAATACTTCGATTCGAGCTTACTCGAGACGGAGTGCGTTCATCGAGTTAAAAGAATCGTGTGGATCTTTAAGGTGCAGCTACCATTTCCAGAATATTTTAAATTTACTTCAATGTATATTAAATATTGGAGAAGGTTTCAGCATATTATATTTATATTTGGAAATAGATCAAATAATAAAGAAAAAAAACAGTTAGTAACAAAAGCGGAAATAACATTTTTTATGCTTCAATTCCCCATTCTGAACTGAACAGATAGCCTAAAACCAAATAGTTTACTTCCGCCGCTCCACTCAATCGATAACTTTCTAATCCAAAATTGCACTTTCAGGATTAACGATATACCACGACTATCACTTGTACCAAATTGTCCAACTAAAGCCCAAGCTCAAGTTCTCGCCTCCTCTCTCAAGTGCGATTAGCATTAACTGCAGCTTGACAACATAATGCCGTGCTTAACTCACACTGTGAGCATGTGCTCAATTCTTTCTCATTTGTGGGTCTCCACTTAATGTCTTCCTACGTAATAGGAAATTTATTGCCGGGTTATAAATTTTATTCTTTATTGTTAATTTGCATTAGAAGTTATGTCACGATTGTTCTTTGCGATTGTTATCGTTGAACTCGTTTATTAAGCAAATTCATAAAATATTTGAATAAAAATATAAACATTACTTTTCAGTGCATTTTTTTTAGTAACTGCACCAAACATTGTAAATGCGTTTTGTTCGGTTAATTAATCTAACAGTTCATTGTTATCAAACATAACAACCTCGTTCTACTTTAAATCGTGTGTTTTTGTCGCAACAGATAACTATTATAAATTCTTAACATCGTTGATCGACTAAAAAACTATTTCCGAAGTAATAAAATTTCTGCGAAGAAAGTATTATACCCAAACCTACAATACATCAGATGACCATACGTCTCGTGCTGAGCTCTACGATTTCCTTCAAGTTGATCGGTTCTCTCCCACTTCCCGCCTCCTAAAGCCTTACTGCGCGTTATACAAAAACCTCTGTCTCGACCTGCGTAGTGGCATACTTTTTTTTGCTTGCACATAAATACCATCAGACCATTTTCCTGTCAAGGTAAGCAGAGAGGAATGAGAGTCACACTCCTATCTCGACACACATTTTTCAACTCTTAATCCATACCCCTTCTCATACAACTCCTACAATTTATCTGACTTAATTAACATTTCCTTATTTCAAAATATCCTTCATTTGATTTAATCATTACTTTCTTGGTTTTTCTCTACTACTAAACATATCAGCCTTAAGTTCACATTTATCTCTAATCACTTCATTCTGTATTATCTCATACATTGTCACTTCATGAATTCTTCTCAGACCGCAGATTTTTACAGCATTTATTCAGCTCCTTTAAGTTTTTTTCTCACACCCACGCTTGCAAAATGGTCTTTGTTAACCGTGTCAACTGAGATCTCCTAGCATGACCTATCCACGCCAACCTTCACGACTGTATATCGCTAATAATAAATATCATGCGATACTCAATGCATATAATAGGTTATGCGTAGGATCCTCAACCCAACCATGTAAAAAAATCGGTGTAACAAAAACTGCAGATGAATTATACACAAAAAAATAAAAACAAACGCCTTAAATAGTTCATCACGCCTACTAATTGTTTTGACTTCCGCTGATTATCAGAAACTATTCATTCAGTTCATTTCCCTCGATCAAGGCAATCAATATCAGACTTAATTAATCTAGTCATTGTTAGTTTCTAATCAAATTACCAACTTGAGCAAATTTTCATTTAAAAATAATCTACTGATACCAAAACACTTGCAAATCCATCATTTATTTTAATCAAAGTGTTTTTATTTACGACAAAAGAGTTTTGAGAATGCAGCCACAAGTCCTACCGCTTGTAGCTTAACATAAGTTCCCCCGCGTAATGAAAGAACGATAATTTATTAGACGGAAAGAGAGTGAAATTATTTCCATCATATGTTCATGTGTTTGATGAATTGTTAAGTTTATAACTGTTAAATGTGTATATAGTTGTAATTGTGAAGTGGTACTTTAATGGGTTAGTTAATTTTAAATTTGTTTAGCCGTGGCGTAGGGTCAATCACAAACATTTTTTAACATCTAGTCAGATTGAGTTTTATGGAAATACACGTATCGGAGCTCTTGGGCTATTCCATTAAATTATTGGTAATTTAGTTTCCATAAAAATAATACTGTGAAATTTTTTTAAACCCAATAATCCAACCTATACAAGAATAATTTACGACATTAATGAAATTAATCGGCAACTCAAGCCTTATGTGTTGAGTAAGATGAAAAAGGGCATTCTTAGATAGTTAAAGCATATAAAACGAATGAAAGAGGACTAATTAAACAAATAAGTAGTACAAATAAAATTGAAAGCCGTGGTAGACAAACACCAAGGAAAGTATGGTTGGATCAAGTGGATGGTATTTTGAAAGAACGAAACGTAAAAAGGCAGAAAAATCGTAGGAGTATTTAAAGTGTGTGGGTGTAGAAGAGGCGAACGATATTTGTGGCAAGATAAGAAAGTCTGGCGCTCTGTTTTCTATCCACCCCAGCAGGAAAATGGCGCAATGGTATATAGGTAACATATGTATGGAACAGAACACAATATTCGTATATTGAGGGGTAGGGTAGTTTTAACCAAAAAGGGCTATTTGTTTTTGTTTTGCTGCTCATTCTAAGAAATATTACAAATCGATATCTTGCATGGTTTAATCTTCAGACCCGATTCCCAGTCCGTAACATATATACCTATGTATTTGTATGGCAATGTATAGATAAAATATTAGATTGAAATGCACGATAGTAATAAATATTTGTGACCTACTTGGTAACACATGTGTCTTCCAGCTCGAGAGTTGCGGGTTCGGTTCCCGTTAAAACAAATTTTAATATAACATTATTTCTACATAATTTTCGATTAAGGCCTCTATAACATATTTCCTTAAAACAGGGAAAAATGATATGGAACATGAAATGTGTGATTTATTTACAAGATAGATAGAATATACCTTGTTTTTTTTACATATGAGTGATGTAATCAATTTATAAAGCAAAAAATAATTGAAAAGCAAGACAAGAACATAAAGCAAAAGGAATTGATGCTCAAAAGAGCACCTTGTTATGTTGCCAGCTCCATGTTTGCCAACCGATCAAATATGTCATTGTCAAGCGGACAAAAGCTTTAATTGGCAGCATTCATAAATTTGATCCCTTGGACCACGATATCACCTTTATTTTATTTATTCATGTTTTTCCTATATTTAGATTTGCTTTTATTACACATAAATAAGATTTATTAAATTATGTTGTACTCAAATCAAATTATTATACGAGTACGTTATTAATTTTAACATTTTTATACTTTTTATTTAGTATTAAAATAATTAGTTGTAAGAATTGTCATCTAGTTATAAGTTGGACGTCGGTGGTTAATATTTCTAAGAATTAAAATATCAGGATTATTAAACATAAAATAAGATGTAGGAAATTTAAATTAAGTTAGTTTATAGTTAAAATATATAAATTAGATTAATTATTTAGATATAAATTTGAATATATAATATGTATAGCCTTTAGATTCATTTATGAAATAAAACCAACTTTTTATTTATATTATGTTTAATAATTATTTCTTATACGTCACTTACATATGTATAGACATACATAGTAGGCTAGTCAAAAAGTTTTGAAAGCAACATCTATGGAGCCAAACCAAAATTTAAACCAAAAAATAAAACCAAAATTTCTACGCCATTTTAATATTTCATCTTTCATAAGAACGTACTCAAAATTTCATTTCGATTTGTCAATTCGTTCTTTGTTTACAAGCCATTTGAAGTTGACGTGTCAGTGTATTTTTTAACAATGGAAAAATCCGAATATCGTGCAGTGATTAAATTCTTTGTTTTGGAAGGTTTATCGGCTACTGAGATCCATGCAAAGATGGTGAAAGTATTAAAGGAGTCTTCTCCTTCATTTCCAACCGTTCACCGATGGGTTTTGGAGTTTAAGCGTGGCCGTACAAGCGTTGAAGACGATCCACGATCAGGACGCCCAAAAAGTGCATCAACACCAGAAATCATAGCGAAAATACAGGATATGGTTTTGGAAGATCATCGATCGACTGTGGATGTGATAGCTGACACCATAGGCATCTCACATGGAACAACATGGCATATTTTGGCTGAAGTTTTGGGTTTCAAAAAACTGTGTGCACAATGGGTGCCGCATTTGCTAACAATGCAACAAAAACACGTTCGAATGCGACTTTCTGAGCAACATTTGGAGCAATTTCTAAAGGATAAAAAGAATTTTCTGCGTCGATTCATCACTATGGATAAGACTTGGGCCTACCACCATGATCCTGAATCAAAACAAGAGGCTAAGGAGTGGTGTGAACCAGGCACTTTGGCTCCGAAGCGAGTTCGTGTCCAGAAATCGGCCAAGAAGGTGTTAGCGTCAGTTTTTTGGGATGCAAAAGGAATTTTATGGATAGATTATCTATAAACTGGTAAGACAATCAACTCTGATTATTATTGTGACCTTTTGGACCAGTTGGATGAAAAAATTTGTGAAAAAAGACCCGGTTTGCAGAAGAAAAAATCATTTTTCATCAAGACAATGCACCTGCTCGCACAGCTCAAAAAACCATCGCGAAAATCAATGAATTGGGGTACGAATTGTTGCAGCATCCACCCTATTCGCCAGATTTAGCTCCCTCTGACTTCTGGCTGTTCTCACACCTCAAAAAATTCCTTCGTGGAAAGCATTTTTCATCAAACGAAGAGGTTATAGCCGTCGTAGAGGAGTATTTTGCAGGCCTTCCAGAAAGTCACTTCCGTGATGGGACAACAAAGTTGGAAGATCGTTGGACCAAGTGTGTTGATCTTATGGGAGACTATACTGAGCAATAAAAGTTATTTCCCCCCAAAAAAAATGTATTTTCATTTCCGCTTTCAAAACTTTTTGACTAACCTAGTACATCACTCCGTCTCTCTATCGGGGTAGGCAGAAAAAAATAGCACCAGAATTTCCGATCGCGACACACATCGTTCGCCTCTTCTACGTTCATACACTTTCTCACACAGCTCCTACTATTCCTCTGATTTTTTACATTTCCTTCTATCAAAATATCGTACATTTGATTTAACCATGCTTTCCTTAGTCGTCCTTTTCCTTCCACTCACATTTGCACTGTATATTTGTTTTATTGGTCTTTCTTCATTCATTCGTTCCAGGTGTCCAAACTATCTCACTTTAAATAATTTTTATTAATTTAACATTTGATATATGTTTAACCCAGTTGCATCAAATAATAATAAAACTCTTAATATAATATAACGACGATTAGAACAATAATACTCATGCTCCCCAATGAAGTGGCTCATTTATACTTACAAAACTTTTTGAGGAGTACGACCTTCAATTGATACCACTGAGAAATGAAAGATATCGATATCGGAAGTCATTCAAGAAGATCATTCTGTGTGCAAGTGGTGACGCTCTTCATAGCTCAGTTCGTGAATACACGGCATCGAAATCAATCTTAATTTACGATGTCGTAAATAATTGTAAATTACATTAAATAAAAGTTTATCAATCAACAATTGGTTTGTTCGTTTTTCTGTTAACAATTATATTTGTATAAACAAGGACGTTTGTCTTTTAAGGAGTAAAAAAACTCCTTAAGCGTTAGATGAAATTACTGCCAGCTTTTTTAACTGGGCAGTAATTTCATTAAATAAAAAAAAATAAAAGGAAAGGTTCTATAGTTGATAATAATAGATTTTGACCGGATTCGATCCCATATTTTTAGAGAAAAAAATATCGATTTAATTAAATTTTATTTATTGACATCAAAGTAAATTACCATCGTCACTAGTTGTTAAGACGCGTGTCTGACAGTTCTGATCTGAGTTCGTTTCCCATTGGTATCGAGATACTAAAAGGGTTTCATATTTTGTTGGTTGTAAGAGATTACCACGTTTCAATAAACCTGCCACATTGTACTGTTTACAACGAAAGTGTAACACAATAATATTAATAAAAGGATAACCTATACACCACCGTTTAGAGAGTTGACTCTTCTCAAGGGCGCGCTAACTCTGGATTTAAATCCGCTATATTGACAGATTAAGAATATTACAAAACATAAAATAAGCTAAGTTTAAGAATAAGAAGTAAGTGGCTGCGGCCATTACACTAGGAACTTCCCCGCATCTGCATATATTAAGAAAAAACAAGGTAAGAAAGTCGCAGAAAACTTACCAAGATAAGACAAACGACAAATAAATCTTTGAAGATCTTCCGATGTGTGACAATAACACATTCGGTTTTAAGAGGAGTGTAGTGTTTGTGTATAGTGTTCATATCAGATCATACATTTTGATAATATTTCTCAAAAAAGGTAGTCTACAAGTATTTCAAGGGAATATTGTGCACAGTTTCAAGAATAACCAAAACTCGGATAAATCAGAATTTACTTTAAATAATCTAACAGAGAAAAACAAATCACGTATCACAGCTACAGTTGCGCTCGAGCGTGCAAATATCTGGTAAAATGTTTTTTTTCAGCAAACGTAATTTTGAAATATAATTTTGTATATTAAAAAATATACAAAATTATATTTTATATCTAGTTCATTAGTTTTTAAATACACATTGTATTTTATCATTCGTTGGCTTACTACACATTTAATTGTCATCTTATTGTAAATAGTTAAATAGTTTCACTCCATAGTATCTCACTAAATAACAGTAGTCTCGGGTCGAGTTGCTTTAGTATAGTCAAAATATCAATTACGGACGCTGAACCAAGTGCGCCAATGTCATGTCCATGTGAGTAGAACTAACGAGATCCTATGAAGTGGACATTAGTATACTCCTTCATATAAAGGAGTTCACCGCCATTATTCAAGAAGAAGAAGAACGAAATACGAGTATCTTCTATAGCACAATATTCAATTTACATATATGACGAATTTAAATAGAATTATCCGTATTCTCGAAAATAAAACAGCGCTCAGAAGACATTTCAAGAGCAAACACTACCGTCCCCATTATGTCTCGACCACCCGCTTGAAAATATAATATGATATCTATCTCGTGATGTCTTCAACTGGACAGAGACCGAAGAGTACTCCAGAATAACCAGTGTGACTCATCCGAAGCGGTCGATATATCAGCCACTCTGACTATATTCGTACTCTGTCATCTGCACTCCTTACTCCCTGAACGACAAACGGACCGACAATGTAAGAGCAATTTGTCATTGTGAAAAAAGAAAATCGAATTTAATGCCGCTATACGTCACGTTATGCATCACGCTAAAAACCACATGGTGAGAAATTTAATATTTAGTATGGTACTTTCCGCCATAATAACACATGTGACGAAACCTTTTACGAAGATATTCTTTAAACCAGACTTGCACAACTCAAAATGAGATGAGGGCCATATTACCTTAAGGAAAGCTGTTACAGGCCGCAAGAAAACAGGTTAGGAAAAAATAGAGAATATGGTGTTTATAAAAAATATTATTTTATTACAATATTATTAATTGTAATTATAACTACAACAAATTTTTGTAATAAATGAAATAGTTACTGTAAAAATATAATAAAAAAATAAATACTACTTGTAGAAATAAACATGGAACATAAAGGGATTGTTTTTAGAGTGTATAACACATCGATCAATAAATCCCGCGACTAACCGACAGATGGGGCCTCTAATAACAAATCCATACCATTCTCAGTTAGTACGAACCTTTAGAAGTTTCGTGTCAAACTTTCATGACATTCCAACATTTTGTCATTGAGTTAGTGGTTTTAGTGACGCTACTTTTGCTATTTCTAAAACAATGGAAAAATTGAATTTCGTGTGTTGATATATCATTACTTTTTAATGGGAAAAAATACCGTTCAAACTCAGCGATGGCTTGAAAAGTGTTATCCGGGCTCTGCTCCGTCGAAAACAGCCATTTGTCGGTGGTATGCTGATTTCAAACGCGGTCGTACAGTCACAAATGATGCTGAACGCTCTGATCGTCCAAATGAGGCTGTTACACCAGACAACATAAAAAACCCTCATCGTGATGGAAAATCGCAAAGTAAAGTTGCGTGAGATAGCTGACATCCTGAAGATATCATTTGGTAGTGTTTACACTATTTTGCATGAACATTTGGTCATGAAAAAGCTTTTTTCGAAATGGGTGCCGCGTTTGCTCACAATGGAACAGAAACAACAACGCATCGATGATTCATAGCGCTGTTTGGCACTGTTTACGCGAAATAAACAGAAGTTTTTGCATCGGTATGTGACAATGGATGAAACTTGTCAAAAAACAAGTCGTCAGTCAGCTGAGTGGAGAGCAGCCGGTGAAAGTCGTCCGAACCGACGAAAAACTCAACAGTCGGCCGGGAAGGTTATGGCCTCCTCCGTATTTTGGGATGCGCATGGTATAATATTCATCGATCACCTTGAAAAGGGAAAACCCATCAATAGCGAATATTACATAGCGTTATTGGAGCGTTTGAAGGCAGAAATTGCAAAAAACGGCCCCACATGAAGAAAAAAGTTCTTTTTCATCAGGACAATGCACCGTGTCACAAGTCGATGGTAACGATGGCCAAATTGCATGAGTTCTTCGAATTGCTTCCGCACCCACCGTATTCTCCAGATTTGGCCCCTAGCGACTATTGGCAGTTCGCAGATCTCATAAAGATGCTCCAGGGAAAGAGATTTGGCTCCAATAAAGAAGTGATTGCCGAAACTAACGCCTATTTTGAAACCAAAGATAAATAGTTATACACGGCTGGCATAGAAAAGTTAGGAAACCTTTGGAATGAATGTATCGCTCTTGAAGGAGACTATGGTGATGAATAAAGAATAATTTTGGCAAGTAAATGTTGTTTTAGTAGTTAGTCCCGGGACTTATTGATCGATGTGTTACATTAATTTAATGAGATACATTACATCCTTTTTCAGCGACATGTTTGTCATAATTGGGAGGCATATTTGAAGTAGCCGTTTTTAATATATCTTCCAAATGATCGTCACTCAAACACGAGCGTTGCTTACTTTTATTAATGTTAACAAAAGGCTTTGCGGGCCGCAGAGTAAGTGCTGGTGGGTCGCATGCAGCCGTATGTTGTGCAGGGCTGTTTTAAACGAATAAACCTATGCCAACCAATATGAGACGCTCATTACAAACGAATCTCCTTTCTTATTTTAACGCAGGTTTAGGCTTTCACTTTATGGAACTCTATATTAAAATATTTAACAATAAATTACTTCTTTATATCACTAATTCTAACCTCCGTGACCTAGTTGTTAAGACGCTTGTCTCCCAGTCCGGGGGTTGCTGTTCAATTCTCGCTGACCCCCTATTTTTTAAACAAGGATTACTGTCTGATTTTCGCTAAAAGCTTCTTTAACAGTTTTCTGGTTGGTTGGAAGAGATTGCCACTTTCTACTGTTAAAAGGAAAGCATAATACAATAGAATGATACAATAATTACATTTATCCCCGCTACAAGTATTTCTACCTTCTAGCCCGAGGAATTTTTCGGGCGGAAAGATGCTGATTTTTTATGAGAACAGTGCTTATATCACACTGGTGCCATGTTACTCTGAATCAACCTGTGGGTTGCGGGTTCGATTCCCGTTGTAACCCAATGCTTTTAAACAATGATTACTGTCTACTTTTCACTAAAGGTTTCTATAACAGCTTTCTAATTGGTTGAAAGAGATTTCCACGTGGCAATATGCTCGCCAGGTTCTACTGTATAAAAGGAAAGTGTAATATAATAGAATTACACAATAATTACATTTATCTCCGCTACATATGTTTCGACCTCCTAGACCGAGAATCTTTCCAGTCGGAAAGATCTCGGTTTTTTTATAAGAGCAGTGCTTATATTAGACTGTAACATGCGTCATGTTACTCTGGATCACCCACACCAAAAATGTATGTAGTCTATTGACGGAGAGTTTAATTTTTCATAAATTAATTAAAATATTTTACATAAACATTTCTTATGGATTCCGCAATATTAATGGAGGAAAAATGTTTAAGAGCTAGTGCAGTGTTAACGTTCACTGTTCATCCGCTTCCTCTGTGATATAAACATTATTTCTACCATTGATGACATTTTCACAGGAATATGCACTAATATTTGAACATAGCTAGCCAGCTCATTAATAGTGACATCACAAGGTGGATTAATTGACGGTGTTTTAGAACATTTCATAACAACACTATTCAAGATACACCAAACAAGGCATTTTAACACATTCGTGGTTGATTACAAGAAGTTTATACATAACAAGATTGTTTTGTATACAATGACAGAATAACACAATAGTATAACGATGAATAAAAATGAAAAATCGTATACTAACTACTTAGATACTGATTTTAGTTCTTTATCTAAAAAAATAACCATCGCTTCATAAACATATGTGTATATTTAACCTATATAGAAAATACGAAACAAATTAAGTTTTTTTATCAATTCATTTGGTTCTCCTCTTTCCGAATAGACGATACGGACATATTGAAGAACATGGTCGGGAAACAATGTATTCTGTCCGATGTCGGGGATTCTTATCCAAACTTGACTAGCACTTTAATTGACTATCCAAACTTTACTGGCATTTAGATGTAGTTGAACACAATGACATGAAAACATCAGGAATACTTATTCAAGCCTTACTGGCACTTTAATGAATTATTATGTAGTTGAACACAATAACATAAAAATCATCCAGAATATTGAACAAAATAACATAAAAACATCGGGAGTATTTTTTCAAACCTTACTGGCACATCAATAAATTGTTATGTAGCTGAACACAATAACATAAAAAATATCTGGAACATTTATTAAAAACTTACTGGCATTTCGACGTACTATTACATAGTTGAACATAATAATATGAAAACATCGGGAATACTGATCAAAACTTTACTTACACTTCAATGAGTTATTATGTTGTTGAACACAATTACATAAAAAATATCAATACGAACTCGCATACTATTCAAATACAGCAACATGAAAAATCGACCAAACGCAAATGTCAAACATTTACGCTGAAGAAAAAAGAAATACCAATGACCTCACTAAATGTCAGGCTATTTATTATATTTTTTTGAGAAAGATTTTATGTTTCACCATAAAGGTAGAAAAAGTACAGATTAATACTACTAATATATTTGTATATACGATTACGTAATTTGTAAAAATTGTATCGCGGGTTTTCGAGACTGATTCGTTTTTATCATCACCATCACAGCATATCCCATAAGGTTTAATATCCTACGTATCTACTCGTATTTGGCCATTATTCTATTATTTTTTTATACAAAGATTTAAAAATAACACTAAATATCATAGAATTTAAAATTGATATGTAAGCAGCGTTATATAAAAGTAAAAAATATGAAAAGTCGAACACAACATGACAAGCTGAATTATTTCCGGACTATTGAAATATGAGGTGACACTCATAAAGAAACACTGCGAGGTCAAATATCTTTCTTCTATCGGACAAGGTTGTAAGCCTCATCACTTTCAACAACATATCTTATAGTCCAACTCAGTTAATGGGATCTGCAGTTTAAAGTTTACAAATCGTATAATCCTCCGCTGTATGCGTTCAATGACTGAATAACACATAAATAACTGATCATTTTAGAGTAAAATAATAGGGTTCGTGAAATCGACTGGAAAAACTTTAACATTATATACGAGTATTTTTTCGAAATCAAAACAAGTCAGGAAATAAATATGTGGATATAATTTTTATGTGGTTGCTGAGATTATTATGTGGTTGGTATTGTATATTTTAAAAGCTTTACATTAAAGTATGTGTAAGGGGATGTGAATACAGTGTGAATGTTTTATTAGTATTTAATATAATTTACATAGAGCCGTTTAGAGAGCACTCTCTCCTTGAGGGCGCTCTATCTCTGAATTTGAACCCACTATTATTGACAGATTAAAAATATTACAAAAAATAATAAGTTAAATGTAAGGAGAGGAAGAAGGTGAGCATTATATGAGGTATTTCTCCACATCTGCATGCTTAGAAAAACAAATTTGATAAGAAAGTCGCAGAAAGCTTACCAGGGACAAACAAATGTTTATCTCGGGTTATTTTCTGTCCCTAAACAGTATTTCAAGCGAGCGAAGAGGGCGTTTCCAACGCGTTTTCAGAGGAAAACTTGAGTCAACCTACACGCAGAAAATCTTGACAAAAGCCACGAGTCGAGCTGGGAATATGCAGATTGTCGTGGCAGTCTGCCAACTGGGCCCTAATTAGGGTCGCAAATCTTTCACAGATCTACTCAAAATCTGTAAACAATTGTGAAGGTTTCATGATTAAACACTCGAAATTAATTTAAAACATTTGTAAAATGAAAACAACATATTTCAGTAGAAGAAAACCATTTTTAAATTAAAAATTTCTCGAATTATTAATTTTTTTCTTTAATCTCCGATCAATTTTTGTGTTTGATTTTTACATCATTTATACGTATTAAAATTTTAACTGGAATAATTCTTCACTTCAGATAATGCATGTCTAGTGTATACAAAATAAAAAGATGTTAATTGTCATTAATTTAAGACGAATCGCGTTATTTTGTATTTTATGAAACTTTCCTTGTATATTTCCTTGTAATCTTTGTCAACTAACCAGACGTATGTTAAAAAGTTCGTAAGATAAAATCAGACTAGAAACATTTAAAAAAATGTGGCTACTAACGAGAATCCAGCCCGTAATCCCCAGGTTTAAAGAGACATCTCACCAACTAGGCCACGAACGCATCACGTTTGTGATGTAATCTGAAAAAAAAATATTCGCATACGAGCCGAATCGAGCTAAAACGAGTAAAAATAAAGTATCTTGTAAGCCATGCATAAATATCATCGGGACGTGTATCTTGTGGGGTACGCAGAGAGAACAGATCATCAAATCATAAACATATTATCAACATACATTAATTTATTTCACTCATTCTTAAATTTCTTCTATCGTCTTTTAAATCCCGCGCACATGAATCTGTATATAAATTAAATAAGCAAGGTTCCACACCCTTATTTTACATCTTTAGTCATTTTAAATCACTCAATAAGTTCTCAATTTACTCTTACCTATTCTTATAAAATGGACGGATTAAACAAAGATGTCAACAGGATCCTCTTTAAATGCTATACCTGATCTAGGAATATTAAACCTGATCCAGGACCGAAAAGGATGGAGACAGGTGGTTCCAAAATTCTAAAAACAGCGAAGGACCATAATGCCCAATAAATAATTTAAGTAGGGATCAATTAAACATGTTTTAATAAAATTTGAAGAAAAGTTTAAGTTACACTGTTTATGATGCGTTTTCGCCATGGTTGCCAGAAAACGGAAAACATACAAGAAATGTGACCCACATATCAAAGAAGACGGGCCACACAGTAAACAAGTGGAAGTGAATTCAATTATCTGTGACTATGGCAACATCGACGTAATATTTAAATAATTCTTCCCAAAATATGAAAAACTAGGGCATGATAGTTTTTGCGAGGCAATTCACAAAACAGAAAAATATTTGCATAATAAAAATATTTGCCTGCTAAAATATTTCTAATGTGTAAATAATGTTTCCACTCTTGTAGTGTGTTTAAATATTCCCATCGGTAAATATAATATGTAATATTTTTTTAAGAGTACACAATCTAAATACTTTTTTCTTCGATCGAATATACTTGAATGTATATTTTAACCATGTTTTAAATAGTTATTTGATTTATCATAGTCTAATATTTTTTATGATTTCTGGTAGACTTTTTTTGAAAAATTAACTACACATAATTGTTCTAAAACTTATTTAGGAATACAGTTCAACAAATCAATGACAAATTAAGTCTTCAGTGACATTTTAAACAAAAGATTAATTAAACATACGAGTTTTCCCGTGATCTTGATTCGATAGTAATTTTGGACATTCCACTAATATATTATTACGAAATTTCAAATCAATAATTTACTAGAAACAAAGCGTTCAAGATGCGTTAACATTTTTATTTATGGATTTTTAAGTAGATCTCACGATTTTTTAAACACGTATTAAATCCTTGAAACTATACGAAAGAAGATTAAACCAAACCAAAAAAACTAGATAAAAAAAACGCTTAAAAGAAAAATATCACGTATATGAAAAAAAACATTGAAAAAAAAACAGGTTATTTGTGAACCACCCCAATTTAAAACGAAATTCAAGATATAACTATAATAACATACTTTATTTCAAAAACATTTTATTAAATAAACGGAATGTAAAAGGCAAAGAAAGTCAGCATATTTTTTCACCAGTTGCTCTGGGCTTCTATGATGAATGGTCACTGATAAAATCAAGTATTTTTATTTATGTCTCCATATTCGTGTGCAGAAAAGGAAAATGAGAGAAGTTCATAGATTCATTCAGCTGATAGTTGGAAATTTTAGTAGCTGGAATAAAATCTGGAGATGGCATGATAAGACATGCAAAAAAATCCAGCGAAGAAAACGACTAGGCCAGTGATTATTAAACTTTTTTTACGGCGTCCTTAGTCTATAAAGATTTTCTATGAAGCCCATAAAAAACTAACCATTTAGTGGGGTGAGTGCGCCAGAGCACACCACAAAGTTTTGATGGTGGCGTTGTTATGGAATCTCTTTAAAACTCAACTGATATGCAGTAGATTATACAGTGCAGCTTCATAATTTGGAACGCGAGAGGTATCCACAATTCCCGGATAATTGAGCGAGTCTAAAAAAGATTTCCACGGTGCCTTTATTGTGAAAAGTATAGCTTTTATTCACGGCAGTATACCACATTTTCAATGGGTATACTATACTTGGACGATACTGCTTAAGTGTCAGAAATGATATAACTAGAAAAATAGCAAACCTTTGTTGTTCCAAAGACTTTTGTTTAATGTACCGGACAATTATTTATGCCATCGTGAATTAAGTTTGTTTTCAGTATCGTATTCACGAATTGAGGTTTTAAGAGCATCACCACTCACACACGGAATTACCTCGTTAAATTAATTTTCTGAGATCGACCTTTTCTTTATCTCGGTGGATAAATTGAGGATTAAACTCCTCGATCAACTTTGTAGTTATAACTGAGTCACTTCACAGGGAAGCATGAGTAATATTGTTCCTGTTGTCATTATGTTATATTTAGACTTTAAAGTTTAATTTGTTTCTAGGCAATGGAGTTAAACCTGTATCAAATTTAAAACAAAATAAATCAATATTACAGTTATCGCTGAAAATTCGGCTTCGCAGAGGTATGTCGCCAAAAACATAACCAGCTTTAGCATTCTGCAAAGGATATTTATCCTACACTGATATACAAAACTTAACCAGTTCAGTATCAACAAATTTTATTTGTTAAAGTACTAAGACTGCCTGGAATTATTGAAATTTTCAAAAATCCCGCAGTGACCCTGGGATTTAATAGCGACGCCCCAAGGCGCCGAGGTTCACACTTTGAAGACCTCTGAACTAGGCGATTCGGTTTACTAAGAATACAATCTTAATATTCATCACATTTAGTAAATTAATCCTTGGCTGAAAAAATAAAATCACGACGGAGGATAAAAACATAATATGAACTGAAACAGCGAAAACCTTAAACGAACAAGTATCAAATAACGCATTAAACTTGATCATGGAACAAAGAATAATGCATCATAAAATAATTTTAAATCCAGTTATAAAATAAAAAGGCAAGTACATATTTACGTAAAAAAATAAAATATTTTATAATAACTATGAGATTTAGAATATTTTTTAACCCGGAGATCAGATATGTCTTTCGTTCATCCCCAGCCTTTAAGAACAAATTTGGTTAATTTACAGAGCGATCGTATATACATAAGAAAATTTCATTTAGACAAACTTTGACGGAAGAGCTGTGTCCTGGGGAAAGCGCCACAGGATTGTGACAAGGACAGCGGTGACATCGACAGAAGGTCAGATACCACGGACGGACGTGAAATTTAAATTAAATGTAGAATTATTTAAACTCGAAGCAGTGCAATAAGTAGATATTTTTATTAATTGGAAAAAATGTAATATTTGGAATTAATTAATTAATAACTTATCACGAAGTGAAAGGCGTCGTGGAAGGAGACAAAGGAAATCATAGATGGATCAATGATATTTTGAAAGAATGAAATGTAAAATATGAAATGGAAAAGTTGTATAAGATGTACAGGTGTAGAAGAGGCGAAAAATGGGTGTGTCTCGTCGCTGCTTACTTCGACAGGGAAACAACGTGATGATATGTATGTAATTTACAATAAAATTTCAATTCAAAACATGCCGAGTTTTTTTGGCTAATTGCAATATCTTTCAAACTTCCGAACAACTAACTGTACGAGTGTCAACTGTTGAGTGAAATTATAAATACAATACTTTCACAAACACGTTTTGAAATATCAGACACTTTGCCAACTAGGTGAATGTTACTCAAGGTGAGTGCAAGAAAGACAAAGCTTATAGATGGTGAGTGATGACAAAGAACAGGATGCACGGCTTGATGGGCAGGAGGGGTCTGCACGTGTTGGACATCAGCACGCTTCACATCCCTCGCTTTGTGTGTCAGAGTCCTTAATCTCGGTCATTATTACACGTCTTTAAAGCAAACTTCTAATACTCGTAATATGGCATATATTTTACTTACATGATAATATCACGTTTTGTTTAGACGAAACCATTGAAGATTCTTTTCAGTACACTCGTAATTGATAATTTTTACAATACAAAAATAACTTGATACCACCTATTAATTCAGAAAAGAAACAGCCTTTAAAACACTTTTACTTTATTTAGATAATTAGATAAATCAACTCTCTTAAAATGTATATACATATGTCATTGTAGATAAATTTTGCAACCATTTGATAGGATATGTTACGCCGCTTCTAAGCAATTTGTTATAAATCGTAACATACATTTCAAGTTAAATAAGATTGTTATCTCCACAAGATAAACGATTTATATCAGGTGTTTCAGTAGGGTCTGTTCTGTTATGAGACTGTTAACTCGTGTGATTGACTTAAACAATGCAACAAGTCCTAACTGCAACCGCTCGTAAGATTTGAAACCTCGGCAAATAAAATAATTATAATAATATATTTGGTACAATCTCATTTAAAAACTTCGTTCGCGACCCGCCGCCCAGCAAAATATAAAATTTACAAACTCGCGTTTTATATTACCACTGTACACTTGCATTTTTTTTAAATAATGAAGTTAAAATAAAATGAAAGGAACCAATATGTCCAAATAAACTTTTGAAGACAAGAAGCAATATTTTGAATATGTAATGTACGAGTATATCCAACAATCAAATGTTGATTCTTTTCGTTACATACAGAGGCAGAGAGAATAAAACGCCAGACTTTCCTATAGCGACACTTATCTTTCACCTTTTCTACATCCATACACAGAGTTCCTTCTGTTTTTCTTACTGCTTATATTTCCATCTTTCAAAACTTCGTTAATTTAATCTAAACACATTTTCCTCGGTCTTCTTCTTACGCATTCGCTCACATTTGCACTATATATTCGTTTTGCAAGTTTTTGTTCAATCATTAAAAAAATTGATTGTGAAAATAATTACTAAACTTCCTGACCGGTATCCCACGGCGGAGCTTTTCAGCGAGTAGCAGGTCCTGAACTTAGCCAATTTGCATCTCAAATCCATTCTCTGGCACTACCATCGAGATGAAGGGAAGATGCAGACTCAGCAGAGACACATGACACGCATGGCAACTAATGAAATGTTCACCATCCCTAGAGTTAAAACCTCTTTTGCCCAAAGGCAATATGCTTATTTGGCTCCCATGACATACAATGGCGTGCCGAATTCAATAACGGTAAAGGTAGGAAAACCATTTAGACAGTCGATCGGAGCGTGGTTGTTATTGCGACAGGATTTTGAGTACTTGGGCTTTCAGGACGAATGACGTGTGGAAAAGATTTGTGTGGGCTCATGAGTGTGGGTTTCTTCTTATTGTTTTTGTATTTGTGTTTATGTATATTTTTATTTTTATTTTGATTCTTATGATTGTGTGCAGTATATTGTGGGATGAATATTTTTGGTCTTTCTGGAGTGATGATGTGTGAGAAGTTTAATTTCGCATGATGTTTCCAGTTGTAATTGAGTGTCACTGTTTGTCATGTTGATGAGAACGTGCAACGGGGTTTTGTTTTTGTGTTATCAAAAATCGGAAATAAGTATCGATTTATTGTTTCATGCTAAATATGCTCAGTGAGATACAGGCAAAATCCTAGTTTACTGGGGATACGACAAATGAAAGGCAACAAACCCGGAACCATTAAAATTGTATGTCCAAATTAAATTACCTGTTGTTTTTTCGCAAATTATGTATATTTCTTATCATGTGTAATAATAAATAAATAAAAAAATCGTTATTCATGTTTAAACCATCTCAAATGGCCCTTCTTCATCTTACACAATACATCAACCTTAAATTTACATTTATCTCTAATCACTTCATTCCACATTCTATCATACTTTATTACCCCATGTATTATTCTTAGTGCACGCATTTCTGCAACATTTATTCGGCTACTTTCCGATTTTTAATACATCAAAGTTGGTACTAGAATCAGTAACACTATTTTGGGGTATTATTTTAGGCTATACTGTTTTGGGCTATACTTTTTCATACACAATTTAATAAAACCATGACTTTGGATTTCGCAACATTCATAACACTAAACAAAATATGGTGATGTGACATTCACCATGAAGACCAGAATGTTAATTAAGCCAGAAGAATTCATCGGATAATACTCAGCATTTCTTGGTATCATCGTATCTCAAAGGCTGAGGTATTATTCTGAGAAATAGTAGAGCGAGAGCCTTTAAATATCATTGAATGTCGAAAATATGCATATTTAAAGGAGAAAGTTGATATTGATGGGCAAAATCGAGGGTCGACGCGGAATTAGTACAAAGCGCCTATCAGGTACCCAGAAAGTTGAGGAGCTGTTCCGTACCGCAAAAAAAGTAATATTTTCTCAAGACTGATCGCCAACATCCAGCCCATCTATGGGACATGAAGAAAACATTAAAATTACATTCTTCACTGTTTGAAACTCGTTAAAAATCTAACTAAATATTACGTCAATAATTTGCATCTATCTATAAATTTTAAAATCTTAAACATAAAAACCTCAGATGACTTCAATGTCTTTAAGTAAAACGCCTGTCTTCTTGCCAGTGAGTTGTGAATTTCATTCCCGTTGGAACCTAGATTGTTTTAAAAGGATTTGTCTAGTTTTAGTTTAAGACGTCTTAAACATCTTTCTGATTAGTAGTATGAGATCGCCACTTGGCAACACGCCTGCCAAGTGGTACTGTTTACAACGAAAATGTGATACAATACATATTAGTTTTAAAAAGACTAATATCAATTATTTCCTATTTAAATAAGCAAAAAATCTATAGATAAATTTCATCTTAAAAAGTTATGGTATGGCTGCACTCCTAAACACATAAACAAGGAAAATATAAAGATTACAAGATGATGACACTTTCTTAAAATAGTATTTGAATAATTTGTCATTTAAACATATAAATGTATCTTCAAAATAACACGTAATTCACAGTAAGAGAGCAATCAACTGCCATTCGTTATGACGTTACGCCTCGGTTAGAGCAACCAAGTGTTCTCTGAGCGAATCCTGGAATATTGGCGACTGAGATCACCGGGCAGTGCTCAAAATAGTCGCTGCGGTGAGTAAATAATGGTGAGTAAACGGTACTCAACACCACAATCCAGCTGCAACCAGCTTCTATAGCAAACAGAGAAAACGATAAAAGAAAATAAAGAGAATTCCAAGGAAAGCAAACAACCAAATAGTTGCAAATGCCAACTCTTCGGACACATAATAAACGTAAATTGACTGAGTATTTCCATGGAATCGTTAAATACAAGGACAATAAACAAATTCTTTATGTCCATCTAATGAATTGCACAAAGTATTAATTATACTGCAGACGTTAAGTTAAGTGGGTAAATTCCTCGTGACAATAATACAAATGTATATAAATACCTAAATACCATCCAGTAATGTCCCTTTTTAGGGTAGGCTGAAAGGATAGATATCTACATCTTTCTATGTAAGCACTCAGTTCTCGTTTCATATGTGTAGATCTCGTCATTAATGCTCTCTTGTTTCTCATACTTCTTACCTTTCTTTCAGACAATATTTCGCAACTCATTTTCTCAATGTGACTTGACCAATATTTGTTCCTTAATTCTACTTATAAAATTAATCTCCAACACATAGGTATCCTTTATATGATCATTTCTTACTCTATCAACTGTTGTAATACAAGATATTCTACACAAGCGCGCGTTTGTACCGCATTTAGTCTGCTCTTATTAGGCCCTTTCAGTGCTCTGGATTCACTCACACAAAAAGGTTGGCAATAGCACACCACTCAGCGTTCTTATTTTTAAGAATTTAGCGATTGACTTATTTCCATAAAAACAAACTAAATGCGCCAATGATTTTTTTTTCTGTTACCAATGTAACATACTCGTAAGTAGCGAAATTGCCGTCAAAAATGCAAATCTTTATTCTACACTCAATATATTTAAGAGTATGAATAAAATTTAAATGAAATACTATCTCAGAATATTTAAAAAAAATAGTCTTGATAAAACAAAATTTTCAATGCTGTGTAATTTATTTTTGCAGGACTTACCAACAAAGATCAGACGAGTATGGCTTTATAAAGAATGTTTAGCTTCTATTTTGTGTCCCAAGGAAAGCACATTAGTTAGATAATGTTGAATTGTGTTTGTGCTCCCCTGAAGATGAGGTGAAAGCCTTGGAACCGGTAGAGTTATACCGTTACAAAAAAGTGGAATAAACAGTGTTTGATAAAATAAATTACAATGTCTTTAAATTTGTTTCGTATTTCTCGGAAAGATGGCGTTAGGGCCAAATTTTATTCCAAACGTACTGATTTTATATTGTTATATTTTTCTATGTAGATGATTAAGGGCGTCTTCTAAAAGTTAGCTCATCACTGTTTATGAATCCAAATTATATTCAGGATGCGCGATGTTCGTTTTTAGGATGTAAATTCAGAGCACTCTGCATTTATTTTTTATTTTATTAAGATCAAAATTAATGAGGTTTCTAATCCTTCTTTGTATTATTACATTACACTTTCGTTATCTACAGTACAACCTGGTGGGGTTATTACCGTATGGCAATCTCTTCCAACTAACCGGAAATGTGTTAAGGAGGCCTTAAGTGAAAACCAGACTGGAATCCATTTTTAAAAAATCTGGGCTCTTACGGGATTTAAACCCGCAGCCTCCGGGTTGGGAGACAGGCATCTTACCAACTAGGCCACGGAGGTCGTATTTTTTAAACCGCGCCTAAATATTATTTCTAAAATTATAAAATTAAAGGGCAAACTACTAGTATAGTTATATAAATTTATCCCCCATCCAGATGTTTTAGGTTCGATAACGATTAGGGGACAAAAAATACAAAGAAAAAAAAATTATATCATAGTCATGCGTGTCATTTAAAATTTTACACGAATTTAAATTTTTCAAAATTCTGGTTCGCCACAGTTTGTGTATTAGTGCTAACATTGATGAACTCGTATGAGAGTGCAGCGTGGACGTTGAAAATGAACGAAAGTAGTTGAATAAATGCGATAAAAATGTTAGCACTGTGAAGAATATATAGTGTGTATAACGGAATAATAAATATAAATATCAGGGACAAATGTTAGCTAAAAACGAATGTGCTTAGGATGAAAAGGAGCGTGTTAATGTGGTTTAGACATGCGTAAATGATGGGTAACTATAGATTAACTAAACAAAATTTATACAAGCATTAGTAGAAGCTGTTGTAGAGGATAACTAAGAAAAGTATGGTTGGATCTGGAAAAAAAATCGTAAAAAGGAAATATAAGCAGTAACAGAAACAAAAGGAACTGTTTGAGAAAATGTATGGGTGAGGAGTCCAAGGAAGTAAGTCGAATGGAAAAGTTTGACACTTTGTCTTCTCTGCCTTCCTCAAGAGATAAATGACGTGATGGTACGTTTGTAAGAATTTAAATTCGTGTTGTGTTTCAAAAACTATAATAAAGCCAAAAAGAAAATATGCACGGACTTATGTTTATGAAAATACACTTCAAAGGGTGAAAGTACGTTTAAAATATTGACACAGAGTTCTTTTCCAGCAATAAAATAATGAGTTACTGGTCACCCCGCTGAATTTTGTGAGGCCATAAAAATTGCAGTAAAGGCGACGGGACAGAGCTTAATAATAGCTTCAAAGAAATTTATATCCTCTTGAAATGCACGTGAAGAGAAAGTACCTCTGTTCACTCTCATCACAATGTAACATATACCAGGAGTCCTCGGAGTGACGAACTTTTAAAATAATCAGAGTCACAACAATATTTAGATCTCAGACGCTGACAAAGATGGGATGCTATTATGAAGAAAAAAAATATAATTTGTATGGTATACCTTTCAATTTATTCGAATTGATTATTCAGACATATTTAAAAGCGTGACTAGTCAATAACATCGCTTTCAGCCCCATTAATCGGGCATTTAAATTTAGAAGCACTGGAGTATATACATAGATCGTTGTTCATAATCGCATATATTAACAATAATACCCCACGTAAAAAAGCAACAACACTAGTATATGTTACATCTAGCGCGTGTATGTTACCAGACGAATCCGGGTGGAAATCAAACGTCTTACCAACTAGCAAACATAAGTGTGTTGTCCATATGAACGTTGTCCATATGAACAGAACTAACGAGATCCTATGAAGTGAACATCACTTGACACGTATGGGGTATATTTCTTCATACATAGGAGTTCACGGTCATTATTATAGAAGGTTTGGATATAATAAATTTCCAGCAAAACTTGTAAGTGAAGCTTGGAAGGTACTATGAAAACTTGGAGCAATAGAACTGCAAAAAAGTCACCACCACTTTTAAAAGCGCTGCTCAGTAATTGATCGCCATATCCAAAGTCAAAATACATATCGATAGAAACGGCTAAAAATCAGGGTTCATAGCTAGCGGCCCTTCTACACACATTTTGAAATCAGGCAAAATATCCAAAATGTTGAAAAAGACAAAAGTATTATGACTAATCCAAAAAAGTTGACGGATAACCCAAAAAGTTAAGAACCTATAATTACTAGGCGGTACTCCCTATACATTCCTGGAGCGAATCCTGTGACAGCCTGATGCCTCTTCTGAACATTCATTTCTCCAGTTACTGATTTTTTTTGCTTATAAGAACACCAAGAGAAACCAATTAGTTCTACCATGTAACCTTTACTTATTGTACAAAAGACGATCTCCGTGACCTTGTTAATAAAACGTTTGTCTTCCAAACCGGGAGTTTTGGGTACGATAGTACCAAAAAATAAAGGGGTCACAGTTATTCTTTTTACAACACATATTTTAAAATCTTATTTTGTTACTTATTTCTACACTTAACTAGACATATGTAAAAAAACGAGCAGTGAAAGGTCTCATATAATATTGACTAACCAAATAAAGGAGTAAACTGGATTATCTTTAAACGTTGCATTCAGCATGGCCCAGAACCGGAAAAAATGGAGATATGTGATACACGAAGCGGAGGACCACAACACTCAATATTGAGCACGCGATGAAGAAGAAAAATTAAATATTAAATAAAACTCAAATTCATAACAATTGCTGGGCAAGATGTGATAAAGTATTTTTTTCAAACACACTAACGTCTTTGTGGTTGGTTTGGATAAATTCCCACAGTACGACAATACGCCCGCTTAGTTATACTGTATACAAAGTAGAAAACTTAAAGTACTCGTACATAGCATGATAGTTTTCTTCTAAATTACTTTAAAACTACATAAACTCAGATACTCTGCATACACAATAATTGATTTAGATACGTGTAAACATAAACAATAATGATGTCAGATCGAGTGTAAATCTAGAACAGATAAAGTATCTAAGGAAAAGCGTTTCACATGGGACAATGAGAAAGTGTTTAACAATTCCCAATGAAAGTTACTAAAGCTGTCTCATTGCACAATGCTTAAGAGAGATAATTTACTGTTTTATTAATTGCATACAAAGCACACGGCCTGTTTATTTAAGCAATCACTGCATATAAAGCGTTTTATCGCTGAATATACGAGTACGACTGTTAATATTGAAAATCTACATTTTGAAAAGTTCTGTTTGCAAACGAAATTTATTTTTAAGTGTTAGTATTTATAAATTAACAACACTCTTCAGGGAGGATAGAGAATAAAAAATATATATTTAGCAGGGGGAAAGCAAAGAAGTAGGAGCTTTTGGAGGTCTCTTCATAGACATGTGAATGAATGGCTGATGCGAATATAGTGGGTGTAATGAAGAGTTGTTGAATATGATTTTAATATGGTTGTTGAAATCGTGATGCAGTTATAATTGTGTGTGTAATAGTTTGGGATTAAAGTAAGTTTAATGAGTGCAATGTGAAAGTTCCAGCTAAGGTTTTAAGTATTAAAGACAAATATTTGAAATTTGGGACAAAGGTCCTTACATCGTGAACCAGTGCTGTGTATCCACAAAATGAAGGGTTAATAGCATTATTATGTACAACAGTAATATTTATTCTACGGTTCATCTATCAATTAAAACCATAGAAATTACAAATTATGCATTGTTTGATTTATTTTTTAAATAAACCACTTTTACCCGATGATACGATATTTTTGGTAAGAACAACCTTCCATTGTGTATTTATTTACAATATATAAAAAACCGTTTGAATTCGATTGTAAAATAAAATTATTTCTTAATATCAATACACTAAAGTATAGCAAAATAAATCGCGACATGAAATATTTTTTTAATAAATATTTACCTACAAACCGGAAGGATAAAATATAAAGTAATCTAGTTCTACAAACCCTTGGTCTAGTTTGTAAGACGCTTGCCTTCCACCCGGGGGTTTCGGGTTCGTTTCTCGATGGAAACCAATAAAAGGTCAAAGTCTGATAAAAAAAATTCGTCCGGTAATAATAATCTTGCATGCTAGATGTGTGCATGTGTTGTACCTATTTACGTGCGGTAGTATTACCAAAACGCGCGAGAACATACTGCGAGTTCCATGCCTACTCCAGTGGTTCTTAACCCGAAGATTTAACGAATGAGGCCGAAGGCAATTTTCTCTCCTGGTCACATCCTTCACTATGTTCGCATCGCCAATTCTGATATGTTGATGTGTAAGATTCGAATAAATTAATGAAATAGAGGAAAAAATTAAATGAAGAAAAAAAGTTGTACAAAAACACAAACCATTGCTTTAAAAGAGTCACTCTGAGTACTTATTGAGTTCAATTATTTTAGTTTATATTTTTTTAAAACAGAATGTTCTAGGAGTTCGAAATAATTTGCACAACTTAGCGACTTTATTACAATGTGGCAATCTTTTACAAACAACCAGAAAAATGTTAAAGAAGCCTTAAGTGTAAACCAGACTGTAATCCTTTTTTTCAAATCTGGGTTCCAGTGGGAATCTAGCCCGCAGCCCCCGAGTCAGAAGACAGACGTCTTATCAACTAGGTCACGAAGATTGTCGTAACTATCATGAGGGGGGGGGGGGTTATTAAAACTTTCAAGGGAGCGTTGTATTATTTATTAAAAGTTATTAAGAAATCAGCTAGCCCACACATAGCTCACTTGTAACTTCTTTGGTTTAAAATAATAATGTAATAAATCCCCTGTTTTTATTCAATGCTTTTCCTTGTTTGTATCTCGTTGAAACAGGTTTCAGCATTATAAGATAGATATAATATTAGGTGTACCGATATAATATTAGGTATTAATAATATTACAGATATAATATTAGGTGTATAATATATGTTATGTTGATTTACAAAAAAAATTTAATTGGCTTGAAATTAATATTGCGAAAATTTTGTTTTTTAACTACAAAACTGCAACCGAATATATAAGAATTAATGAAAAATTATGAAACACAATTTCTCCTTTATGCTCCACATAAATAAGATAACTATTGTGTATTTCAGATTGCATAATCATTTTAGTTCGCTTTATAATTAATACAATTAATGGTTACAAGAAAACAAATTTTTAATATTACATTTCACACATTTCTTTACTATCTCCACGTTGCAAGAACTAAAAATATCCAAATTAAAACAGGGTGACTGTGACATATCTTAAGATTCTCGAAGGAGACGTTGGTCCAAAATAAGGTTAGGAAACTCCGATTTCAACAATATCTTGTCATACAATCAATCAATCAAATCATTTTCCAAATCTTTATTTGACACAGAAATTCATTATCATTACAATTCATTACCTCTTTGACCGTCATTTCGTTATTTCCCGCCCAAAACATTTGACAGCTGAATACAAATGGCTACCAGCTGTCAGCTGTTTGAACAGTTGATTAGACTTAGACAATAAAAAAAGAATAATACTTTGCAAGAAACGTTACGTCATGTTACATGCTTTACCGAGCGCGCCGTTCATGCGTGGCGAATATCTCAATAGGATAGCTATTTCTAACACTAATTATTTATTCAACAAAATACGAATGTTACGGTCAGAATTCGACCGAAAAAAATAAGAGTTTTGAATAAGCCAACGTGCCCCAGTTAAATAATTTTCGAATTATATACACTTGTGACAGAATTTTATAGATTTTTTGGTTTAGGTAGTTCACCTCGTTACTTTTATATTTGTTAGTCGGCTTACCACGTCTCTTTTGCATAAAACAGCACATATGATAGTTTAGCCCAAAGAAAGGACTTGAATGAAACTTGAAAATAATCGAGTTCAGACATGAACTTGAAAATCAATATTTTCACATGAAGACCTTTTGTTATCTTCACGTTTGATACTTTTTTCAAAATCAACCAAGTTTAATATCTACAAAGCAGCCCACTAAATAAATATGCTTCAGAGAAATAAATTCGTTGAAAGAGAAATAATTTGTTTTACGGTGCTCAAAAAAACAAAAAAATAACTCATAACGCGACGAGTTGTTATGCAAGATTTAAGTCAGAAATGTATATTTTTCATTACCTTCATATGTTATTCTTAACATTCTTCAAATATAAATTCACATTAGCCTTGCATTCATCCCTTATTACTTAATTCTGTATTATATTATACATTTTCACTTAATGTATTCTTCTCAGTGCACACATTTATACAGCATTTATTCGGCTCCTATCTACGTTTCACTCCCATACATCAAAGTTGGTATCAAAATACTCTTGTGGACTATCATCTTAGCGGATTTTAATACTGTCCGGATAGGGTATATGGTATATATGTTTTAGTACCCCATAACTTTGTTTCGTATCGTTACACGCCGTTCGATGTCCCATTTAACTATTCCATCATTTAAGAACATACTACCCTAATCGAAGATGAATAACATTATATCACAAAACATAATATTGTATAATATTTCTACAATAGATAATTCCGAAATACATTTAAAAAAAATCCTCCTTTACACTACATTCATATTATTACGCTTCTAATAGTATTTAACTTTCTTATAGATAGTACAACGCCATGTAGAAATCTTTTTCAACCGACCATAACGATGTGAATAGTTAGATTGGAACACTTTTTAAAAATATTTGGTATCAACGGGTATCGAATTCGCAACTACAGAGCTGAGAGACTTCTAACTACGAGTAGATCTTTCTAAATAGGCTTAGCAGATAGTCTAACAATAATTTATTCGATTGGAAATATACTATATGATTTATACACATTCACACAAATTCCAAATATACTAATATATGAGTATATACAATATATGAAAAAACTAACTGTTATGGCGTGAGAAACAACTTGCCAGATTCTCACCAAATAACCTGAATTTATATTCCGGTTGACCGTTAAGATTATCATTGCCAAGATATTATTTGTGATATGTTTATGGAATTCATTTCTAAAGGTTTCGGCTTTATCTTTGTGGAATTCCATATCAGCATATTTAATAATTATTATTCCACATTAATCTCGACGATATTTCTCTTCAGGCGGAATGATCCCGGTCTGTTACAAGAGTAATTCTTAAGTTAAACTGATGTCGGGCTTAGGTCCAACTTTCGTTTTTTCCTTAAGGATGAAGCACATTTGATAGAGCCGAGCCAGGAAGATCATTTCAAAGTCAAACCAAGTGAAGTGCAAACATGTCTTAGTTCTGAAGTTCTATATTAAGTATCTAATTGTGCTAAACGATCTAATAGACCTTCATAAATCACAATGCAGCAATTATAAAGGTACGTATATACACTGTTATATGTGTACGGCACCCATCTATGTGCATGTCTAGCGTCTAGTTCATAAATAATTAAACGAAACAGATCCATACTGATACAGTGAGGAATATCCGGCTATTATATTATTCAAGATATAATTACTTTTGGCTGTGTATTAAATAAATATGTACCTTCTTCATCAACCTACCGCTCCGACTTATTGCAGCATCAAGATTGAATTGTTGCATTCATTTTTATTTATTTCCATAACAAGTCATTATAGGTATACAGTACAGTATATGAAAAACATGACAAACAAAACAAGCTATTGAAAGTGGGCACTCTCTTATTATATGGATCTGGGTTTGTTGCTTTCATTTGTCGTGTCCCCAGTAAACTTGGTTTTTGCTTGTATCTTAGTGATAGCATACAAACATAAAAAATATGTTTATGTTTTTTTATTGTTTGTTGATTATTATTTAATAGCTCTGTCATAAATTCTCATTAACTCGATAAGTCGAAAGACCTAATTACGTGTACGTCACGTGAGTCGTACCTAAAGTCGTCGTCGTCCCCCCGGAAAAGCTATCATCAAAGTATGACTAAATTCTATTTTCTTACTTGTGTATGGCCGCACTTTAAGGAAACATAATTAATTTCTACATATATGATAGTGTGGGTGAAGAGGAAAAACTGAATGTCCCAATAAAGAAGCCAATAAATTCACCATGTTGTATTGTATACAACCAAAGAGTTATAAAATACAATTATTGTGAAAAAAAACTTGAGTTAAAAACATACTAGCAAACAGTAATCTCTTGTAACTTACCAGTCAATAAAGAAACGAAATGAAATATTAAGTATAAAATATTGAAAATTAAATTTTATTTAATGACTGTGAATGCGAATCACAAGATGCGATAGGGATGAATAAATCGTCGTTAATAGGTCAAATCAAGTCGAATGGAGTTATAGCATTGAACTGTAGATTTATATCTATAGTTCAACCGATCGGAATCTCAACGATTGCTAAACCGGTTGACATTGCGGGGTCGACCCTTTACACACCCAGGTGGGATCGTTTGCATTGTTTCAACTGTTTCGTGATTGCTACAGAATCGGAAGCTTCCTAGCCCGTTTTCGAACATAATTAGAAAAATCAATCATTGAATAAAATTGATAATATTGTTCCAAAAAGAAATTGATGAAAAGAAAAAAAGATTTAAAAAATAAATAAACGAAAAAGTCATATTGTTGAGGTAGTCGAGGAATGTCATTGGGTTTTGTTAAGTAAGATAGAGTAAGAAACTTAACACTTCGAGATAGAGTAAGAAACTCCCGCATTCGAGAAATATGTAAAGTAGAAGATATTGTGAGAAAAAGTAAAAACTGACCAAGACACCAGTGAAGTTATGCAGGAAGGATAGTTAGTTGAAGAGTTCCCTTCATGGCAATGTATGGAATAACCACTGGCTGCCCTAGGAAGAGCTCCAAATATATTGGAAAATAACTGGGAGTCAACATCTCAAGAGATACATTCCTGATTATAACAGACCACAGGTATGTGACTAAGTGATTAAAACATAACACAGGTATTTGTCTGATTTTAACTTAAGAGAAAGAACGAAAAAAATATTTTTTTAAGAAATAGAAAAACAATACAAGAACCATTTATATTGCGCCATTAAGAGGCAGACTCTCTTCAAGGACGATTTAACTCGACAATCAAAAGATTTAAAATATCGAAAAAAATCCACAGGAAGATGACGGTTGCGACCAATAGATTAGGAAGTTCCTCGCATCTGCATACATTTAGAAATATTTATTTGCTTGAAAAGATTACTAAGGAAAGATCAACTACTAAGAAAAAAGAAAAAATTGATTATTGAAAATATTAGCACTTCAGCTATAATGAATTCCGTTAATGCCGCGGAGACCTGTTGGGTATCTGGATCTTGATTAGCATCTGCATGATGAAACGTTAATAGTAAATAGATGAAGACGCTATGCCAGAGGTATGGGTTACGCAACAGACATGCCTCGCCAAACATCAAAGATCGGTGCAGATGTGTGGAACGGATCGTAACACTCGGAAAAAGCTGTATCTAAATAAGCTAATGTGCGAACATGCATATCGTGAGTTCCTTCTTGTACTGTCTGATTCTACTTGTGTACTATACGAGTATGTATTTCTAACAAAAGTAATAATACGAATGGATATATTTTTAATTAATGAAGTTAAAAAAATTAACGAAATATAGGATAACAATCACGAGTATAACGTTAAAAACTCCACTATTGATTTACATAATACTATTTCCCAACCGGTTTCTATATTGCACTCATTATCAAGGATGCATAAACGAGCTAATAAATACCAGTTTATACGCGTCCTTCATAATGAGAACAATCTCGAAACAAACCGGAAATAATATTAATAACTAGCGCAAAATCAGTTGTGCTGTTGTTATCATATTTAACAATTGTTTTCATAAAATGTGTACAATAAAATTAAAGAATTAATCTCTACAGATTATTTTTATAAAATTATTTTTAGAAAAAGTGCTACCAGCGGTGCCATGAACAATATGAAGGCCATATGAGACACCTCAGCGTTTAGTCTGAAGATGAAATGTCGGCTGTTTGGCGCCTGCATCCTGTATATTTTGCTGTACGGTTCTGAATCTTGTCATGTTACCAAGGCTCAAGAGAAAAGACTTCTCAGTTTTGAAAACAGACATATTGGAAAGATGATGGGTGTCAGGTGGTATGATGGTCTTCAGATGCAACATCAGCCAATAACAAACACAATAGAGGCGAGGCGCTGGAGGTGGTTAGGCCATGTATTGAATATGCTGCCTGGTAGCTAATCAAAAACTGCCCTATTTGACCATCCAATAGGGACTAGACCAGTGATGGTAACCTATGACACGCGTGTCAGAGGTGACACGCCAAGCCATTTTGAGTGACGCGCACCGTTTACGAACGATCTTCGCCCAAGAACGAGAGAAACTCATGAATCTAGAAAGAAATCGTTTGGAGAATCGAGAAGAGTGCGACTACGAACAAGATATTTTGAATGCTTGGAACCGATTACCGAACACTTTTGTCACTGAAAAATCTAGCGATGGCTTTACTCACAATATTTCCCTCAACGTACTTTTCTGAGACCTTATCCTCGTAATATAAATAGGCCAAAGCCCGTACAACGGTTGTCGGCAAAGAAAGAATACGAGAATTGAATTTTGAATACAAGAGAGTGAGAGCGGAATACTTCAAAAATTGAACTCGGTGGGTCCGTGATTTTTGAACCGGTGTAAAAGGGGACGATGCCAATTTATTTTGAATTGTAATTCATTAAATAATTTATATATTTCCTATTATATTAAACCTTATAATTACTTGTGTTTATCTTATGCTCTTTTTTGAATGCAGACAATTATATGTGGCTTTTTCACGATGTCGGAAACGCGAAAACATTAAAGTCAATATATCTGAAACAAGTCTTCAAGGAAAACTTTACCAACGATTTAAATTAAACAACAGTAATGTTTATACACAAAACATCGTGTATAAAGAGATTTTTGAGAATTAAATAATTCATCAATCAAGATGTACCTTTTTTTATTTTACACTTTAAACATAAATGAACCCTAAAATCTTTAAGCTGATCTTCCTCCATTCAGTATTTCAAAAATGTAGAATTTGTTTTACTTCCGTGAATGTTTCACGGGTTGCAACTAGTAATATTAAAACCAATAAAATAAACCAACTGACTGATGAAGTTTGTAACGGTTGCTTGTGTTTAAAATGTACGAAATACCAACCTTCGATTGAAGATTTAGCAAATGCAATTCAGCAACAAAAAAAGTCTTCTATAGTTCGGAAATTCTAGGATGAGTCCTGTGACAGCTCACAAATTTGCCCCGATACAACCTTATGTAATGTATTTACCTAAATAACTTGCTATTTATTAGAATTGAGGCTTATATTAAAGTTGATAAAAAAATTAAAATTACTGAACATCATTACAAGTCTGTATTGGGGCAAATTTGTGAGCTGTCACAGGACTTATCCTAGAATTTCGGAACTATAATGTAAATGATTATTTGTTTTTGCTTTATAATAATAATAAATAAATAGTTCGAAAACAAAACTCTTACATTTACTAGGGCTGAAAAATTATTAATATTCCTAGATGTGACACGACACCCGGGTCAAGCCAAGTTTTTTCACAATTATGACACGCCGAGCTAAAAAGGTTACCCATCACTGGACTAGACGAATCAGGCGCCCATCTACTTAATACGCTGATGTTACGATAGGGGAGATTTGCAGTCTCGGTTCATCAAGGAAGGACACGGAGCTGTAAACTGACCGAAAAAGAGACGTTTATAACCACAATAATAATAATAAAAGGACAATTTATAAAACGATGTTTAGGGAGCAAACTCTTCTCAAAGGCGCTTTAACTCGGGATTCGAACCCACTATTATCGACAGATTAAAAATATTACAAAATAAATACATAAATAAGTGGAGTATAAGGATACGAAGGTAGTGACTGCGGCAATTAAATTAGTTACTTCCCCGCATCTACGTATTCAACACCTTAGATAAGAAAGGAGAATATGTGGCAATATAAGCTGAAACCGCATAAGTTAGTCGATTGAAATCCTTGTTGCATAGGAGAAGCAGCTTCGTGCCATCTCCACTCCTACTTAAATCTCTTGAAACTGGTCCCATTGATCCTTCGACAATTTTATTATTAATATCAATAGGTACACTTATTTGTACTTTCTTTTTACTGGCAATTATAAATTTTGTATTTGATATACAGAATACATATTATCACGTGGTGTCTCTGACGGGGTAGGCAGAGAGGAGAGAGCACCCAACTTCCATATCGCACCACACATCTTCTACATCCATTCACCTTCTCATACAGCTCCTACGACTTCTCTGTTTTCTTACATTTCATCCTTTCAAAATATACACTTGATCCAACCATACTTTCCTTGGTCTTCTTATACCACCACTTGCGCTCATATTTGCACTGTATATTTATTTTGTTAGTCTTTCTACATTAATTTATTCCACATGGTCACACCATCTCAGAATGCTTATCTTGATCGTACTTAATATTTAACCTCACATTCATCCCTGATCGATTCATTCCGTATTCTGTCATACATTATCACCCTATGTATTCGTCCCACGTGCCCAAACCATTTCAATTGATAAACATTCAATACAGCTTAATACACTTGCCCAAACCATCTCAATTGCTTTATATTAAATACAACTTGACAACCTCCGTGACCGAGTTAGTAAGACACCTATCTCCAAGCCCGGAGGTTGCGAGTTCGATTACCGTTGGAACCCAGATTTTTTTTAAAAGGATCCCAGTCTTGTTTTCACTTAAAACCTCTTTAACATATTTCTGGTTGGTTGGAAGATATTGCCACGTGGCAATAAGCCCGCTAGGTTGTACTGCTTACAACGTAAGTGTAATACAATACAATACATATTCAATGCAAAAATATATCATTTCGAGATTTACATTTACAAAATAAAATCAAGTGTCATCAAAAGGGTACGACAGCGTGGGTTGTATAAAGCAGCTCTCATTGATGATGAGTAGCGTTCCAAAGGAGCGTGGGCAAGAACGATGGAGCTGTTGTACGGGTGGCCAAGAGAGTAATGCAGCGCGTGCGCCATGCCCTATTACAAATATTGGCTCACTGGCCGCTAAACAGGAGGCTTACTATGGATTTGTTTACACCACCCACAGAAAACAGTTTTCCAATACTAAACGAAGACTACAAATAAATTACATGGTTGATCGATAATATGATATTAATAAGTTTTTGTTGTTGATTTTTAGGATTGGGTTTAAATGATACAATACACATTTATGCCTGCCTGTCAGACATTTTGTTATATTTCATTCAATTTATGAAGTGTCTCAAAAAAATGTATATTAACTTTTACATCATGATGTTTACTTGAAATTGCTGCAGGAATTTGTCATACCACGCATTAGTGAGGAGTTTAGGGATGAAAAGGAATTTTATTTCTACCAAGATGGAGCACCTCCCCATTACCTTCGTGATGTGAGATAGCATTGAATACCCCCGCGCTCCCCAGACCTCACGTCAACGGATTTTTTTATGGGAACTCAAAAAAAAAATCAAGTTTATCGTACATACCGGCAACAGTTAATGAATTGAGAGCGGGCATTGAAAGAGAATGCGCCCAAATACAAAAATAAATTATCCTTGATGTTTACGAATCCACGTTAGCAGCAGTGCATGGACCAGAACGGTCATCAATTTGAGCTTTCGCGATAGCAAAAAAATATCTCTATGTTCTTTAATTTGTAGTTTTAATCTTATTTATACATGTATAAATATTGAATTGACAATAATTAAAATTGTGTAATTTTATCGGATAACCGCGAGATCATCCAACACAATATTTTGAAACATATATTTATTGTAAATTTAAAAAAATCAAATTAGGTATCAACTAGTACGAGTAGATTGGAAAAAATGTATGAAGTGTGTCTACGTGTATACTTAAAAAAGGTTATTTTTTTGTTTTAAGCTTTCACTTCAAACAAAATTTAATTTTTGTAACAAGTGCGTCCAATATGTATCCGGTGCAGAAAACAAATAAATTAAAACTTAAAACACAAAGTGACTTAATGCATTGAGAAATAAAATAGTTTCCAGTATGCAATGAGAGCTGTATATACAAGTATATTATGTATAATATAATATTTATCGAAGTTTCTCAATTTTGTTCTCGGCAATCTTCTTTTTAAATAATTTTAATCACGTTTGTTAAACATTATAAAACATTTACATATTATTATATGACGACATCTGCGGTCTAGATAAGACGTATGTCTTCCAGCCAGAGGATTGCGGATTCAATACGCGTTGAAACACAGGTTGCAGGACATCATTGCAGGTACCCATAGTTTGGTAAATAGGAGACTTGCTATCCATTTTTGGCAACCCGGTATAAAATATACTTTCACACATTATTTCCTCAAAGTGTATTTGGTGGCGCTTATGAGATGCCATTTTTAAATAAAACAAAATACTCCAGAGGGGATATTATATAGTATGACGAAACAGCGCAATAAAATTCATACCTTTTTAAGCTACATGACCAAAAACATACTTTTATGAAATAATGCCAAGTTTTTAATCTGAAATTAATGGGCCCGGTGGCTGAGAGACAATATTGTCTTCGGTCCTAGTAAGCCAATTAGAACCTCTGGAGTAGGCATGGAGCTTGCGGTTCATTATTGAAAGTGTTGGCAACACTACCGCTCGGCGAGTGCGAATATTGTTACCAGATGAACTCTTTTCCATACTGGCACCCTTTTTTGTTGGGTTACATCGGGAATTGAACCCGAAACCCCCGGGTAGTAAACAATAATGTTACCACTAGGCTACAACGCTCACCAACTGTGTCACTCAAATAATTCAATATCTCTAAACCACGCGTCATTGAGGTTTATCCATCATATTTGTTCAATTAGTTGGTACATATCATAGCACAGCATAGAGGATAATTTCTTACACTGTTGTAATTGTGGGGAACATAAATACTAAGAGTCTCTAATATTGCTTGGATGAATGGGAGTTGACGAGGTGAGAGCAGTGTGCATGGATAGAAAAATGTGAAGATCTGTATTTTCAGCCTACCAAAAAAGGGGCATTACGTGATGGTATGCATGTATATATGCAAGTTTTTAGTTAAATTTATATACTGTAATTTATTTATTTTTTGTTTACAAATAAAATCGTTCTTCATAAATAAGTACTTTTTACTTCTGGAGTAAACTCGAAAAAGATTACGAGTATGACACAAAATTGAGAAACACTGGAATGTTGAAACATGTGTTAAGCTGAGTGCCCAAAAAACACTTGTCATAACTAATGAGCAACAAGTCTAAGCGGACCAGAAAAGGACATAAATATAATAGTTCAACAACTCATCAATGCATAAAAAATGCTGTTATTGAAGAAATTCATACATTTTTCTAATAGAAGAGTATTTTTCTATTTTCATTAACATTTTCGATGATTCTCCAAAAAAAAGTTTAATTTGAACGGAAAGAGTATATCTGCATCGCGTTGTAATACTCGTATTAAAATAAATATCATTTAATAGCATGATTGGAACAGAGTAGCGTTTTAACATGATTTTAACTCGACACCGATAAGAACAGTGTTTAAAATTCCACATATTCTCTACCATCATTAAAAATATTTAACATGCGCTCTCAGCTGTTTACTCGTATATTATGACTACATTGTAAAACCTGTTACAATATTATCTACTATCAAACAAATACGAGTATATACGAGAAATTTCTAAAAGAGAAAAATTGTTCTTTACACATTTTATACTTCAGTCAAACAATAAATCAAAATAAAAGTATATATTTGCAACAGCAAAAATAGACTGTACTGTGATTTTCAACTATTACCATCATAAAAGTAATTCATTAATCTGGAAGAAATCGTTCGTTTGAAAATACATAAATACCATCACGCCATTTTCCTGTCGGGATATGCAGAGAGGACAGAGCACCAGACTTTCCTATCTCGTCACACATCCTTAGCCTCTTCTACATCCATACTTTCTCATACAACTTCTACGATTTCTCTGACTTTCTACGTTTCCTCCTTTCAGAATATCATTCACTTGATCCAGCCATACTTTCCTTGATCTTCCTCTCACACGCCTTCCACATACTCACCTTAACATATAACTTCAAAACGAATTAAACGATTTCATTATAATACAGTGAAAATTGTATATACTCGTAATTTAAAATAACAATAGTGTAACGTAAAATGAAGATACTCGTAATACAGAGTTTGAAAATAATAAATCAATATCCACTAGTTATTGTATACTCTCTCTTTGATGTTTGTAAATCTTTACTAACTGGGGTTAGGGAAAAGTTAATTTAAATAAAACAAGAGCATTTTAATTAGTATTTTTATTAATTACAAGTTAGAGCAGAGCTATGAAATTTTGATATTCATAAAGCGCCTTATTCTTGCATTTACACTTTTTAGTCGGAAGAACCGCAGCTGAGCACGATTTTTCATATTCTAGAACGTTCACTAACGATGAGCAGTGGAAGTACACAACTACTTCTAGGCGAAAGTAGTACAGCGCCTTCGAGAAAAGAAGAAGAATCTGAATTGAAAATTATGCTAATCTAAGCGATGAACTCAAGAGCTATTTGTATTTCGTAAAGTAAGTTAAGCCCTTATAATAATGGCTTAAAAACGTTTAAAATATCCGCCTTAACAAATCCTCTAATTTATTCTGAAATGGCTAATCATTGTTACCGTGAGAATCATATTTTTTCTATCGATGATGCCAAATTCTTACATATCAGTGGTAACGGAAATAAATTGGACAGATTAGAGGCCCTAGAAATTTCTAAGTCAGTACACCGATCGGAACATCTGTTGAACAGTTATTTCCCAAAAATCTCTCCGCTCTTGTCCGAAATTGTCCCGTGCCTCCCTCACCCCCCAGCTTCCAACCGTTGAAGCGTGTATATCGGTACCAGTTCGAACAGCATTTAGTCTTGTTTGCGCTCCCCTGAAGATGAGGTGAAAGCCTTGAAACCGGTAGGGTTATACCGTCACAAAAAAGTGGAATAAACAGTGTTTGATAAAAATAAATTACAATGTTTAAAATATCTGCTCACCAATCACCAATCACCTTAGCATCCAAGTATCAGACGATCAGTACGAGTATTGTGATGCAGCAGTATCCACGTCCATTTGAAGAATAATGAGTATTATTAAGATTACCATAAGTCATGAATATCTCAGACCCCGGCCGTGTGGGAATCCTAAGGCTTAGTTATATTTTACTCGTTTCATTCTCACGGGAACTTCGGCAACTACGCAAAACTACGAACAATAGACGCAATGCGACGTGAATAATAAGGATTTTTTTTATTTTCTGACTTTTAATTGTATCGCTTCGACTGGAATTGGATTTGCTAAAAAAGATGAATTTTATATTTTCGAGTTGAAGAATTCTGTTATTTGTGAAACATGTTCTAAGGCGACGGAAAGGTGAAACGGGATATTAACAGCTTGTTGCAAAAGGAAATAAAGTCGATGGGGCACTGAAAGACTATCCAAATAAAGCAATGTCAAGATCTGCTAAAATAATGGTTCATAACAGTGTATTAGAGTCAACGTCGATGTTGATGTACGAGTATGTGAGTGAAAAATTAATGAACGTGAAAATTAACGAGTCGAGTAAATGTAATGGAAATGTATCCACTGAGAAGAATATGGACGGTATACGAAAATTATGTGTACACGAAGTATAAAAGGTATGAAATGTTTGAGAAGTCATAAAAAAACGTGGCACAACGTAATTCATCTAATTCTAAAAGAGGGAAGAGAAAAAGTCTTTATAATATGACAGTATGCATTACGAGGTATATGGAAGTAGCAGAAGTGAAATGTGTGTTAGGATAGAATAAAATGGATATATGTTCTCTCTGCTTACACCCATAGATGCACGACCTTTTTTATATTTCTATTCAGAAATAACGTCGTATATCGTTTAATACACTACACATTTTCTGAAAACTTTTGAATAATCTCACCAAAGAATTCAGTTTTTAAAGACGCTTCCTTAATATAGCCAGTCTGAGAGAACAAAAGGAAAAGGAATAAATTTCATAAGGTATTATTGAAAATTAAAATTTTCCGGAGACAACGCGATCATAGACATACTCGTACTTCAATGTCTTTATACAAAAAAGTTACTTCATTACTCCGAGAAAATAAAACAAATATTTTGAATCGATGAACTTTTGATTAAAATAAATAGTACGAGTATTGTACCGAAAGCAATTATAATTTCAGTATTTTAAAGTACTTCAAAATAATTTCATTCTGGGCAAATAATAAAACCTAAATTGTTTTACTTGTACGAGTACTTTGGAAAAAATTACAAATTCAAGAATTACACGAACTGAACAAATAAAATACAATGTCGTAGTGATAATGATTTTCAAGATCGGTGGGAAAAATTCTAAAAAAAATCTTTGCTTGAAATAATTCTGAAGAATAACTTGAGCCTCAATTCAGTTTTGTTCGATTCCTCCACCATCAACGCAGATAAGGGAACAAAAAAGTCACAATCCAGTCCAGCGCGATCTACACGAAAAGATCGAAATATTATTTATTTATTAATGAGCTCGAAGTCATTTTATGAAGAAGGTGGTACTGCCCAAAGAGGCTCCTGGAGGGTGAAAATAATAGCACTGACAATCAGGGGCGTAACTAGGTATGTTAGCGCCCGGCACAGTAAAAAAAAAATGCGCCCCTTACGTAACACAAATCTTGAATATTTGAAGCGATTTGAGCATGTAATTAGGTAGTTATGGACAAATGTATTAAACTTAGAAATATTAAATTCAACGGTGCTCAGTTACTTTGATTTAGATATACTGATGGATCAAAATATTTTATGTTTTGTAGTAATGCTTATAATACCAAACAACATAAATTTATTTTATAAATTCGCGTTGCAAGCTTTCATATTCACAATTGCTTCAATAATTTCATTCGAGTCAGTAATTACGGTGATTGAGTATTGTATAGATTAAATGCGTAAGCTCGTTCTTATTTCATTATTGATCCAAGGTAGTTTTTAATTTTAATATGTTTAAGTTACGTTCAGCTAAAGCTACTGGGAAAAGTTGAGAATATTCGCAACTTAATTTCGATGTTAAGATAAGGTTTCATTCATGATTATGTTGAGAAGTTCCAGAGAAGTAACGGTTAATCTAGATTCTCCGATTGTTTTTGGAGTTCGAAACTCTCAATTTCAACGAAGTTTAGGTTATGCGCCCTAACCCGGGATACGCCAGGGACTGCTGCCTCTCTCACCCATCCATTGTTTCACTCCTGGCGACAGTGTACTTAAAGACCGACGTCGTGGGAGAAAGAATATAACAATAGAAAAGGTACTCCTCGAATCACTGACAAAAGACTTACTGCGCAGAAAAACTCGCAAATTAAAAAAAATATTATTATTAAAAGACCTCGCTTCGTTCAAGAAAGAATATAACTTGCAGAGCAGTGAGTATAACAGCCCCGTAAGTCGCCAGTTGTTTCGTAGAAATCTTCGAATGCAGCAAAAATAGTTACTTGAACACAAACATCAGCAAACTTAGGTTTACATCAAAGTATTTTTAAAGATGTTTATTTCACTTTGTATCAATCGGTACTTTCCTACGGTATAGCTGTTTGAGGGAGTCGCACTTGAACCCTCTAAAAGTTTCCTAAAAATTAATCATAAATACATAAAAATAACTCCTTGTACTCGTATGTTATATATAACTAAACACATAAGATTGTGAAAAGGACAGTCAGAGAAGGAAGATGATTCTCACAGTAAATAAACTTATCAAGTGGCTTGAGACCTGAATTTAAACAGCCCAGGAAGTTGTCAGTAATTTCTTATACGAGTAGTAATTAATTATAATTAATAGTCTTGATGCTTGAAAATGAATAAATCAGTCGAACTATATAGTATTTGGATTTATGACTACCGAAATCCAGGCGATATGTATTATAAAGCAGTAAAATAATCCTGAGTCATACACTCAGTGTTTCTACTAATTATAATCATTGATCTACTAACCTATCTCAGATACTTTACTCTTGCTTTATAAATATTATTTTCTATATCGTAACTTTCGTTACGAAATATCGATGCGTATCTCACGCTTCAAGATTTCGCCACATGCCGGTATGACATGCGCGAAACACAGGTGCTGAAATACAAAGTTCGAGTACCTGTTTCTGCAGCACATACCTTTCGTTACTCAGTTTATCGTATTCAATGCGATCGCATTTTTATTTCTAAGCAAATAAACAACAACTTTTCTAACATAGTTCATAACAGAAATAAATGACTAAACAATGTACGAGTATAATACTTACAAAACTATGGATTGTATTGTTTTAACGATATCCAGACTATATTTGTAAAAAAATATTAATAGTGTACAGTTTCAACATTGACATATATGAGCGTGACAATTGAAAGTAGATAATGTATTAAAGGGCCGAATAAATATAGTGAAACTGCACACACTAAAAAGAATACGTGATGTAACAATGTATGAAAGAATAAGAAATGTAATTATCAAGTAGATCAAATGAATGTGAACTTAAAACTAATGTGATAAATAGGGTAAAAAAGACCATTTCGAAGTCTGGTTTGGACATGTTGTTTGAAAGACTGAGTAAAAAAATGTATAATGCAAGCATAAGTGGGAGTTGTAGTAGAGGACTACTACCGAGAGAGTTGATTGGACCAAGTGAATTGAATTTTGAAAGAAGGAAATGTAAGGTATAAGAAAAATAGAAGATGTATGAGAAGATGTATGGATGTGCAGGATTCGAAGGAAGTATGTCGTGACATGGAAGTATTTTCCTATTCCAACAGAGAATGGTATTATGGTTTGTATTTATGTATGTATAAAGCGACGTTTCTTAATCTACTAGTATCATCAATATAAAATTTTTGTTAAATCTCGAAAATAAAATAAAATTAGTTTTACGCCAAAAAAATTTTTTTAAATTTTAAATATAAAAGTTACAATAAATGACGAAAATTTCGTACAATATCTTGATCTAGGTAACAAAAATGAGGATTTTGCCTGTTACTCCTAAATTTTTTTCGTCTTTTTAAATTCACGGTATTAAATCTAATATGACAAAATTAGTTATTTTTGGTTGAGATAATACGGTTTTATTCTATTAAAATAATTGTTAATTTAATTAATTTATTACCGAGTTTATGCTAATTTTATTCGAAAAGATTTGAATTTTATTAAATTTTCTGAAAACGATTTTACAATCAGGAAATCTACATAACAATCTGAATACATTGTTTTGGAATTTATTTAGTATTTTATCTACTCTTGAATTTATAAAACAAAAGCTGATTGAAAGAAATTGGTTGAAAGGAACAAATTCGCTAAACGTATTTGCGTGAAATAGTTAAAAAATAAGAAGTGTCACTCTTTGGAATATTTTTCGTTTTTGCGCCTTTGGAGTATTTTAAAGACACTTCGCGAAAGTATTTTTTTTTGTTAAATTAACTATAGAAATTTGTGTTCATAGAAGTTAAATTTTTTTCGGTTAAAACAATTTACCCTGGTAAAAGTATTTTGTATTTAATATAAGTTGATATCGTGATGTTATGTGAATTCATGAAAAAACTTTTACAATCTATTTTGTCATTTCCGGAGCTTTTAGCTGAAGGATGGTAAATAAGGTTATAAGAACAACTCCCGTGCTTTCGATAGCTGAGATATTAGTTTAAACCATTGTTTATCAATCTGTAGTTTCCATCACTAAGATTTTGGTTTAAACTATCGTTTCTCAATCTCCATTTCATTTACGCGACCCCCAATGGGGTCGGATAATCGGCATTCCTGGAGAACGATACTCAAGGGATTGAAAGTATTAGAGATTTGATTTTTATTCAATGAATAAATTTATTAGATCAAAAATACTTAAACTTATATGTGGTTATCGACGGACCGTTTCTTAATAGATAAGAATCTTTTAAACAAATAATTTATCACCTTTTATTTGTGCTGATTCTCGCGAAGAACATTTCTCCCTTCTATAGACTAAAATAGATTCTTTATAGCTGGAACAATTTGCCGCAAACGACGCAGTTCATCATAATAGATTAGGAATGGGCATGGGTAGGGTGTCTGCGAGGAGTCAATTTGGTCTAAATAGGCAGTTGGAGAGGAGCCAACTGTCTCTTATAAAATCAGGACAGGATTTAGAGGTTTGTAGGCCGGAGACATTGTTGTCATTCCCACTCGTTCTAAACTGTTAAAACTTATATACACTTTCTGTTTAAAACTACAAACTAATATTCAGTCGTGAACGAGTATGAGCTACCCCGTGGATAGGCAACGATGTACGTGTGGTTTATTGTATGATATAACCATTCTTCCAGGGATGAATACTTTTTAAAATAAAATGATTGTGTTGAATATAAAATATTGGGGATTTTTTCTCTATTCGTCTATTGCTATAGTACTTGCTCCAAACAGCGACGAGATTTGTTTCTTCATAGTTAATATTTGGTTGTCCTATCCCATCTTTCTTTTCATTTCTAAATCATTGGTTGACAATATTGACTCTTTTTTTCATCTTTTAAGTTTTTTTTCAACCTTTCACCAAGGAATTGGCACTTATCTATGTAACTCTTACCTGGTTGGTTGAAAGAGATTTTCGTATGACAATAAACTCATCATTTGTATATTTTACTATCAAGTATCTAAAGAAAAAAAAAATATTAACTCGACGCACAGTACACTTTCTAAAAATGCTCAGTAATATAAATCCAGCCCTGGAAACACTAATTTGGTTACGACTTGACACTAACCACATACGGCTGCTTGACTGATAATGTATAAAAGGGAGACGTGGACACACGTACAAAGCTGTTGTGGTATCGAAAGTACCGAATATAGGCAATCAATTATTAAAATATAGGGACACGAACAGAATTTAATCCCAAGTGTTTAGAAACGTTTCCATGTGGTAATGGTAATAATGTTATGTATTGAATACTTTTCACTTCAACCGCAAATAACTTTCTCCGTTATTTAAACTATGATTGAAAATTTGAGATGGCAAATAGAATCATTGTTTTATACACTGCATAATCAAGAGTTTATATATTTCACATAAAAATCAATAGAAATTTTATTTGAATTGCTTGTAAATTAATTGTATGATTTAAATGTTTTTAATTTAATCAATATAATTATCTTTCCACGCGAAAGATTTGAAAAAATTAATACGCATTTATTATTTTTATATTATAAGGAAATATACTTGATCAAGTCGTAGAAAGAAGGTTCAACGTATTCTAAAATAAAATAAGATTTATCTCATATAAAAACGAAAGAATCATCCGACTCTCAGCCTTGTAACAAGACAATAATGTACCCCCCCCGATATGATTGTTTATCCTCCATCTCATATGGTCATGCAACTTTAGCATCCCTTGTAGGGTTGTAGAGCCTTAGCGTCACTTTTTGTTTAATGAACCGAACAATTATTTACGCCATCGCAAATTCAGATTATTTTTGGTGCCGTATCCACGAACTGAGTTAATAAGAACATTACTACTCACACACGGAATGATCTTGTTAAATGAATTTTATAATATCGATATCTTCTACATCTCGGTGAATAAATTGAGAATTAACTTTGTAGGTATAACTATGTCACTTCACAGGGAAGCATAAGTTACGTTGTTATTTGATGTAGTTGGGTACAACCTGTAACAAATATTAAATAAAATAAATAAATACATCTAGAACGATCTTCCTTCATGCCGACCAGTCCCTCGCCAACTCCTCATGTAAGTATTTCTTCATTCATTCGAACTACATAACTAAACAATATCTGAGTACTCATCACATCACCATTAAGTTCACTTTTTTTTTTTTTTTTTAATAGTAGAGTAGATATGACCGAAGTCATAGGTATCCTTATGCCATCGAACACTAGGCGGAAAAAGTGCCTGTGTCGTTCGAGGAGAGTAGCACAGCGCGGATTTTGAACCGACGACCTTCCGCACGGAAGTCCAGTGCGTTACCGTGCGACTATGCACCTCGCGCGACTATTCGTCTTTAATAAGTTAATTTCGTATTTTGTCATATATTGTTTAGTCATTCTAAAACATTTATCAGGCTCCTTATGAAAAATTATTCGGAAAGTATAATAAATAAACTTTGAAACCTAACTTGTGTGCTTTGCTAGGTCTGCCAATATGTTTGAATGGTGGAATAAGATTTTGTCAATTGATTCCGGTCCATCATCAAGGTATTAACAATTGGAATCGGATAAGACCTTGGACTAGTGAATAAGAGTTTGGCAGCGGTTTAAGTCTCGTATTTATATCTGATTTGGGGTCACGACCTGGGCGCAGCGCAACAGAAGAACAAAGACCGACTCGACAGAGATAGCATCTCAGCCGAAATGTCTTCAGGCTATACGCTACACGTGATGCTGACACATCAAAGGAGATGCACGGCATATTTATGACAATTGGTCACGAAAACCGTGAAAGAGTGACTGTCAAATTTCTACAAGTACCAACATTATACTGAGATTAAAAACTACATATTTTATCGGTTATCTACAATTAAAAAATGCTGTGTACTCATGAAGAAAAATCCCGAGGATTGGAAATCCTCAATAATGTTTTTTTTTTCGAATTTCGTGTTAATTATTTTACATTTTTATCAATAACTTGAAGCTAATACGAGGGTTGCTACTTAAGTTTTGAGACAGACAAGTAAAAACAAATATTTATCATCGAAAATGGCTTTATTGTTTTTCAAAATACTCTCCATAAACATCGATACACTTTTGCATGCGTTTGAACCAATTTTCGAAGCACTTTTTTCACTCCGAATGAGGTAACTTCAAAACATGCGTTTTGAACGCATCAACCGCTTCTTCAGGCGTCGAAAAACGTTGACATCGCTTCAGCCATGTCCATACAGTTTATCATGCAAACGTTCCAATTTTAAAAGTGTTCACTCCTCCGTCTTCCAAAGTTTGATTCATTTGGTAGTGCCACGTTTTTTTTTAGGTCTTCCCAAACTTCTTATACCTTATGCACTTTTCGTCTAAATTATTTTTGTACACCCCACCCCTTTTTGCCTTAAACTCTGCATCTTCTTTCAATTCGCCATTCGTTCTTTATGTCCTCATTCCTTATTCTGTCATATATTGTGTCTCAAAGTATTGATAGTGGGTTAATAAGATGGAATGATCATTCAAACAGTGAAAATAAATATATAGATCTTAAAACCTATATTTAAATTTATTTTAAATAATAATGAATTTCTCCAATTTTCAAGCCGTTTTATAAATAAAATAAAAATGTATAAATCGGTGTCTTTTATTCACTCGTGCAACAGTTTTAGAATAGCAAAATTGATTATAATATAAATTAAGATCATATCTTTACGGCATTTTAATACGACCTCAATGTTATAGCTTCAAAATATTCAACATATTCAGATAGCCTTCAGGGACTTGTTATATATGAAAATTGCCTATCGAAGTAACATAATCTATAAATATGAAATTAGTATTGAGATTATAACATTTCTATAACGTAGTGTAATGACTATAACTATAAGGACGTATTTATTACATAAGGCTAACGCTGTTAAAATGCTACTGATAAAAATCTATGGTGCGTCAATGTATGGAATTGATAAGAATACCAGTCTTTAATAAGATGAGGAATAAAAACGTAAGATGGTTTGATGGTGGTAAAAACTTAGGTGTATCTGTTAACCTGACTTCGAAAAAAAAGTAAAATTAGAAACATAAATAATAGAAAACTGTGTGTAAAGAGATATACGAATGTAGAAGAAACGAAAAGGAGTGTGTGTTAGGTACAAAAATGAAAAGAATTGTTGTCGTTGCCTACCATACTTCGATTGTATATACGAGTACTATAACATCTTATAGTTCAACTTTAAAAAAAGAGGAAAATATTTATATGTCTTATTTTAAATTGTAATACGTGTAATTTTTCTAAATAAAATTCGAATTATATTTTTAATTATAATCCAATTATTTCAGTTTAACAAAATATTTTGTCATGTTTTTCTGAGTAAATAAATTCTGCTGAAATCATAAAAATGTGCCAATTCACTATGACATTAGAATGGTTATCAACACAAAATAACCTTTTAAAATTTCAACATAAAATAACTATTAAACTCGTTTTGACCTCTTACTTACATGTTTTGAACTCATTTCTAGTTTTTAGTAGATTGTAATGTGTAATAAGTTTTTAATGAAAATAATCAATATATATACGAGTATATTTAAATATCTAATTAAGGCACTATAAATTTAAAGCCAGTTTATAAAATCATTAAATGTAAAAAAACAGTCTTAGTTGGATTTTTTATATCCAGGTTACTAGTTGCCGAAACACAACAAACGACTAGGCAGTTGACCTCCAAAGACCCTCTAAGAGATTGAATGAAAGGTGGGAGTTCATCTACCTGCTGAGGCCTTCCGTATAAGAAATATACCAAAACTGTAGGTAAAATGAAGAATACATTTGTGATAAATATATTTATAATTATTTTACAACACGTTGATTGTTTCGTGAAATTATTCATTTTATATACTAAGAAACTAAAGCGAAATTATTCTTCATAATAATTTAATTCAAAAGCTCAAATAAAGACGCTGAAATTATTTAAAACCGTCGACTCAATTGATATCAAATTTATTATTATTTTATAATTTTGATAATTCTAATATACCTTTTCAAGGCAGTAATTCTTTGAGAAGACCAAGAGAGTGCTTCATAGGCCATTTGCTGGCTGGACTGAAGAAATTATACAAAAAAGAAAAATGGGAGAAGAGGACCTAAGATCATCCGAGACAGAGACAACGTTCGAGAGGCTAAAGCTCTGCGTGAGTTACACGGTCATCAGAAGTAAATAAGAAAGTAAGTAGACTGTGCTCACTTAACTTGAGAGATAACTTATGTTTTAAAATCGTTGGTAATTGTAGTGATTAACTTTATAGTTGTTAACAAGCCCATAATAATTTCGAGGTTTTGTGATGTATAAAATAACTTCAATTATATTATGTGAAAAGAGTACGATGATCAGTAGTGGATAGTTACATTAATACGAGTACGTGGGAAACTTTCGTAATTAATAGGTATTATGAACTTGCATCAGCGGTCTGGCAATTAAAATAAAACCCGGAGATCGGTCCTTTTTTATGGCAAATATTTCACGCACAATCCCCTGTAATATTGTTTTACACTACAGTTAGTTAATAATTTATGTTTTCATACTTGTTTGTTATATCATCATTACTAATCTTACTTCAGGGATCTTTTTCGGAAGACATAATTATGAATGAATCGAGGAGCAATTGAATTAAGAAATTTCGTATTCGGTTCAGGATTCATTTCAGCTTAGAAAAATACCTTTCGCAAGACACACGTGTTGACAAATATTTAAAAGCTTTAAAAACGTGATTATATAAACGTGACGGTAGAATATAAAAGCAACATGCCGTATAGATTTTGATTTTTCTCACAATTCTAGCCCAGTTTCCTAGCAATCGTAGATATTCGCAATGTTAGTGTAAATTTCGTCGTGCGTAGAGCTAATCGTTCATTAACTATAAAAATCTAAAAGTTCCCTTAAAATTACATTTTAATGATATCACGTGGATAGTAGATAAACTATCACAAGCATTTACATGATCTTTCCCTCCCCTCGGAGGGCTGGTGGAATAGTGCATTTAATTTTATTTATTAACGATTTTTTTTTATTTGAAACCAAACACTGAATATTTTGACCCGATCCTACTAAGTGCTAACCAATCCAATATCACTGTCAACTTTTTTTTATCAATTATTATCAATATAAAAATCCAAGAAATTTAACTACATTGATTTTGGAACTGAGTGAGTGATGAACACAGCGATATCGAACATAATTAAATTGAAAAAAATTAAATAACACTACGAAAATACACCTCCATATTTAAAACTAAAAAATGGCAAAGTTGTATTTTCTCAGATGATGGAAAAATTAAGAGGGATATCGAACGGTGTACAAATCGAACGGTGTATGCACAAAAACATACATACTCGAATCGGAGAGTATCAGAATCTGCTAAAATTATTTCAGTGCCAACTTTGATGTATGGGAATGAAACATGGACGTGGAAAAATAGTGAAAAGAGCCGAATAAATGCTGTAGAAATGCGTGCACTGAGAAAAATACATCGGTTAACAATTTATGACGGAATGAATATGAACTTAAGGCTGATGTGATGAGTAAGACCAATAATAGCACTCTGAAATGATTCGAGCATGTGGAACGAATGATTGAATAAAAACTATCAAAAGAAATTTGCAGTGCAAATGTGAGTTAAAGGCGTGGTAGAGGAAGTTTAAGGAAAGTATGATTGAATCAAGTGAATGATGTTTTAAAATAAGGAAACGTAGAAAGTCAGAGAAATCGCAGGAGTTGTATGAGAATGTGTATGGATATAGGAGAGGCGAAGGATGTATATCGATATACTCAAGTCTAGCACTGCCCTCTCGTCCTAAATAACGTGATGGAATGTATGTATGTACAAAGTCTATCAAAAAAGAATGCTATTTTTTAATCAGTGTAAATAATCATAAAAGGACAATTTATACAGCGTCGTTTACAGAGCAAACTCCCCGAAAGAACGCTTTAACTCAGGATTCGAACTTCTGAAGAATTTTGCTAAGACTTCCCAAAAAGGATTTTCAAGTGGCACGCCACGCCACTCATATATTTGACACTAGGAGGTATGTTAGACCATTTCATACCACAGGACCAGCAACGGCAAAAGCTCTATCATAATACCCCGTCCTATTGAATTGATTTGGAACAACCAATATAAACTGTAAACTTTCTTAACACTCCGCAAATGGAGGGAGATATCGTTGTAATGTGAGTTATCATAAATAACGATACTTGAAATGCTAACAAAGCGTTCAATGTCCTCGACAATTAGGTACATAATGTATTCAAAAAGCAACGTTTACCCGCCGCACATAAACATATGGTAGATACTCGTATAGACACTAATACATCTATTCTCTTTAATGTCGCCTGGAATGCATATTGTGAATAGTGAACGTGTTTAGTAAAGAATGCAGAACGGACAAGAATACTCAGGCAGTTTGTGCAACACAGAACTACCAACATCAACAGGTAACTACATAATTTAACCAAAAGACAAAACAAGCTTGTCGGTGTAATTAGTAGGTTACCAAACAGTAGGTAAAGAGAAATTGATTTCTAATAGAAGTAGATATTAAAAGAGATTATTGAGACTATTGCACGAAATATGATCAGTGGATTTATTACAATAGAGCAATATTCTTCAATCAACCAAACAAATAAAAAACACAGTCGCTGATGAGGACATACAGTTTTTAAACTAAGAAAAAAATCATAACCAAACATATTTTATTCGTGTAAATAATAGGATACAGGAATTTATTTTGTTAATTAAGGTGTATGGCCGCGCGGTAACGCACAGGACTTACATACGTGCGGAACATCGCCAGTTCGAACCCTGCACTGTACTACTCCCCTCGAATGACACAGACATTATTCCGCCTAGTATTCGGGGTATAAGAATTCCTATGATTTCGATCATATCTATTATTTAAAAAAAATAGTCAAACGATTTTAAATATCACCAATAATTGGGAAAACGAAGGGGAGTTGGAAAGTAGAATACAGTAGATAAAAAGGAGAAATATGCACATTATTGAAGAGAAATATACTGATTTACTGGGAAAGCGCAATCAACCCGTTAGGTAATTCTGTATACAGCGAAAGTGTAATACAATATTTATTACACCCACAACTCACTGAAAATAAAATCTTATATTTTCAGTGCAATAAACGAATTAAGTTTAAAATAGTCATAAATACAGGTGTCCCAAAAAATATGATATATTATATATACGAGAACACAATTTGAGTTACTTTAAATTCAGTTTTTATAAAGGTAAATCTAAAATTAAAAAACATAGAGGTAGTTTTTTTTACTTATCGCAAATGCTCAAATTGATGACCGTTCTGTTCCATGCACTGCTGATTAAGTAAAATGATAAACATTATGATATATTTTTTATTTGGGCGCATTCTCTTTCAATATCTGCTCTCAATTCAATAACTGTTGCCTGTTTTGGGCCATGAACTTAATATTTGATGAGTCCCTCACATCACGATTGTAGTGGAGAGGTCCATCTTGCTGGAAATAAAAGTCCTCTTCATCCCTAAACTCCTTAAGAATGCGTAGTATGACAAATTCCTGCAGCAAATTCAAGTAAACGGTACGGTACAAAAGTGTGTATACATTTTTTTCGGACATCCTATAGTATTTATAGTGTATACACATATATTATATTCATATTGCCGTCATCTATTTAAAGGATAAACTAATAAGTATAGTCGATCTAGACGGATACTCGGACAATTGTACAACACAAACGGGATTTAATTAACCTCGATGACAAAACAGCACTAAATAGTAAGTTAAACCGATAGCTCTAAGATGTTGTTAGAGTCAACTGATTGGATAAACGAGTTCTTAAAACAACAAATCCCGTTACATCACCGCACTGCACAACACCGATACACACTTCCGCTGGAGATGAAGAAACAAACTGGAAATATTAATTTGCAAGTTAAAGAGAAACTGTTAGCTTTATGGGTACGTGTCCATGTCTTGTTTAACGTTTATTCAAATTATCTTCTTGCAGGGGTCGATTATACCTTCGTCGCAGTTGATCATACAGGACGGTTAGCGTGTAGTATGGATTTATAAGACAGATGTTTTCAAAGTTTACGCATAGGCTTAGTTTACGCAAACTTGTATTTTTTTATAATTCCCAGCGATATTATTGCATCAAAAACAAAAATATCCAATTGGTTAAGTTTTCTTCTTCTTCGTGTGCTATGTCCAGCCCCTTAGTATTGGTGGTAAAAATATCTGTCTTTAGCAGCATGGAACAGCTCATCGAGTGCCTGGGCATCTGCCCATTCGCGAATGTTGTGTAAGCAAGACAGGCGCCTCCTTCCAAGTCCACGTCAACCCTCAATTTTGCCCATCATTATTAGTTTTAGGAAGGTATATTTTTCTCTTATATGACGCAGATAACAACCTTTAAACAGTTTGTGTAATTTATAAAGGTCTGGTTCTGCACCTATACAACGCAATACCTCAGTGTTTGAGATACGATGAAACCAAAAAATTGGAATATTAGTAAAGAACAATTAGCCTTTGCAGATTGCTAAAGATTCAGCGAATCCTGACTCCAATTGCGACGAATTACCTCTGCAAAGCTACGTTTTTGGAGATAAGTGTAATACAAACTAAATATAGCTCAAAACATGATACAGGAAACATGTCTTATTTTATTTCCAAAATTTCAGAAATTATGTGGTTAAAAAAAGCCTCACCCTACTCCCTCAAAAAGCAAGTTTTTTTTATGACGACTAGAATAAAACCTTTATATACTATATATAACAAGGAAACGAAAAGTTTGAAAACTGTTTTATACGAAATTCGCTTTAGAGTGAATATATTTTATTCCCTGCATATTTTTATGAAAATACTTATAAGTAACATCAAAAACAGCTGTCAGTAACTAAATATATTTAATACCTCGTATTCATAACTATAAAACATTTTAAGATAATTTAGAAACACTTATTAAACGACGTTTGTATTATTTTCAATAACATCAACAAGTTAATAAAATTAAGAATGTACTTTAAAATACATGAAATAAAGAAAAATGAACACGTATACAAAACGGCCATAAAAAGCTGATAGATATCAAAATGTTCCCGATACAACAAAGAACATTAAAAAAGAAAGAAAAACAAAAGTTGAAGTGGACCAAAAAAATATATCATAGTTTGCCCATTAATGCAGCACCAAGCACCAAATAGAGTTCAAGGTCCCAAGCCGTGGCAATTGGTAATGGTAATAAATAAGTGGGGCCGATCTTATCGGAAGGCCGAAGTCACGACTTAAGAACCCCGCCAGTCCAGCTACCTTCCGATCCAGCACTCCCAACGTCTAGCAATCATGAGAGTTTTTGCTCCAGTCTCTCTCTTCCTGGGCACGCTCGCACTCGACCATCTCATTACTTCTTTACTAACTTAAATGGGTTTTTGGTTCAATTAAATCCTTTATGGGAACAAGTAGTTTAAATCACTTAAGATTGAGAGAAAAAAACTACTTTTCTGGATTTTCAGACAATGTATGCATGTATGGTATATTCATACCTAAGAATCTATGATAATGAATTACAAAGTATTTTTAGAGATAAATAATATGTGCAGAGTATTTATTATAAGAATTGATGTGTGGTCTAATGGTTACGTTCTCGTTAAGCAACATTCCTTGGGCTTGATCGCAGCGAATTCCGCTACAAAGCCTATTTATTTCAGACTTTATTTAATCTAAATTATTGTTTTTATAGCTTTATAGCGGTTTAGATACATAATCAGAGCGTAATATAAATCTACCCAACCATTGACTGTAGCAGATTACAAATATTCTATTGTCGTGGGACTTCTTTCATTTTATTCATTTAATTCATTTCTATAAAAAAAAATCACACCACAAAGTGAAACAAACGTATTTTTTAATATTCAAGAAATTAATTGATTTCGTTAATTTTATTTATTTCATTCATTCAATTCATTTTGTTCATTCCTTTCGTTCACACGTTTTATTAATTAATTTCATTCTTTCGCATCTTACCTTTCAACTTATCCTTATTGGCCGTGCGAATATATTGAAAAACATGGCTGGGAGATAACATTGAATGCAGCCCCATTAACCGTACCTTCTGATTAAGAACCACTGGAGTATGAACATATCTCGCAGTTCATTATCATATTTGTTGGCAAAGAAATTGAGTAATATTGTTACCAGACGAACTCTAAAAACCAGAACAGCTACCTTTATAATTTTACATAATTTTTTAGTACCCTCTGGAATCAAACCCGAAACTCCCGGGTGGAAGACAAGCGTTTTATTGATTACTTCACGGAGATTGTCAAACTATCAACATAGGGTGAAAAGTCCGATGGGTTTAGTTTAAAAAACTCGGAGAGAGTTAATGAAAAGTTAAATTTTTACTATTTAAAAATTCTTCTACAGTCTGACTTGCACTATTAGCCCATTACTTTTCTTACTACGATGATCACGGAACAATCTAGGTCCACACGGACGGGTTGCCCTAAGTAGCGAGCTGCTGCTATAACTGGACAGTAAAAGCTGTCAGCCTTGAAGACCTCACTTCTGTCTCTCTAGCTCATTTCTAAGCTTTATGCTGTGATTTGAAAGATTTTTTTTCTGCTTAGTATTCAAGATTTTTTTTAATAAAAATATTAATCTACAATGAATTGAAATTGTGACAGGGAAAATTGCTGTATTATCGTCTATATAATGACTTGATATGCTTAGTAAATTGAAAGGTGGGGAAGGGATTTGACTCGGCATTTGTTATTTTTCAATGATGTTATATTTTTGTGTTGTATTCAACTTTCGTTGTATACTCGTATATCATAGTACCTACAGCCTGGTGGGTTAATTGCCATGTTTTTTAAGAAAATTTATTTTCTAACATGTTTAAAATATCACAACACTTTAATAATATGACCGCTGAAATATTTTCTTTCAAATTATGTATATTTATGTGCGTGAAGTTGGCAACACTAAGCGGGAAGAACGGGATGAATATATGTTACAACCATATGCGAGAAGGACACACCTGACAAACTTATTGCCATGTGACTATATCTTCCAATCAGCCAGAAAGATGTTAAAGAAGGCTTAAGTGAAAACCATACTGGATCCCTTATTGAAAAATCGGGTACCAACGGAAACCGACCTCGAAACCTCCAGACTAGAAAACAGGTGTCTTTACCAACTAGGTCACGGATGTCTTATTATGATATAAATTTTAAAAGTTCAACTTTAAATAAAAACTTAATACATTTTAAGTCATTAAAAAAGATTTGTGTTCGATTATATTGAAAATCGATATGTTTGAGATTTCTGGACATTTGATAATTTATTTGAATATATCTGAGTTTCATTATAACTGAATACGGAATTTTATTTATAAAGGTTTTGGCTCTTACTTTGTGGATCTCCATATAAGAATATTTGAAAATAAATAACTTTGTAATTCGACTAATAACATTATTCCCCGTGACACGTGTTTCTACCTCGTATCTCGAAGCTCTATTCAAGTAAAATATAATAAGTGGTATAACAAAGTATTTTATTATTAAAATTATACAGGAATTTAATGATTAATTTTACAAATCAACGCCTGAATTATGACCATAAGACGCTCAATGAACCCTTAAATAAATACCAAATAATCGTCATTTTATATTATAATATAATTGATGTGATAATATATTACGTAAATAAATTAATTCCCAATATTTATTTAAACTGCCTTCATCTTTGGAATGTTGGTAACATCTTCAGAATCCCTGTTCGAAGTATAAGCCAATTTAAACCGACAACAATTCCGAAAAATCTATTTAAACATTTTAAACGTCAAAATGTATAAGTCATCAAAAGAAAAATGGTTAATTGTATTAACATGGAATATATTTCAAATATTGACACAAACGAGATTAAACTCGATTCCCTAACGACAAAGGAAATGGCAATTACAATTGTTAACTTCACCAAAATAAAACAATCAAGAAAGTGAATAAAGTTCCAGTCTGAAAACAACTGTCGTAAGTTGTGACAAAAGTCCAATTATATCTGGATCTCCCAGATGGAAAAGGTTGGCATTTGATTGCGAGGAAACCAGTTTCTGGTACTTTTTATGTGAAAACGTCTGCAAAGATAAATCTCGATCGCACATTTTAACACTTATAGACCAGAATACCAAGACTGATTGATCGTTATGGGTTTTAGCGGTCAACTGCCCAACCCGGAAGACGGACGGTTGGTGCTCCCAGTAAAAGCTACAATTCGCTGCAGATCATAAAAATAAAAAGCAATAATAATCACCCCTGGAATGTGGTAAGGAGCCAGACCCGAGGCATAATCTTTGACAAGGTTCATTATTCATATTAGTCGTATATCAGTTTTTCTATTACATGCCGAAGAGTCATCATTAATGCTAATATTGTTAAACTGTAAATATTTAAAAAATAAGATCGTGTCCTAAGCCTTTTATGGTGAACTTATTCATATGCTTTAAACATAATAACTATCGAAAAATTGCTGCATTTTTTTTTCACATACATAAAGATCAATGAAGATTTATTTCTCAATGGAATTTTATTTTTTTAAATATATAAAGAAGTAAATATTAGATCGATAATAATTCTTTTAATTTCCCAGGGGATTACGATAATAAATCCGACCTACGTAAATTTCCGTTATAAGCACATGCTTCCGAAGTATCATATGTAAGCCTGACTAGTGCACCACCACAGTATTATCAGTCGGGCCCAAGATCTAAGTGAATGTGATGGAATGCAAGAAGCCTGAACGAGTGGACATGTACGTGTTAAATAATTAGTATTAAAATAATTAGTCGTAAGAATTGTTATCTATTTGATGTTTGACATTGATCTTATATTTCAATAACCGTACTTTTCAATTTGCCAAAAAAATTATCCCCATAAATTTAAAATTCAAAACATTAAATAATAAATAAAACGATCTGGGACCTTCCAGGAATTGGAGGGGATCCGACTGTTTTATTGAATCCTGAACTCTAGAATGGTTGATTCTTTGCACCAATTAAAGCATCAACCTGTAAAAACAAGCTGTTTTAAAAGAAAAGGAACAATAAACTCCTCTAATATTCACAGAAATTCCTAAAAATTACTTGTCTTGCAACAGCTCATTAAATCGAGAGCACATCGTTCTTTAAACATTATTTCTAATTTGAATCACATGTATGTTTGTATTTTTAAGCTTTAAACAGAAAACTATATATGCAGTCTGTTGTTAAAAATTTTGTCACAAACTCGACAGTTATCATAAGTCATTCCAAGTGTTTTACAACCTATTTATAGATCAGAAGCGTTCGTTTCATAAAAAAATTGTTGGTTAATAGAACGCTTCATTTCGAAGTTTATTTCATAAAAAATAGTAGGTTGAAAACAGCTTTATTTCAAAGAGTTTATTTAAAAAAGAACTTGTTTGATGAGACAGCTTCACTTTAAACGAGTTAATTTCATAAAAAAATTGGTTTGCGACTGCTAACAAAATCAAGAGCAATCGTTCTTAAAACATTATTTGTTTATATTTAATCGCATTTTAAAGAGCAATTCACATTAATCAGGCCCTCATTAACAATGTAGTCACGAACTCGACAATAAGTCATTCAAAAGTGTCTAACAACCTATTCATAGCTCAGAAGCGTCGGCACATTGGCTATAAAGTGAGAAATGACTGCAGCGAGAGGCAACACAGCGTTTCCATGGACACCTGAAATAGTCCAGAAGATGATTTGTTTACTGGAGCCGGTAGCGCAGACGAGAGAGCAAATATTTGCAGCCGAGTTGTGAAGATGTTATTCCTTCGTGGTGTGACTTGATGGACGCTCTTGGACCACTAAAGGTTGACGACCCGTCCCAGGGCCGATTCCAGGTGATCTCAGCTCTATTTTGGTGACATTCAATTAATCTGAATGTTAACTTGGCTCTGAAACATTTATCTCGTGTTTGCTGGTTCATTTAATTTATACGAATACATCTTCAGTTTATTTGTTATTTCAAAATTAAGGAAGTAAATTAAGTTTTATACGACCAATGAACATTACTTACGTTGATTTATACATTTTATTACGAGTTTATGTTAATATACCTTAAATAAATACAAATAATTTCGGCGGCCTAGTTGGTAAAACGCTTGCATTCCACACAGGGGTTTGACGTTCGATTCCCGATGGTACCCGAAAAATGTAAAAGAAGTATCAGTCTGGTAAAAGAGTTCGTGTGATAACAATACTCACAAGCACTATACGTGTATTGCTTACACATGCAATGCTGTATTGCTTACACATGCAATAGTGTATTGCTTACACATGCGATAGTGTATTGCTTACAATTGTGATTACTTATAACGAGTACCTTTCCTACTCCAATGGTTCTAACTCTGAAGGTTTGATTAATGGGGCGAAGTCAATGTTATCTACCGACAACGCTCTTCAATATATCTGAATGACTTATTGGATGAGTACCGAATTAGACATTCAGATATATTGACTTCAAGGGTACCATACGAATGAATGAATGAAAATATTAAACATTACTTTAGCGCTGGTACTAAAATGGTAGCATGTTTGAATGAATTCTAACATACTAGATTCAATTTTCTGTAGATATTGAACTGTTTTTCATTGATAATTTTCATTTGTTGTAATTGCGCTAACTATCTATCTCATAAAAATGGACAAGTGCACTTGGAGTAACACTTGATAGATAAACCACTTCAAGTAATTTTTTTGTCAAAACAATTTGAACAAGCGTTCAAGGTGATCATTTAGAATATGTGATTTCAATAAGGCACATGTAAAAATTCGAGGCTGTAGAATAAACATGACTTTTTTCATAAACACTTAACATAAAGATAGATTGTATTTGTCGCCGTTGCCGGGCCTCGTAGTCGAGAATCCCTTCGCCATTCCAACGTCAATTCAGTTGGAAAGCGAAACTGTCATGGAATTGTTTTTTTTTTTAAGCGAGTGCGCCATTGCACCCCAGCAAACTCACCGGCCACACACCGCTGTGATGGATCCGAAGGCACACCGAAATGAGACGATCGGAGCACACCGCCATGTTTTATTTTCTCTTTTTTATCCTTATACCCCCGAATACTAGGCGGAAACATAACTGTGCCATTTGAGGGGAGTAGCACAGTGCGGAGTTTGACCTGGCGACCTCCCGCACGGAAGTACAGTGCGTTACCGCGAGGCCATGCGCCTCACACCTGTATTGTATTATTACGGATAGCCAATTCATCGGATACAGTAAAACATGGCGGGTTTACTGTCATGAAGTTATCTCTTTCAACAAACCAGAAAGATGTTAAAGATGCCTTCAAGTAAACCCAGACTGGAAGCATTTTTTAAATAAATTAGGTTTGAACGGGAATCGAAACAGCAGCCCGGAGGTTGTCAGACAAGTGTCTTACCAAATAGACCACAGAGGTTGTATAGTACTTGTGCTAGGTCAAATTACACATACATGAATATTGTTCATACTCCTAATCTTTTCATCACTCAAAATATCCCCAACTTCCCCCGTCCACTCTTTCCTAAGTTTACCTCTTCCTTGCTCTTCATTCGTTTCAGACATGCACATTTATTATATTTGTTGCGTAAGTCTCTCAATGTGGCCAAACCAGCACAAGATTATTTTACTAATTCTACTTATAATATTCATTTGTAATAAACAGTTATCCTTTATTCGATATTTTTTTACTTTATCACACATTGTGATTGTGATACCAGATATTCTACGGAAGTCAGGCATTTCTTACTTTATTACACATTGTGACTGTGATACCAGATATTCTACGGAAGGCAGGAACTTCTTACTCTATTACACATTGTGACTGTGATACCAGATATTCTACGGTAGGCAGGCATTTCTTACTCTATTACACATTGTGACTGTGATACCAGATATTCTACGGAAGTCAGGCATTTCTTACTATATTACACATTGTGACTGTGATACCAGATATTCTACGGAAGGCAGGCACTTCTTACTCTATTACACATTGTGACTGTGATACCAGATATTCTACGGTAGGCAGGCATTTCTTACTCTATTACACATTGTGACTGTGATACCAGATATTCTACGGAAGGCACGCATTTCTTACTCTATTACACATTGTGATTGTGATACCAGATATTCTACGGAAGGCAGGCATTTCTTACTCTATCACACATTGTGATTGTGATACCAGATATTCTACGGAAGGCAGGCATTTCCACATAATTTGTTCTGTTATAATCACTCGTTTTTAAAATCTGATTTGTTTTCAAAATAAAAATTTACTTAAAAGCACCTCATAAAATAAATATGCAAGATGATATTAATTAGTCGAATGAAAAAAGGAATATGCTCTCTAACTGTTGAGTAGATATTTTTATAAATTGAAATCCATATTAATAAAAACTCAAACCCGCCCATCACAGTACACAGTTATTGTTAAGCTATTCCTAGATTTTAATGGCGTTGTCGATCTATGAGAAATATTGCCAATAACATGTCCAGCACGTTGTTAAATTAAGAGAAAGGGAAATAATACACTTTCAACAGCTGAAACAGTTGAATTATCTCTGAGAGTACAAAATTAACTTTTGTGAAAGATGAACGGAAAAAATATATAAATAAAAATTCAAGAAATGGCTGAAATTATTCAAAATATTCTAATAATAAAAGCACCACACACATTGAATGAAGAAAGCCTAACAAAACAAATATATAGTGCAAATGAGAATGAAAGACATGGTAGAGGAAGACCAAAGAAAGTATAATTGTATTAAGTGAATGATATTTTAAACGATGGAAATTTAAAAGTCAGAAAAATTGTTGGAGCTGTACGACAAAGAGTATAGATGTAGAGGAGGCGAAATATGTATTACGTGATAAGAAAGTTTAGTACACTGTCCTCTCTGCCTATCCTAATAGATATGTTTGAATTAATATTCGGTACCCATTTTGGCTGCTTCTTCTTCATGTCCCGTGATCGATCCTCGTGACGCTGGCGATAATTCTTAGGAAAACATCTCTTATCTTTGGCGGCGCGACTATCTTCTAGAATCTAGATACTTGTATAGTATATTCACGAATGTTGCGTAACCAAAAAAGGCACCTTTTTACCTATTCCGCGTCGATTTTATTCATCGATATTAATTTTAGAAAGTGGTCTTTTCGTCCTCTCAATATATGACCCAGATAGGTCATATATTGAGAGGACATATCCGTCGATATTTAATGATATTAGGTGTACAAATAAGTTTCCGCCGTTTTTTATCAAAAATTGGGCATTTATTGTGAAAGAACGGAACCTCATGTTTTATTCGAAGTATTGCCCATCGCTTGCCACTACCCTTTCCCATCTTTCTGGCAGCATACGGATACAGCGTCGGAAGAATGCTTCATCTTTTGAGGCTATCCACGAATCGACCCAATTTTTGGTATCTTCATATGATGTGAAGTGCTGCTCAGACAGGTCATGCGTCATCGATCGAAACAAGTGAAAATCAGAAGGAGCAATGTCTGGATAATACAGCGGGTGGGGTAAAACTTCCCAATTGATTGTTTCCAAAAAGGTTTTGACCGGCGCCGCAACATGTGGACGAGCATTATCATGCAGGAGAATAATTTTGTCGTGTCTGGAGTAGCAGTGGGCGCGCTTTTCCTCGAGTGCTCGACTCAATCTCATCAATTGTGCTCGGTAGACAGCCCCAGCAATGGTTTCGTTCGGTTTGAGCAACTCATAATACACGACACCAAGCTGATCCCACCAAATACACAACAAGAGTTTTTTTCCATGAATATTTGGCTTAGCTGTAGATGTTGAAGCATGGCCAGGGGTTCCCCATGATTTCTTCCTTTTTGGATTATCATAGTGGATCCATTTTTCATCACCAGTGACTATACGGTGCAGAAAACCCTTTCGTTTATGCCTGGCAAGCAGCATTTCACATGTGGAAAATCGGCGTTCAACGTTTCTCGGTGTCAGTTCATATGGAACCCAATTTCCTTGTTTTTGAATCATTCCCAATGATTTCAACCTATGTGAAATTGCTTGTTGAGTCACTCCTAATGTAAGTGCAAGTTCTTCTTGCGTTTGGCACGAATCTTGATCCAATAATACTTCCAATTCCGCGTCTTCGTACACTTTCGGCCTTCCGCTACGTTCTTTGTCTTCGATGTCAAATTCACCGTTCTTAAACTTTTGAAACCACTCACGACAACTTCTCTCACTTAAGGCAGCCTCACCATATGCTTCTACAAGCAATCGATGCGCCTCAGCTGCAGATTTCTTCAAATTGAAGAAGTAAATCAAAAGTTCCCGCAAATGACGCTTATTCGGCTCAAAACTTGACATTTTCGAACACAAAAAAATATGTTATACTGATAAAAATTCACTAATATTTCAAGGTCATGTTGTTGACAGATGTCCAACCTTACGATAATGACATTTTACATCTGACAATTTTAACCATAACTTACTGGTGGCGCCAACTTTTGTCAAACGGCGGTGACTTATTTGTACACCCAATATTTAAGAAATTTTGTTCTACGCCTGTTCGGCGCAGTATGAAGTATGACTGATTGGTTGAAAGAAATAGATACATGCAGTAAAAGTTATATGTTTTGCATGAAAAAGTGACGTTTTAAAATTTTTGATTTTCCTCAAAAAAACGTGACACAGTTGCTCAAAAACGTGATTTATTAGATGTTAATATAAGTTGTCTGTTTTTTTTTTAACCTGGCGAGTTTATTGCCATGTGGCAATCTCTTCCAACCAACCAGAAAGATGTTTTCACAGGCCCTAAGTGTTAACCAGACTGGAAACCTATTTTAAAAAAATCTGGGTTTCAGCGGGGATCGAACCCGCAACCTCCGGATCGGCAGACAAGTGTCTTACCACCAGGCCACGGAGGTTGTCATTCGAAATAAAATTTTATACGTCATTCGAAAGAAAATTTTCTGCTTTACAAGATATTGTGTTTGCTTTTACGCAACATTTACCATTTTGTTTTACTTTTAATGCTCATTTTTAAATTTGGAAAAATCGGACACAACTTATGTTAACACCCAATAGTTCAGTAGTAACTTAATTTTGTGTCGATTTTAAACCTGGAATAAACTTCTTTTGTTCCGAATATTTTTTTATTATGTCGATGTATCATAGAATAAAAAATGTAACTATTAGGTCCTTACATATGAAATTGGCATTTTGCCGTACTGGCAACTTTGATCTCAAATATCTTCTCTTTGGTTAGGAATTCCAAATTAAAATTTATACAGCTATTTACTCAAGTATTTGTGTTTCGAAAATTGTAATTAATTTGTTTTTTCCTCAATTTTTTTTTTCTTTGCGTCACTCAGTTTACAAAATGGAAAACTTGAAATATCGCGTTATTTACGAGTACGAGTTCCACCGTGGCACCAGTGCTGCAGAAACGGCTCGAAGGATTAATGATGTGTATGGCGACGGTGCCGCAAAAGAAAACACAGTGCGTTTTTGGTTCCAACGTTTTCGTTCTGGAAATTTCGACCTGCAGAAAAAGCCCCGTGGACGGCCGGAGACCAAAGTTGATAATGAAGAATTGAAGGCTATTGTGGAAGCGGATCCATCGCAAACCACGTCCGAGTTAGCTGCAGGCTGCGGTGTTAGTGATAAAACTGTTTTAATCCACTTAAAGCAAATTGGGAAGGTGAAAAAGCTTGAAAGGTGGGTACCTCACGAATTGAGTGAAGCAAATCAACAAACGCGCGTTGACTGCTGCGTTGCATTACTCAACCGGCACAATAATGAAGGGATTTTGAATCGAATCATTACCTGTGATGAAAAATGGATCCTGTATGATAATCGGAAGCGCTCATCGCAATGGCTGAACCCTGCCGAACCAGACAAACCATGCCCCAAGCGAAAATTGACTCCAAAAAAGTTACTTGTGAGCGTTTGGTGGACTAGTGCTGGTGTCGTTCACTACAGCTTTCTTAAATCTGGCCAGACGATTACGGCAGATGTCTATTGTCAGCAACTGCAAACCATGATGGAAAAGCTAGCTGCTAAACAACCGAGGCTGGTTAATCGCTCTAGGCCACTGCTGCTTCATGATAACGCTAGACCACACACTGCACAACAGACGGCTACCAAATTAGAAGAGCTTCAATTGGAATGTCTAAGACATCCACCGTACTCTCCGGACCTTGCCCCAACAGATTACTATTTTTTTCGAAATTTGGATAACTTCTTGCAAGGGAAAAAATTCAACTCCGATGGGGCAGTCCAAACCGACTTCAAAGATTTTATTGATTCCCGTCCGAATGTTTTTTTTAGTAAAGGGATCGATGAACTACCTATGAGATGGCAAAAGTGCATAGATAGCAATGGTACATACTTTGATTAAATAAATATATTATATTAAAAAAAAATCAACTTTATGTTCCTCCCAAACAAAACGCCAATTTCATATGTAAGGACCTAATATTAAGGATGAATCAGAGCTAAAAACTGAGGTTTTAAGTAGGGTAAAAATATCACATAGGGGTAGTTTTAAATTAAAGGGTGCCGAAAAACTAACTACACAAATTTATAATGTAACCATAATAGAAAGATATGGTAGAAAACGATAGAGAAAAATGTGGCTGGACCAAGTGAATGAATTTTTGAAAGAAGGAAAGGTAAGGAGTAAGAAGAACATAAGAAGCCGTACAGATGTGGAGGAGGCGAAGGAAGTATGTCGTGATAGGAAAACTCTCTGCCAACTCCAACAGAGGAATGCATTGATGGTATGTATGTATGTTATTGCATTGCAAGATAAATAAAGTAAATGGCAACTGAAGAACTATCTGAAAGGGAAATAATGAGGTGTAATTTATTTTTCGCTGAAACGTGTTTCTGACAGTTAAGCATATTTCATACATTATTTCCCATAATCCGGTAAAATTAATGGAAGCGCGATCCCTGTAGAGAGTCTTCGTTGTAAAGATAAATGGGCGCTTGATTTTATTCAAGAGGTAAATTTAAAAATGTTTTTAAAAAGACGTATTCAATTTTTGCGTGCACAAAAAGGTGCTTTGAAAGTGGACACAGTTTTACACGAAATATATGCGCCATCTCTCAAAGAAGATGAAAAAGTGACCATCATTATAGTCATAACCATCACGCCATACCCTATAGAAAAGACAAAGAGAACTATTCTCCATTTTATTCCATACATCTTATTTTAAAACATCTCACTCCTAACTAGTTAAGAATATTATTGTTTCGTCAAAATGTGATTTCTAACTGTAAAAATGGAAAATTTGAGATAGATCTCTCAAGTTTTGTACATTTTTCATGAACACTCAAAAATTAGTAACGAGATAAATTGTAAATTCGATAGCACAAATATTCATCTGAGATAAATTTATAGAATTTGTCAGATGTGAAGACGAATTGTAAAATTTCCTCAATATTTTATCAGAAAATAACCAAAGAACACAAATATATTGTATTGTATTACAATTTCGATGTATACAGCACAAATTCGATCACAAGAAATGGCTAAAGCTAGCATATTTAACAAAGTACTCAATATAAGTTATCAAACTGACAACTCTTATAGAATTTACATTTTTCCCATTCCAGGTATCTTTTGTCGTCTTTCTCCACCCAAATCTTCAACCTACTGAGTTATCTTTATGCCTATACTAAATTTTCGACATGTTTATACTTATTGTAGAACCACAACAAAAACATTATTTTCCATTACTTCATTTCGTTGTATTTAGAATGGGATTTTTTCATACTATTTTGAGATATTTTTAGAAGATATCTTTTACATAAATTTAAACTTGGTACTATTGTATTGTACTTAACTGAATTACTTAAACAAAGGGGAATTTAATTTAAAGTTACCAAACTCATCGTATTTCTTCTCCAAAGTTCGCAAAATATAAATTAGTACATTTTAATTTAAAATTAAGTTTTATCTGTTTTGTTAGAAGAATAACAAATTACTTCATATCAATAATTTTTTTATGGTATCCTTCAACATATCGGAATCGATTATTTGGACGTCTTGAAGATCGTGACGGGGAGACAATATTGAGAATATGAAGTGGAGACAGTAATCGAGACTTCGGGTGTAGAGCCACAGGAGAAGGGACAGAAATCGCGGTTCATGATTACACGTGTTGACAATACTACCGCACGTGAAGAGGCAACATTTGGATGCGTACTCGGTGATTGTGAGTAATGTTGCCATACGTACTTTTTTAATATTATCGGTAATCGAACCCGAAACCTCCGGGAAGAAGTAAATGTCTTACCCAGTAGGTCATGGAAGTAATCGTAAGTTGGAAGCAATTCGGTTAGTTTTGTTAGAAGAACAACAAACACATTATCAGTTAAAATTAGGGACATTAGTAAACGTTAAATATATTTTTCTCAAAAAAAAAACTCATATATCAATCACATTTAATTTAATAAATAGCCACATTCGCTGTGTATTATTAGATGTGTATTGAAGGTCTTAAAATACTAAAATATAGACATAAAACCAAATGTTTTAAAACCTGCATTGACGAAACATCCTTTCTGATACATATGGAATGAAGGCATAAAAGGGCACAAAAAAAGAATATGAAATATGGTGGCTCAGCACATAACCATATAAAAAACATCAGATGAGATTTTTTTTCTCACTTCATCTTCATAAATAACATACGTTGAGTTTGTTTCTAAACGTGTTGCAGTTACCTGACTTTGGAATAACGACTAGATCAACAATGAAATACATTGTTATGAAGCCAACTATAACATAAAATGTTGTTGCCTTAATGAAATATGAATTCGTGAACCTTTTAAATAATTTAAAGACAAAATAAAAACCAACAGAAGCCATTAAATCAAATACAATTTTCAGATATAAAACTTATATGTATCAACATACCGTAACATAAATTCATTGTACAAACATTTCATTCAATAGTATTCGTTGTAACTAATACATAAGTATATTTTTGTGTTTTCATGTATGTATATGTTATGCCGAAAATTGAATGCTCTCGTAAAAAAAATCCTTACGACTTGAAACTACTAGGTTAGTCAAAAAGTTTTGAAAGCGGAAATGAAAATACATTTTTTTGGGGGGGAAATCACTTTTACTGCTCAGTATAGTCTCCCATAAGATCAATACACTTGGTCCAACGATCTTCCAACTTTGTTGTCCCATCACGGAAGTGACTTTCAGGAAGGCCTGCAAAATACTCCTCTACGACGGCTATAACCTCTTCGTTTGATGAAAAATGCTTTCCACGAAGGAATTTTTTGAGGTGTGAGAACAGCCAGAATCATGAATCATGAATCAAAACCACCTTTACATGAATCAAAACCACCTTTCCCGACAACATTCCACGTCTCTTGTTTTGGATGGCGCGTCTAAGTCGTTGAAGAGTTTCACAATAGGCCTCTGAGTTTATTGTGTGTCCTCTTGGCATAAACTCCACGTGGATCAAACCCTTTCGGTCCCAAAAAACTGTTGCCATCACTTTTCTGGTGTTGAGAGTCGGTTTTTCTTTTCCGAGCACACATTTTTTGTAGCCAAGGTGCTCTGTCACTATTTCATGTAGGAACGATCGTGAAATTTGTGGGAAAGATTCATGTACTGTGCTTCAAGTTACCTATAAATTTCGATAGGCGGAACATTTTGTGCATTCAGAAAACGAATGACACTACGCACTTCACATTTGGCGGGATTTTCGATGGGCGCAACCATTTTGAAAGGTTACAGACCAAAGACGCATGACCGTTCAGCAACAAAACTCGGCTCGCTGAAGCGAGGGAAGGAGCTAACTGGCGCGCATACGATAGCGGTGGTGGGGGATCGGCGCAGGGCGTGGTGCGCAATCGTTCTTTACTTTCTGGACGCGCCTAGTACTTTCTCAACCATGTATCCCATCCTACGTGACGTTTTTCTTGTCGTTTCTATGTGGTGTAGTTTGTCTAATTTGTCTTAACTATTACCTATTTTTGCTGTTAGTATATTATAAGAATTTAAGCAGAGAACATTTCTTAATGAACCAGGTCCATCATTAACTTGTACATATTATTATTGATCTCTTCTTATGCCTGCACATTATTTGGTCAATCATAAGAACAGGCTGGAAATAACAATAAAAAGATTATCTCACCTACGATCGAGATCAAACCGACACTGATAGAAGCAATTACAAAATTTGAGATGGCGATGCCTCGAGATATGGCATCAAACTCAATTTCATTCAAATCATAATAGCAACTCACTCTCGATTGCTTTCTTTATGGAGGGGCACTATCTTAATGGTGCAAACATCATTTCAATTTTCTTTATAACAAATTGAACGCAGGTGTTTATTCACTGGGTATTAGATATTGATAACGCGCGATATAAGAATTTAATTCAGGCTAATTGTGATATTGCAGCTTTCGTATGTTCTCAAGAAATAATGCTTCTTAAGAACGTTTATTTCTGGTACGTGTTTTTTGTAGTCTATACTTTTATCAGATAGTAATGGCAATATGGATTGACACGTTTTGTGAACATAAAATATTTATTTGTTTGTTGACAAAATAAACGACACTTCACTGTGGTGTACATAGACAATAACAATTATAAAACATAACGTATCAAATTCTCCAAAAAAAAACTAACAATTCAGGATATATATTATATTTCTTTCAAAATATGATGCATTAAATTACCAATATATAGTATAACATGGAAAGAATAAAGTATAATCAAATACAATGCATAAAAATCGATCAACAATACAAGAGTAGAAAAATACTTGAGTAGAAAAAAAATCTCTCTTCAAGACAACAACAACGCGAAATTATATGGTAAATTACAAAAAACAATACTTAAGATAAAATCGAATAACCAGTTTTTCAATCAATGCCAAGATTAAGTAAATGCCGGAGAAGAACCCTCGTTAACTTAACAAAATCTAGTTTAAAAATATTCACCAAATCAGACATCAAGTTAACCCAATAGTTGTATTTTCACGATTGATGAATTATAAACAACAGACAAATTTTAAAACATTTCTCTTTTCTTGATGACTGTTGCACTCATTAAATTTATAATAATCCAGCAGACTTGAGATTACTCAGAACCTCTAGCTCTTGGAAAGTAAAGTATATCTGAAGAATACACGTATAGTAGGTCAGATCATCGATGGGACATTATTAAACGCAGACTTCAAAGGTTACACTTGAACCAAGCGATCAATACCGAGAGAAACACGATGTTCTGTATAGCGGGTTCTGGATACTAAGTGTCTACTGGTAAGTAGGCGATAGTCGCCCCTGTCTGGCGCCAGACTATGAAGGTCTATTATTAAATGCCACGTCCACAAGGACCTGTTTCTAGTATTTACTGTTTCCTACAAAACATCATAAAGTTACGTTTCTCAAGCAACGAATAACGAATAAAAAAATATTGAATTATTTTGAAGCGTTCTGTATTTCTGTATAGTTTCAATGCGCTATCAGAAGATTTTATTATTTATTCTGAACTTAGCAAATTAAACAAGGTATTCTCTCATTATTTAATCTTCAACGTTTCTAAATGCATGCTCAAGACATTTTCAAGAGTGAGACCCAGCAGTACTTAAGGTACTCAATAAATGTCCAACCCATAATATACTATATGTCGACACTATCAAAGACCTTGGCATCTTGTTTAATAGTAAACTTACATTTAGTTCTAATACTCGTATACAGAGTATGTATTTAGCCACGAATAAAGTTTTGGATTTGTAATAAGCGTTTCTAGGCCATTTGGTCGTGGTGATATTATGAGATATCTTTATCATTCACTGGTTCAAAGTAGATTGGAAAACAACTTGATTATAAAAAAAACCAAGAAGAATCCTGTACTTCCTGAGAGTTTTATGCGAGTCCACCATGAATTTCAGCGAAACCTTTAATACATAAAGTATGAATTTACCCACGGCCTATGCCTCTTATCCCAAAAGTCTAGTTTACTAGGGTCACGACAAATGACAGGTAACAGGTAACAAATACAGATCCACATACTTTAAGAATTTGGACTTCTTGTTATTGTCTGTCTTATTCTTTCATAATGGGTGTGGGCTGAAAAAATATCTGATGTCCTCGCGGCCGGGCTCGCACTTTATTCGTGGGGTGTATCTCGGCCGGGGTTGTCAACTTACACACCCTATTTTGTCAACTTTTTTTATTGCGATTTGAATAAAATGAAAGAAAACCACTATTATTATGTTTAAGGCCAAGTTTGAATGATTGAAGTAACGTAATTTAATTATACTCGTACATACGAGTTTAATTATTTATTTCCTCAGCTCTTGACTTTTTAGGAGAAATTTAAGGCGCTTAAAAATAATAAATATAAGTACGATGTTGAATACAAGTATTAAAATATAATTATATAATTTTTCTCACCTTTACATAAAAGGAGTGATTAAAAAATGGTACTGAAGCTAACCTTGCCAACGGTCTCCGCTATATTTAGGATAATATATTGAATGAGACTTTTCGACATTTATTATTATTATATTACGAATGTAGGTGTTTTATGTTAAATATTTCCGCTTGCTCTCTATACAGTTTATTTCTTTATTGTATTTAAAACAGTTTCTTTTAAGCAGGTCTAATTTATATAATAGATATTAAAATTGACAGATTAACCAGCTTGTAATGCCAAAACTATTCCTCCTAATACAAAAAGGATTAAATGTTTGAAGGACATTTTAGCGGAAGGATATTTGTGATTAGACATTTTATACGCACAACGATGCCGTGAATTAGTCACACATGTTAAAAAAAATTATATACATACATACCACATATAATATAAATAAATGAATAAATAAATAAATAATTAATGATTAATAACTAATAAATAAATAAGGTTTATCGATATATGTGTATATTTAAATACGTATATACATATATCGATAAACCTTCTTTATTTATTAGTTATTAAACATAGTATGTATATATTTAAATACATTATAAAATCACATACGAGTATATCTCAAGTTAAATAGCAGAAAATAAAAAGAGAAGCTATCAAAAGGTCTGAGCTCATCTCATAGCATCTCCTCGGCCGAGATACACCCCACCAATATAGGGCAAGCCCAGCCGCGAGGACACCAGATGTTTTTCAGCCCACACCCTTGTACATGTATATTAAGATAAAAATATACCGTCACATCATTTCTCTGCTGACAGAGCGCACAATTTACCTATCGTAACATTCAATATTTTGTTTGCCTCTTCCACATCCGTATAGCTTATTCTGTTTCTCTTACTCTTTGCGTTTCCTTCGTTCCAAGTTTCTTTCACTTGGTTAAACCATACTTTTTTCGGGTGTCCTCGACCACGCCTTCCGCTCATACGTGCATTGTAAATTTGTAAGTAGTATTTAGTCGACCATACATTCGACATGTGTGATCCACCTCAAGGTGCTTTTTTCACCTTACTTAATATATTCGTTTTTAACACACAGTCATCCTAAAAAATAATTTGTTATTCTGTTATACAATTGACACACCACATATTCTTCTCAGTATACGCTTTTCAAGTCCATGTTTCACTCCTGTAAGTAGTCAAAGTCCTATGAAAATTCGTTCAATGGCCATACTAATTTCCCAATATGTGTATTCTTGATATGCAGGAGTTGTACAAATAACTTGTGGTAATTATTTCATTATACAATAGAATAAAATATGTTGTGTATTTGCACATTATAATCGATTTGAGTAGATGCAATCACATACATCGTGGGGTTTTTGATAATTTAAAACATATGTAAAACTTCAAAACCATTATTTTTGTACAAAGGACATCTTTTAAATTATATTAAAAAAACTAATTTCTGGCGATACAATATCAAACAATACAATATACCGGCAAAGCTAATATTGTAACGAGAATATTGTTAAGTGAACATATGTATTTAATCGTTTATAATTTCTCATAATCATTCATAAAATCAAAACATTTACCACAAACCTATCCTTTCCCGATTCCCAAAAAGATCCAAAAATTTCCAATAAATATCTTAACAGTCAGAACTTATCCGATGAAGGAGTAAGGTGTCCTACTATCGGACCGAAACTCCGAACAAGCTATCCATCACTTGGGAAGCATCGAATTGTTAAAAGAACGTGGGAAACCACAATAGGAATAGACTACGCAGAAATACTGAAGGGAATAATGATCCTCGGTCACGAGAAACACATCTAAGAAAAAGTATCATTACAACTGGAACATATTTTAAGTATCAGTGCAACTTGTATCGATAGAATCAGTCCAACATTCTGAGTTATGCGAGATCACAAGTATCAAATAGGCAGTGTTTGTTGACGTTATATTTGTTGGGATGTGGTGCAGGGACAATCACATTGTTTTTTCACCAAGCTAATAATGATCAAAATGTGCCCAGCTTTTGGGTGTTTCAATAAATAGTGCCGTTATAATTTCAAGCTGAGATTTGTCAAATCTCACAAGCTTCTGGATCTTGTTGGATTGTTTTGTTTGAACTTCGTGGGTGTAAGACAGCTATCAGAGAACAGGCAAAGAGTCCACTGGCATGGCTGATATAGGCCGTTTATCTTGAATAGAATATATGAACATTTTAATAAATTAAAATACGAGTATGTAATATGGTATCTAAGTATATTTAGATGTATTATAAATTTAATCATTTTCTTTATTGTTTTTAAAAGATAGTAAATGAAAAAAAGTTGGGCATTCTATACTTTTGTGAAATTTTAGAATCAGAAAAATTATATAAAAACCTCATTTCCGTTGTTAATTGGACCGGCCACTAGACGGTGTTAAAGAAATCAAATGTATCAAAGGTATTTGCTTTAACTTAGTGGAACTCCATGTTAAAATATCTTATAGTAAATTAATATGTTATTCCACTAATTACATTCACCTCACCTCAAGACTCTCTTTAGGGGAAATGATCCCGTTATGTTACGAGAGCAATACTTAGGTTCATCTGGTGTAATTTTCATCGAAAGCATGTGTGATCTATTAACCCAAAGTTGTTTTTCAATGAAGGTTGTAATTGTTTTTATATTATTTGGTTATGTATCACTGTTTCATTTTTGCTTATGGTTTTACATATTGAAACGTATCTAAAACTTTGATTCTACTTTATTTTGAATGGTAAATTGTGACGCTTATGTTCTTGCACTTTAATGCTAATGTTCCTCTATGTTGTGTGACATATTTATTACTTGCGTTTTATTAGGTCACTTTTTTTTATATAAAAAATTAGAAAATTTCTTACTTGCGTCAACAAATAAATTTCAAGTTTCGGGGGAAAATGTGGTGATTCAAATATTCCGTGACCATGGGGAGCATTTGAATTCAAATTTGAAAAGTAAAAGGATTTAGACATAAGCTGATCTCCAAAGTCGGTCAAGGCAGTAGACAGCCGCAAGGGTGGCACTGTCATTTGATAAATAAATTATATACAGAAGTCTCAATATTTCCAGACTTTTAGTACGGTCGCTCATGCAAACACGAAACACCCCTTTCCAGCTGACTCACTCGCTTGGCTTACTCACCCGAGCATTCGGGGCGTATTCACCCTCTAAAGTCACGATTCCGATCAAAAGCTAAAAACATTTTTTCTATAAAAACTAAAAAAAATACGTACGTTTTTTAACATTCAATTTCATAAGTAAAAATAAGATACAAAATGGTTTTATATTCAATTTGATGCCCAGTTGATAAGACAACTAACTTCCTATCAGATTTTTTTTATAGAAATGAGGGTGTGCTGTCTGGTTTTCGTTTTGAAAAAATCATTTTAGCTGAAAGAGATTGCCATATGGCAATCAATTTGACTGGTTGTATTGTAAACAACGAAAGTGGAATACAGCACAATTTTTAAAGATCGTCGTTTCTGGTAAGCATACAATAAAATACAAATGTGATCAATTCCGATATTATACGAGTACATATGAAAATTACTGTTTTTCCCATCTTGAGATGCCCCACGACCCAAATACATAAATTTACATGTTCTCATCTGCCATTGACGCTTTGCAGAGTCTATTAGATCACACCGGAGTGACAATAAGTGTTCTTAAGCATCTCCGACATTACTATTCTATTAGAGCAATATACCGGCCCGCCAACGGTATAACGTACGGATTACACTTCTGTTTGTCAAATAATCTAAGGTTGTGCGTGTAGCACTGATAACAAATGTAAACTTAAAAAATATCCAAGAAAAGATTATAAAACATTGTTCAACGGTTATTAAAAACAAATCGTTACATGGTTTCATCAAATGTTTCAGCTTTAACTCTGTGAAACTCCGTATTAGAACATACACTTAATGGAACATGACACCAGTTAGGCCTAAGCATTGCTCACGTATAAACCGAGAGCAGTCCGCCTGAAGAAAGCCTCGGGGTGGGAGTTGCATAAGAAAGTAAGTATAGGTAAATTTTGTTGATTTTCTTAACTAAATCACTTATATATTTTAGATAGTCTGAAACTTTGATTTAACCACAGATTTAAACATTTTCTTGCCTTTCAAATTTCGATAAGACCTCGATAATTGTAAAACTGAAATATTACACATATTAAAAAAAACTTGCAAAATAATATTTCTTTCAATTTATATTTCTAGTTATCTTCGTATCTTGGATATAGTTAAGAATCTAAAAAATGTTATAGAATAATATCGAATATCAATTTATAAATAATGTTATGAATTCTGAAAGAACGAATATCTGCGTTTAAAAACAGAATTAAATGCTTATATTACTCGTATAAGACACATTTTTCAAACCTTCAAAAACAACGTTGGCATAAAATGTTAGCCAACATTAAATTATTGAATTTTAATCGAATTATTTTTCTCGAATTTGTCTGGGATTCGCACTGGAGTATAAATAAAATATTCGCGGCTCGTTATTTTTTTATCTCAGCAAGAGACAAATGACAGATGTGACATTTTTTTATTCACTCGTTATATCGTTATATCGCACCAACCTTCAGACTGCGCTCACTCTCTCAACTCTTTCATAATGCATCTCCACGGCAGACAATAAATGATGACACAAATCAAATAAATGACTTATTGGAAACGTCTATGTTTTTTGCTTATATAAAGGAGTGTTTACACGTATTCTCAAGAGAACAATACTCCTCGTGAATAATAACAGTAAACCATTGAATGGACAACTTCTGATCTGAAATGAGATTTAATTCATGTATACTTAAAAAAATTATAAATTTAAGTTTTTAATTTTCGAAAAAAATATTTCAAGATTATTAAAACATATAAATTACGATTATAAAATAATAAAAGTACAATTGAAACTTTTAAAATCTCGGCATACACTTATTAAGACAGTATAGAATTGGTTTTATAAATGTGTATTATGAATAAGGGAAAAGTTACATAAATGCATTTTTTAATGTACATATGCTTGTCATTTTTTCATATAAATATTATACATTGACTCATCTCTAATATACGTTTTTATTTGGTTCCCTACTTGTGCTTTCAACAGTTACGTTTGTTGTGTTTAATTTACAATTAACTTCTAAGCTCCTTGTATGTATAAAGTTTTCTCTTAGAAATTGGCGATTTTTACAATTTTCTCAATAAGTTAGAATTATCATAACAAATCAAGTATAAATGTGGATTTCTCCAAACGTGTCGAAGAAAAATCTAATAACGAGTAAAAGGTTTCAAAATCGCAAAAAATAGGTGTATTAATTAAATCGTGACTAAACTATGTGAATCAGATCTTAAATAAGCTCACTCTAAAAAATATAATTTAATAAAAATATCGAGAGATAAATCATTTTTATTTCCAACAACAAAATTATTGTATATGGGCATCTTATTTTTTTATTGTTGAATAAAACATTCAAATGTGAAGTAATAATGGCTTTTGTTCATCTTTATACGTTACCACAATCCACATGTCAAATGCGGGAAAACTTGACATTCCCAACATGGAAACGCAAAAAAAAAACAATAGAACGACACTTTAATTAAATATAAAACATAAAGTTTTTAGCTTAGGTTTTTCCTAACGCCTCGTAGTAAAAGCCTTTTAAAATTACACAGTAATGTAAACAAACACTAAGTCACTTTTGAAAATAGAACGACATGAAAACTACAAGTTTTTTAAAAATATTTATCAATTTGAGTGTATTACTGAACGTTCACTTTCTGTATAAATTTTTAAATCGTAATATACAACATTAACACTTTTGTTATATTTAAAATTGGAACGTTGTGAAAATCGCGCGCAGCTTGAATTTTTATTTTTTTAATTGTATATTAGGTTGTTGAATCCACCTACGTCCATAGACAAAAAAAACGTAAACAAACACTAATGTCACATTGAAAAATAGAACGCCATGAGAAAGACACGCGACCTGCGCGAACTTAACGGAGTGGTATTTGACATAATGCAGTTCCGGCGCATCAGAATGGGCCACAGAAGCGAAACGTCCCTTTCTTTCCGGAGAAGTGTCTCGTTCGGCGCGGCCCGCCCGACTGAGCGCGAGGCGCGCCACGCTGCCCCGCGCGAAATAAGCCAAGCCGGTTTCTTGTCACTGGCAAAATCACTTTTAGACGTATAGATGGATAAAAATAATAATAAAAGATTGTGTTTATAGATAACTGTTATTATTTATAAGTCCTCTTGCTGTTTAGACATTGTGTTACATGTTTTTCATTACGTGATTATTTAAAATCATATTCTAAAGCGGTCTTAAACCGTAGACAATCTTACCGCCAAAACTTGGAAATAAACTTATTTTTGTTAAATTAATATAGATTTTTTTATAACAGAATAAGGTACATATTCTTTTGTTTTATTTTAGTTTTTATTACATGTAATACAAACCTTATTCATCAATTAAATAATTGTTTTAAAATGTATTGGTATAAGATGAGTAGTAGGATTACGGAAATATTTTTGAATTCAGGAAGAATTATTCATTTAAATTTTCACATGAAAGACTCAAATAATCTACGAGTAATTGAAGTCGATAATTAGTTCAAAGTAATGCAATCTCAAACAAAAAATTATAGTACATTTATCGGTGTAAAGAAGCCTAAATAAACGATTGATATTTCAAAAATAAGGTTGAAAACTCCGTAAAACATAAAATTGTTTGTATATTGTACACGAAGTTTGTATATTGTTCAACCGCTTACGTTAATCACACAGGTTAAAATCCTATGAAATCAGCCCTGGCATTACCAAGTGCATTTCTTACTAAGTATATTTTTTATACATATGGAATTTTTTGAAAAATAAATAGGCCATATCAGCACAAAAAAGTAATAATTGATCTTCCATTGTGAGATATAAAACGTAGAAAAGTTATACCACATATGTTTTCAACAACAACTAAAAGAAATATGTTTAATTTATCTTTTCTCGCGCCCTACTTACTACTTAAGATATATAACTTGACTAACCGGGTTTATGAGTCTCTATCTGGTAAGTTTCACATGTTTTAGACTCCAACGCTAACACCTAATTCGCACAAGCGCTACAATTAAAACAATAAAAATCAAACTAAATAAAAGTTTATATTTACAATAAGATAAAAAATGTTTAAAACTAAAACCAAACAAATGAATGAACTAGTGTCAGTATAATAATATTCTTAAAATGGCGAAGCATGTAATTTTTTTAAGAAAAAACGGAGATGGGATTATGGTCTAAGAAAATTTTATTATAAAATTACTAGGCGTATCCAGAAAGTAAGTGTACTGAGGCTCTCACGACCGGATGGATTTTATTTTCGACATGCTGGCTACATTTCCGTGTAGCCTGACCCTTCCCCTCCGCAATGAGACTGGTTTGAGGTCAGTACGTTGAGAAGTGTCGACGCGACAACACGTTTTGTGAAAAATGTCAATCCAATCCCCCGCCAAGTGCGAAATAAATAATGCCGGGCAAGAGTTTTTGAAGCGCTGCAAACTCCATGGAGATGAATTTCTCCGCTCCATCGTTACTGGAGATGAAACTTGGGTTGCACACTACACGCCTGAAACCAAAAGGCAGTCTCAACAGTAGCGTCACACCTCTTCACCCTCCGCCAAAAAGTTCAAAACCACAATTTCAGCCAAGAAAATCATGGCATCCGTGTTTTGGGACTGTCAAGGCATAATTTTAATTTAATATATGCCTCAAGGGGAGACCATCAACTCTGCAAGATACTGTGAGACCCTAAAAAAATTGCGGAGGGCGATTCAGAACAAGAGGAGAGGCATGCTGACAAAGGGAGTCTGCCTGCTGCACGACAATACCAGACCACACACGGCCAACGCCAAGAAGGAACTGCTCGCCTCGTTTAAATGAGATGTCCTGAACCACCCCGCGCATTCTCCTGACCTAGCACCCTCAGATTACTATCTCTTTACCTCCCTGAAGCTGCACATGGGTGGAAAAAGGTTTTCAACCGACGAGGAGGTAAAGGAGGAGGTGGAGAAGTGGACGGAGGGGTTGGCGGGAAACTACTTCGAGGAAGGCATAAAAAAATTGATACCCCGCTTCACCACCTGCATTGAGAGGAATGGCCACTATGTCAAAAAATAGCTTACATATGTACTACGGTAACCACGTATTTTTTTTGTTTAAATAAAAAAAATTGTAACCTACAAAAATTCAGTACACTTACTTTCTGGATATGCCTCGTATATTAATTTTATCACTTTCATGTAAATACATCTGATGGGTATATTGCTTAAGTATTTTTTTTCAATCAACCAACTTTGTTTCAAAATTATTATCGGTATCAATCACCTTAAACTCAGTCAATTAATGTGAAATTACAGTAAAAGTATTAAAAGATAAGAATAAGGATGGGGAAAATATAATAGTTATGGATGTGGGATATTTGCACATATATTATATAAGGTTATATTAGTATTTTATTAAATTGATGAAGCACATCTGATTCAGATAGGAACAATATTCCAAAGCCCTGCGTGAACCGCAAATATAATGTACGATGCGTTGTAATACAAAGGGTCTTGTCTATATCATAATGATTTTAATTTTATTATTAATAAATATATGAACTCTCTTTTTCGTGAATCAATGTACACAGAATTTAAATTTAGTAAATTAAGTGTGTCTAATGAATCTATTCTGAAAAGATAACATTTAACATACGACATTAGCAGTTGACTACAAAATATGATTTAGGGATCTTGACCCAATGATTGCCAGTTCCTGTAATATATGAGTAGTATTATTTTGAATAATTTATAACCTGTAAATAAATAAATTACAAACTTTTTTACTGTTTTTTAATAAGAATGTTTGTTTGGAATAACTATTTAAAAGACGAAATTTAACCATGAATTCTCTGTTGACTAGTTTGATGGTTTTACACATACTCGTATATAAACAAAGTGTTCTTATTTCATATTTTAAATAATAAAAAAAGTGTTTTGTATGCGTTCGATTATTTGATCAACAAGTGTTGTGATATAGATGTGAATATTTAACATTAGTTACAATCAAACAACTTAAACTAAACCAGTTAAATTTCCAGATTAATACCTCATATGTATATCTTCTCCCTTGAGTAATGATTAAATTGTTATTTCAGAAGAAGAAAACTTTTCAACTAAGGAAGATAAAAAATGTGCATTATTAAAAAAAACATTTTTTCTATGTATAATTATAATTTTTAATAACAATACGTGTAATATTATTTGACGAAGAATAAATGCTTTGATCCTCTTTTATTTAAACTAAAACAAGTGTTTTCATAAATTTAAAAAAATTGTACCTATTATATAGTAATTTGTATGGCTGAATTATAACATGATTTTTATGTCATTTAAACAATATTTGAAAAAGAAGAAACCATAATCTTCTTCGTCTTGGTCTATTCCTCATGACTGAGGGTCGTAATCTCTCCGGTCCATCTTCCCAACTCTACCCATGACTATTCTACACCTCTCCGTACTTTGGGCCTCTCCGAGTGCTGCCGTTACTGTTGCGTTCCTGACTTGACTTGATTAGTCAATTGGGTTGGTGATTTACCTCTGTCTCGTTGTCCCTTCACACTGCCCGCTAGCACGAGTTTTTACGAATTCTCCTCTCATCTGCGTGCTATATGGTCAAAGATTGGAGTACTCGTCATACGAGTACACAAATCGTGGAGATCCTGTCCTGGACTGATGGATATATTGATGCGCACCGTCCATAATATATTCAGCATACGTCTTCAGCACAACATCTCGAAAACACGCACGTTTTTTTCATTGTTACCCCAGTGTCCTGGTCTCCGCTCTTTATGTGAAAATTGAAACAACCTGGGAATCCATTCGTGTATTTTTTTGGTTACTATTGAAATGTTTCGGGCCTTTCATATTCGCTGCAGTATTGCCACCAAATTCTTTACCACCGCAGATCTTCTCGGAATTTGTGATTCGCATCTCCGTCATCTGTTACGCAAGATCCGAGACATCAAAATTCCTTTACCACCTTAATATGTTGTATTATATAACACTTTCATTTAATGCAGTTTAGCCATGTAGAAATTTATTGACACGTGGAAATCTCTTCCAACCAACTAGAAAGATTTTAAAGGGGCCTTAAATGGGAACCATACTTAAAAAAAAACGTGTTTCAACGTTAATCGAACCAGTAACACCCTGGCTATGTTGAAATACAAGCGTATTGCTGATTACCTCGGTCAATAACCATTATTTTTGTTTTCAATTTATTTATTTTTAGACCGATTTTTTTACTCTCAAACTCCATAAATTTCATAAGATTTGCTATTTCTTAAAAAAAAAATTACAATGTCCAATAAAAAATTCAATACATAGTCCATATGAATAAATAAATGATTTTCAATCCGATTTAAATCCGATGCTAATCTCGATACTGATTGGTCTATGAATTATATTGTATTTAGCAAAGATGATGGATCTAATCGTTTTCTTGTCATTAGCGAAATGACTTAGGTATTTAAATAGATAAAAAAATGATTGCTCCATAACGATTTGATGGCTTCCACACCTCCGACAGTGTTATTGTTCGACACAAGTAAGACTTAAATGACGCATTAATCGCAATGCCACACACATTTTCCTCTTTGATAATTATAGTTTAAAACATTTTGCTCGAGGTAATACTTATCAGACATTTTTATTAGACCTTTTTTTCCAGAGACTAATTATTGTATTAGTTACATCAAATTTCATACACTAATCAATTAAAATTATTTTCACAAGTTTCAAACATGCCCGACGGCGAGATTTTTTCTCTTGTGGAGTACAATCTATCAGTAATGGTTATCATTCACGATAAGCAAGCGAACATCCCCGATTCGATTCCTGACGGATACACTTCCAAGCTAGTTTTACACTTAAACCATATTAAATCTGAATTTGTTTTCCTGTAACTTATAAGCTACATAAATTCTTATATTGTAGCTACATAAAATAGCGTCATATAAAAACTTGACCTTACGAAAGGATTCAGCAGATTAAATCTACTGACCGTCTTGTGAGTTTAGGTTCGATCTATCAAGGATGTTTACTTGCTGAAGTCCAACAGTTTTCACACAAACTAATAAATGTAAAGGCGTTTTCGTCAATAGTTTATCGGTTCGTACAGGTATATCATATTGGACAGTTTTGTTTAACTCAGGATTCCGGGGTGAAATTGACCCTCCTTCGGAAATTCCCGAGATCCAGGGGTACAATAATTTATTAATATTTTCAAATAAAATAACATGAACAAAGAAGGGGCGATTAAATATTTAAAATACAACTCCAAGTTACGAAACCAATTTTGCTCCATGATTTGTAAATAAAATGATATTGGTGACAAATAAATATTATCTTTCCATTAAATTTGAACACGAAAACAGAATCACAATGAATTTGTCCAACCAGATATAAGAAAACAAAGATGTTCGTAGCTCAGTATGGTTCTTAGTTTAGATACAAAAAGTCCTGTAACAGAAAATGCTCTTTCAGAATCCATAGACGTGGGTTGAAACATCTTGAGTGCATCTAGACGTAAAGAGATGCTCTGTGTCACCTTTTGCCCCGAAGATATCGAGTTCATTTTGAAGTTTTTCAGAGCTATCGATTTGCTATCTAATATTTTAGACTATTCAACCTCAACTGATTTAAAAGCTGCATCGATTTTCTTAGATCCCTGTAAATGGAGAAAAAAGCACCAAGAAAAAATCTCATTTCATTGTGATATTTCTAAATTTGCGTAATTTATTTGACATATGGAAATTATAGTGATATGCCACTTTTTTAACAAAACACACACTTTATACGTGTTGTTTCTCAACTACAATTAATTTGGCATAAAGGAAGATGGATTTTTACTGTGATTTTATTATCATCACCAACGAAGTGGCCATTAATGCGGTTTAAGATGATTAATCTTCGTGATTAATTATTTAATATTAAGTTGTGTTAAGTGTTATTTTTTATTTTAATGGCGACGAAGTTCTACTGAATAGTTTATTTTTGCGGTTTGTTTCATGGGAATATAAAATTTAATGATCAGAGTAAATTATAAAATTTATATACGAGTATTTAAAGATTACTTTCTATGACTATATATACGAGTATAAAATAAAATGCATACAAACATACCATCACGTAATTTCCCTATCGGGGTAGGCAGAGAGGACAGAATGCGAGACTTTTTTATCTCGACACACATTATTAAGCTTTTCTACATCCATACATCTTCTAAAACAACTTCTACGATATCGCTGACTTTCAACATTTCCTTCGTGTCATTCAAAATGAGATTTTTTAATAAATCTCCTGACTTAATAATACCTAAATTAAAATATATTCAAGTAATTATAAAGATTTAGAAGATTTAACACGAAATATTTTCGTCAAATTTTACCTACATTTTTTAATAATAATTTATTTCTTATAAAAATAGTTAGCAAAGTCACAATAGCAACAAGGTTTACAATAGGCGCGGCGCTGTCAATCGTAAAATTTGAATATAGCCAAAGAAACACGCGAAAGTTAAAATAAAATAGACAAAACCTCTATGGCTCATTGTGTCTCTTTTATTTTGACAATTCGTGCAAAATTATTTATGACCACGGCCAACTGGAAGTTTTCATGCTTTCAAAACCACAAAAACTATTTATTTTCTAAACGATGATAAATGCAAACCATTGTTAAAATACTAACGAATGGCAAAAAGAAAATCCCACGTGCTTAACACTGTTTTCTATCATGTTAAATAATTTTAAATAAACTGATATGCATGTACATTTTGACAGACTGGATTTAATTAAAATTTGCAAAGCTTTCAATTAAATTATGTCAAAACAATTTTTTTTTCTGAGAGTATCATAATCAAATATCACGAGCGGTTGCAGCTTGGACTTGCTATATAGTTTTAGTTTATTTATATGTGAATATCGCGGTTGTAATTTAAACTCCATTTATTGATTTATTTTTTCAAGTCATTTGCACATTACCGGTATCCCTAATTCGTACAAAGACCAATCATAACAAATACAAAAATATATATATAAAAAATTCAAAAGACTTATTTGATAGAAACAAAAATATATGATATATGTTACACTAAAACATTATGACAAAATGTGGCATGTTAAATAATATAAAAAATTAAATTATTTCAAGTATTAGACTAAATTGAAAAGTTTTTTGTACTGAAGGAGCTGAGTGACACATGAAAAACGTCTATACGTGTAAGGAAACACACGGTTAAAAAATATGATCGATCTACTTACCGGCATTTCCAAAAGCAATCTATGGGTTCGTTGTCTTACATAATTATACAGAACATACAAACCAAAACTGTTCAGGACTGGTTTTTAACTAAATTACCCCCGATATGTAATAGTAATAATTTTGGCTTTAGGTTTATTGTAGCGTTCATATAAAAGGGTTGTCTTTAACCTGTTCACCGCGTTAAAAATCAAATTCCACGAATCCTGTGCGCGGCACAATTTCAGCGTTTTTTAATTTCTAAGTTTAAACACATATTTTGTTTAGAACCACTGATATTTGATTACAGCACCAAGTAAACATGACACTTAAGTAATTTTCTGATAATAAATAATAGTCATTACTCTTAAGGAGACTCATTAAATAAAGGAGATAAACTTAACATTACGTAAAATAAACAAAGGAATGCTACGATCAAATCAATGCTTCATGACACTCACCCAATCAAATGCATATAGCACTAGTAATGTTTATTTACGTAAGAGAGACTTAGTAATGTTTATTTACGTAAGAGAGACTCATCGCAGGACTCGATCCGCGCGACAGGTCGTTAATGCTGGAAATATTGAGAAACCAAAAAAATTCGGCGCTCTGTTTATTCAACAATATCTCATAAACTCATATATTATTTGACAAGGTTTTCAGAGATGTCGCTAGAATAAAGATTATTTTAAATTTTAGTTCAATTTTTATTCCGGTTTTGTGTCATTTTTTTTAAGTATTTGTGATTTGAAACTTGGATTGTCGTCAGATCACAGGCGTTTGTGCTCCCCGCGGGGAACACGTTAAAGCTTTATCATAATACCCCGCCCTGTTGGATCGATTTGGAACAACAAATTTATTTGATGAAGAAGAAATCGACCTTAAAGTTCTACCTCTCTCCGAAAAAAACATATCTAAGACACAGTTTTGGAAGGTACAATGGATACATCCCACTTGAATACAAAGAAACAAAGAAGGATACACGTTAATTAGCATTCAATATTTTCTAATTGTAAAACATCAGCTTAAAATTATCATAAATTTACTCAGGACCATAAAATAATGTCAAATGTAACTAAATGAAGTCAATATGTCATTGTCATTTTCGAAAATAAGAAACTAGAACAAATGTGTACAAATTTCTTACTAAGAAATATTTGACAAATGCCAACGTTTTAAATTCTAGCATGTGAGAATGTGGCCTCAGTGAGAAAATGTTGGATCATATATTCCTTCAATGCCCACTAAATTATGCGTATATGATACGACCTTTTATGAAGATCTACTTTGACGAATAACCCAATGCCAACCAATATAAGAACGCCAATTACAAACTTGTCTGCCTTCGTTTGCAGAATGTAAAGAAACGTTATACAATAGTTTCTAATGAATTAAAGATATAAAATTAATATTCTTATTTTATTCAAGAGGTATAATTTCAAACGTTTACTACTCGTATGTTTGTACTAGTACTATATATTCTGTCCCAACTTCCCGCTGAACAGCGTAAAGAAACACTCCAACACCACATCCTCGCTTGGACCGAGAAGTTCTATAAAAGCCAACAGAACCACAGCAATCCTCTAATCGCTGAATACATGTATCATCACATTTCTAAAATATACAAAGAAAAAGTTGTGAGCAAACAAAAATCGAAAAGGTCCCCAGGGACCTTGTCACTAATCGGAGGATTAAGAGAGTAAGTCCGACCTATCTTTCCGTTATAAGCACAGGCTTCCGAAGCATCATCTATCATATAGTCCACCTGCAGTATTTGCAGGGAGGACCAAGGTCTGTGTGAATGTGATGAAATGAAGTAGCCTGAACGAATGGACATGTACATACTCGTTCGTGCTAAATAATTAGTCGTAAGAATTGTTATCTAGTTATAAGTTTGGTATTCTCAATCAATCAACTCACCATTACTTACTGGTTCGGTATACCTAAATTTAGATGAAGTCTTTTAAAATTTGTGTACCACAATAATTACTGAACTTTCACTTACCACTAAAGCGCTGATTTTGTACAAATCCTTAGAATTGTATTTACATTAAACCTTGTTTTCGCTAGCTTTCTCGGCATATTTTCCTCCATTTCACTGCTAAGGGCTATTTTCGTCTTGTCGTGTCGGTTGGTCGATTGAGACTGTTACTTTGTTTTGTGGCTATTGATCATTTCATTTACGCGGATTTCGTTTTCGCGATTGTGGTCAAAATTTTATGAAATTGTAAAATACAGTATCATAATAAAAATAAACTTATTATGTATCCGCAGTTAAATTAATAAATTAAAAATTTATAAAATAAACAATACTAGTGTATCCATGTGACTGTTGAAGCATCTTAACATGCAGAGTAGTATTCCAGATACGTGCGAAAACGAACACCAGTGATTGTAAACGTCAAGGCTTGATTAATGGAGCCGAATTCGATTTTCTCTTATCGTTATAATAGCGATTTGACTCAAATAAACGTCACAGATTAAATCTTCAACATTATTGTATTATGTTTCGTTGTATATAATACAACCTAGCTGGTTTTAAAGAGGCCTTAAGCGAAAACTATCAAGAATATTTTTCAAAAAATCTGGTTACCAACTTAAATCGAATCCACAACCTTCGGGTTAGGAGACAAGCGTCTTATCATCTAGGCTAAGGAGGTCGTTATAAGAACATGGGTGAAATTATTTGATTGAAGGTAAAAATATTAAAATCTGACATTAAAAAAACATTAACGGAGTTTATTTTATCCATCCTTGGATTTTATTATTTCTTGTAACTGGTGTTCATTAGATAAACCGACTATATTTGTTGTATAAGGCCTTTCGAAGTGTTGTGCGTGTAGTTAAGCTTATGATTCCGATACTTCGAAAACATTATACGAATACAACTATTACGAAGAATCACTAAAGCCTAAAGACATATTTATTCTTAAAAAATATCTAAATGGAATCAAAATTCGGTAAAATTACAAATCAGTTTTAATTCAAAATAATTTAAAATGATTCTAGACTGGTTTTCACTAAAGGTCTCTTCAAGTTGTTTGGAAGATATTGCCACATGGCAATATGTCCGCCAGGTTGTACCGTGCACAACAAAAGTGTAATAATACAGAAGTCATAGAGCAAAACGCGTAAGTGTGAAAAAAATATGGATTTAAATGAATAAATAACGACCTTCCTGATCTAGATGCTAAGATGCCGTCTTTCAACCTGGGAGTTGCGAGTTCGATTCCTGCTGTAACCCAGATTTCATTATAAAGGGTTCCAGTATGGTTTTCACCTTAGGCTTATTCAAAATATTTCTGGTTGGCTGGAAGAGAATGCCTCATGTTAATAAACCCGCCATGTTGTACTGTATACAACGAGAGTGTAATACAATAATATTAAATATTAATTCGAAAAACAACGCCTTCATTTGTGATGCCTTCGTATATTTTATAACACTAAACCCACTTGTATTTCACGAACGTTTATTTTATAACGAGTCAACTATATTAACATCATCCTGATTGGTTCAAAGAGACTAAAACATAACTTTATTAACACCATTCTGATCTGTTCAAAGAGATTCAAACCTAACCTTCTTCACAATATCCTTCTGATTGGTTCAAAGAGACTCAAACTTAACTTTATTGATATCATCCTGATCGGCTCAAAATGACTTAAACTTAACTTTATTAACATCATCCTGATCGGTTCAAAAGGACTTAAACTTAACTTTATTAACATCATCCTGAATGGTTCAAAGAGACTCAAACTTAACTTTATTAACATCATCCTGATCGACTCAAAGAGACTACTAAAATGGAAATAAACGCGTCAGTTTGTATTGTACATTATTCAACTTTAATACAAATAAATACAAAAAAAAACAACAACTTAAACGCCATCAAAGAGGTAATTTGTTACACACGCTTGATTTCATGCGAATACATGAATAGATGACCCTTGTCACAAGTCACGGGCAAGTTCTTGTTCCAGTTTACGGTATATTTTTCCACTAACAAAAAACATGATTTGCAAGTGTAAAACCTCTTTACATTAGCAAAATTTATATCAAAGTATCAAATCCAGTTTTTTGTTTGAAAGATATTGACTGCTTAAAAAAAGATGTTTTAATCTGCAGAAGAATGAATACATTTCTTAATGGCAATAACCGCGTCAGGTTGTACTGTACACAACGGAAGTGTAATTAATACTCGTACAATACAATGCTATCCAAAAGAATGTTATAAACAACAGGCATCTGGAATGCCAACAGTACTAGAGAGAAAATGTTGATTTTTATGCAAAAATTATTTGATTTATTTTTAATATTTTCTTTTGAAATAAAATGTTATTTACCTACTACATACATACGTATCATCACGCCGTTTCCCTGTCGGGGTAGATAGAGATGAAAGAGAACTAGACATTCATATCGCGACACATATCTTTCGCCGCTTCTATAATACATTCATTCGTCTCTTCATACAACTCCTAAGATTTCTCTGAATTCTAAAATTTTCCTCCTTCAAAATTTATTTCACTTTGATTCAACCATACTTTCCTTGGTCTTTCTCTACCACGCCTTCCACTCACATTTGCACTTTATATTTGTTTTGTTAGTTTTTCTTCATTCATTCGTTCTTCATTCCCAAACCATCTCAGAGTGCTTTTCTTCATACTAATTGATGGTATACACAAGCTTTATGTTAACATTCATCTCTACTCACTTCATTCCGTATTCTACCATAAGTTACACAGTCACCCCATAAATTATTATCAGTGCATGCATTTCTACAGCATTTATTCGAATAATTTCAGTACACGTCCACGTTTCACTTCCATGCATTCAAGTTAGTACGATAATACTATTACCGGACAATCATACCTTCTAAAAGACGTAATTTTATGATACGGGTGTTAACACTTATTCAATAGCTAAATAATATACTATAAGATATGCGAAGCGCAGTTTTTACGAGAAAGTAATTTACGATACATGTAAAATTTCAATCATTTTAAACAGATAATTCACACGCTGAAGGTCTAAAAACAATTCGAACTATTAAACCTGGCCTTCAAGACATTTGTAAAACGCAATGACATTTGTCTTCCATCCCAAAGATTAGTGGCTAGATTCCGTTGACGCCAGATTTAATAAAAGTTTTACAGCTTGATTTCACCTAAGCCCTCTTTAACATACTCGTATATGTGGCTGGTTGGAAGAAATTAGCATGTGACAATAAACCCGTTATGTTTTACTACTGTATAGAATATAAGTATAATAAAAAAAATATATATTTTTGGTTGATACAATTCGAGAGATGCTCTACGGTAAACACGCGTTCTTGGAGAATTTTTTTTTTCATTTCACCAAGAAAATGCGAAAACTTTGTTAAATTGTATTAAAAAGTAAATTAGAAACATAAGAAAGTATTTTTCATATATCAAATACAAACGACCAAAGATTTGAATGAAAATAAACAAACAAAACGTCACATATAAATAAACCCATAAAAAATATGACGACCTTAACGTTTAAGATATTCATGGTCAGATTACCAAGTTGGTCGACGTTGGCGACTGCATTATTATTTTAATTTATCACAGTCAATCCGATTTCCCATCCAGGAAACATAAATCAATTCTACATTTATTTCTATTTATTGTTTTTCATCCGTCATAGTATGAATAGGTCAAAACCCGTACGGCTGTCGCCAAAGAAAGAATACGAGAATTGAATTTTGAATACAAGAGAGCGAGAGAGGAATACTTGGATTCTCTCTGAAAGTAATTCGAAATTTGAATCTCGGTGGGGATACTGAACGAATTTTAAATACCTAGCTAACAATTTTTGAACCGGTGTAAAAGGGGACGATGTATAAATGCTATATATAAACAAATTCTACATTTATGAATATATATTTTCAGAAATGTAGAATTTGTTTTACTTCCGTGAATATTTCACGGGTTGCAACTAGTAAATATAAAACGACATAAGTAGAGTAATATGTCAACATTTGGCATATTTTATTAATTCCATAAAATATTTTATTTTGTATTACGGCACAGCACCGAATTATTATTCATGAGGTGGAGTAATTAATATTCGTACAGTATCTAGATAAGAGTACTTAAACCTCCTTGACGACCTCCGTAGCCTTGTTGGTATAACTCTGAGATATCGGGGTCGATTCCTGATGGTACCCAAAAATATTTAAAAAAAACCTATTCGTCTGCTGAGAGTTCGTCTGGTAACAATAATCGCACGCGCTAGACTTATGCGAGAGTGATTGTCTAAACACGTGCGGTAGTATTTCCAACACATACGACGGCGAACTACGAGTATCTCGCAATATTAAAGGCACTCAGTTTTTACGTCCTCTGTTCTACGTACCAACTTTCAGAGTTAATGTAATGGATACACATACTGAAGAAAATAAAACTGAACTGTTAATACGTTGCATTTGTAACATTTCATATTATTAATTTTTTTCTATGGATAGTACATCATGGCAGACATTCATTTACGAGAGACGACGGAGATGTAGAATTATTTCTAAGTATCATACGGTATGTATGTATGACCTATGTATGGAGTATCTTGATGTACGGCTGCGAGACATGGTGCCTATCCGAAAGAGATAGACGAAGACTAGAGGCTTTTGAGATGTGGTCCTATAGAAGACTATTAGGAATTTCCTGGAGAGACCGCATCACGAATGAAGAGGTTCTCCAACGAATCGAAGGAGGAAGGCATCTGCTCAGGATCCTGTCCGAAAGGCGTGCAAGATGGATCGGTCATATAATACGACAAGAGGGCCTCTTGCATGCCATAATGGAGGGTATGACCGAGGGGACAAACTCTAAGGGACGCCCACGCCGAGAGTACCTGGAGGACCTGTTGGTGGACGTGCGCTGCTCAACATATACAGATTTAAAAAGAGCCGCACAGGACAGGGGGGAATGGAGGAGAAGAGTTGAAATTGCTGCAAACCAGTCTTAGGACTGCAACCACGGAGAGAGATCATACGGTTGTGTGGAGCTATATTTCTGCAGTAACTATGAAGATCAATTCTGGATCTGCAGTCAAGAAGAGACATTACACATTCAAGATGGTTCGGGGGTCTCGCGTGAAATTGAACGCTCCCACTGTCTTCTCTCTAGCTTCCTCAACCAGTCGGTATCATGGACCATCTTATCAGTCTAGAACGTCTCTCTTCACTATCAACGGCCTTTTGAGCAATAAACTCACACTCATCAGCGTCCATTTCGAAATATTACAAGTATATTTTATACACGTCTTTGAAACGGAAGCTGATCTCTATGAGATCTCTGTATTACAGACATACCTGCCGAGAACGTCCTTAGGCACTTGACCACCTTCCTTAAGTCCCACGTGTCCCAGCCAGCACAATCGATTATCTTTTAGGACGGCAAATGAAGAGGACATATTGGTACGTTTCAAAACACTCATTGGTGGCCCTATATCGTCATGTTACACCAAGGACTCGTCTCGAGAATTGTATAATGTGTATAGTACATACTCGTATATACCATCACACCGTCTACCTGTTGGGTGGACAAAGAAGAGAGAGCACCAGACTTTCCTATCGCGAAACACATATTTCGCATATTTTATATCCATGAATCTTCTAATGTAACTCCTACGATTTATAAATAGATTTTTTTTTCATTCTTATTCTTCATAAACGATCCGGTTTGAATTCCATTTACAACCAGTCCTGAAATTGTTAATACCGTTTATTTGTTGGTATTTAAATTCTTCAACACCTCAGAACATGATATTGTATTAAGAAATAGCGCTACCCAGTTAATCTCATTTCTCTGGTGCTATACCCGTGTTCAAGATTAATAATTATCTTCTTTCAGGACTGCTAACAGTTTATATTGTCCGAATAAATTGATGTCTATCATTGGTGATTCGGAATAACTTCTGCACACCGCCAATAATCGACTAACAGTTGTATCGCAACCAGGACAACTTCACTCGACCCTACCACTGCTTACTAAATTCTAGTTTGCAAAGGGCGATATTTCTTTTGGACCTAGGATAATAAGAAGAAAATGTTTTATTTAATTATGTTGCGCCAATCAAATTTATTATACGAGTATTTGTCAACAATTCCAGAGCTGTGTTGTTTGTAATACAGTTTGTCCATGAAATATTCAAAATCCTTCATACCATATCTCAAAGGCTTCGAGCTTATTCATGTTTGTCGTGGATAGAGTCCACATTCTCAAAGCAAACAGGATCCCGGACCAAAATGAACAGCTGTGATTTTATGGTCATAGTGACGAGAAGATCTTTCGTATTATCATGGATTTTTAACTTTTCCAATCCTAATGCTTACCTGCTGTACGATATGGACATCCTTGATTAAACAAACTCCCAAACATTTAAAATATTCAACTTGTCCACTTAAAGCCTTACATTTATTATTATAATTAAATTTGTTAAAAACTTTTGAAAGTCTAAAGCAGGCTCGGGTTTCATTGAAAACTGAAATATTTATTTCTCGTCCGCCATTTTGATCGTTAAAATGTAGCAATAAACTTATATTGATTACTGACTTCTCGACAGTATTAATCATCTCCCTTGACAGAAAATTTGATAACGTTTCCAAGAACACTTGATTTCATTTTTTAAAAAAGAAAGTTTGTAATATTTTTAATTTTGTTTCCAAACAATCTACTGACCTGTTATTTTAACGATGTAACAAACTAGTATTTATGATTTGGCAAACCTTTTAATAAGAACCTTAATTAAGGTTCAGCTTCAAAATCATAAAACCATTTTTCTCGAGTTGACGTTCTAAACTAGAGCAAAGAGCCTTCTTGGATCATCGGAGATGAAAATACTACAAGAATCGCGAGAAAATATCTTAATGATAGAATCGGAAACTTTCACATTCTACAGACTTGTAACACAGATGACAATAATATGAAACAAGAAAAGGCGGTACTAACAGAATCCCATATGTTACATAGTACACGAAATCCCCGCAGGACATCCCATGCCAGGAAGGCTACCTAAAAGGTGAAAAGACAGCTCCAAACAGATCCAAAATCTACATCAAGAAGTTAAATATTCCAAAGTAGCCTTAGAAAGATGCCCAAAATTTGAACAGTCAGTTTCAAACACGAAATCTAGAGAAAAAGAAAATAAGTTTATTTTACTGATATTTCTGTCAATATTATTTAATAATATTGACAGAAATATCAGTGAAATCTTTAATATTGACAGTCAACTCAACCGTTTCAAGATTTTATGAGTATTTGATATTTATGACAAGCGTCCTTGACGAGAGTCTGCTCTCTAAACGGCGTTACATAAATTATATTTTTATTATTATTAAAACAAATATAACTCAATAAATAAATTACTGCAAACTAATCAAAATAAACAAGATAGTTTATAAACGTGAGCATAGTTTATTTTTACCTTTGTATTTCAGTACTGCGATTCACGATATATTTAACTGACCTATTTAGGGCGTCGTTAATTTAACGGACGCTTCATTTACTAAGACATCAGCTCTGCGCTACTTCCTCTATCTATTCCCTCGCATTTGTCAACCACTGGACACTGGAATATTAACAGCAACAAGAAAACTGTTTGTCAATAGGTTTTTTCTTTTAATCTTAAGGATCGTGTCAAAAAAGCCCTCGTAAATCAAATAATATTGTTTGCTAAATCTCAATAATCTTTGCTCTAAAGGATCTATTTTTAACCATTTAATTTATTAGTTGAAACGAGGGAATTTTTTTGATATTTATCACCAAATTTGTTAACTGTAAAGGAAAATACTACTCACAATCACCAACATTGCAATTCAAACTCCTTCATTCAATTCATAACTAATATTTCATACATACTATATACTTATTCATTGAAAAAATAATAAAACATTTCTTTATTCAAAATTTGTGTTAGAATAAGTATAGGTAAAACAATGTTGAGAATATAACATACAAGTATAGGTATTATGTGAAGTTGTAACGATTCTTCAGGTATACTACACATACTCGTGCAATACCATCACGCCGTTTCCCTAGTGAACAAGGTAGATAGGACAGAGCGCAAGTATGTCGTGCATTGTCACCCCATGTATTCTTCTAAATGCACACATTTCTACATTTGAATGGTTGAAGTAAAATAGGCACTAAATACTAAATACTAAGTATGAAGTTTCATTTTATATGACATATATAGTAGAACAAAATTGCATACTTAGTCTTTTTTATATATTTTTTTGGTACTTAATTCATATTTTACTTCAACCATTCATTTATTCGGCTCTTTTAAATTTTGTTCCACTTCAACGTTTCACTCCCATACATTAAAGATGATACTAAAATACTGCTGGGAACTATCATCTTAGCAGGTTTTGATACTGTCCGGTTCGAGTATTAATTTTACACTCGTACCACATAAAAAGACATGTTTAAATACTCGTATATTAAAAAGAAAAAGACAAAAGTCATAATGAAAGTTAAAACAACGTTTGTAATTTTTAAATAAACTATATGCATAAAAATAATTCATATTCCAAAGAAGTGGAGGCTGATTAAACTATGAGCGAATTCAAACAAAATTCATGTTTTGTTAAAAAAATACTTTCATATAATTCATTCGAAAATATGCACTTTTACTGGTATATACCGTGACCTAGTGATAAACATATTTACTTAGCACTCAAACGTACCAGGTTTGATTACCGACGAGCCTATGGCGTGTTTTAATTTCAGTTATTTTTCCATCTAATTGTCATAATTTATTAACACATAGTTTCTGCTATATAAATTCTGAAGCGTTCTTAAATGAACATATAGTACCTACGAGTATATTACAAAACAGCGTATCATAAATTCCTCTCTATATTTACAGGCTAGATCAGAGATTTTCAAAGAGTGCGCCTCAACGCCCTAGCGATAAATTCCCAGGGGCGTCGCGAGGTATTTAAAAATTATGATTCCAATCTTAATTCCATGCAATGATGCGCGGTCATAATAATAAGAAGCGACTTCTAACTGACACTTCGCGAATCACTCTGTCCATTAAGTACTGAGCGTGTTTTTGATGAGTTTTTAAGAGCTCCTATGTCAGGTCAGGTTAGGTAATAAATACTTTTTGAACCAGTTACTAACCTGACTAATAGTTGAAAATATAGAGAAGTTTACATGGATTCAATACCCATTTAGACTCAATCTCCATCTGACTTAACGTCGGCAGAAGAGAATCTGATTGAGCCATCTTGCGATAGTACTCGTACATAAAAAAAAACTTGGTCGATATGGAACCAGTTAAGTTTTGTCAATGAGTAAAGGATAACTTCCCTTTGGCTGAGTGCTAAAGCTCAGCAAATCCTGGCCCCATTTGCGATGACTTACTTTTGCGAAACGTTTTCGGTGAAAGCTGTAATAAAAACCAAGTATTGCTCAAACTATACGGAAAACATAAAATAAGGGAAACTGTATTTACTTTGATTCCAAGATTTAAGAAACTGTGTGAGAACAACAGGCACACCCATCCCACTTATTTATATGTTTTATTTTTCATACATAAAACGAAAAAATCTGAAAACCACTGGGTTAGACAAAGAAGCATACAGAAACTATATTATAATTCAAAAGAAATACATATATACCATCACACCATTTATCTATTGGGTTAGGTAAAGCGTAAAACTTTGCTTCTTTAACTAAACCCTTTACCTTTTCTACTTTAAAAAATCACTCAGCCTTACCATACTTTTCTCGGTCGTCATCTGCCAGGTCTCCCATTGATATTTATACTATAAATATTGTTTAATCTTTCGTCAATCATCTGTTGAAAAAGATCAAACCACATCAACGTGGTGTTTTCCCCCCGGCTTAACACACATTTGTATAGCTCTAGAGTGATATTATATCTGATCATTCATTCTTAGTAATTACATATCTTATTCTGTCGTACATCGACACGTATCGGCTTGAAAACAAAATATATGAAATATTTTAACAATATTTATGCAAATATGTGGAGAGAACAACAAAGTAATAACTGAGTGAACACGACAATGTAGGTGTATTGTATCACCTGCCCCCACAGATATCAGTGCCCAGCTATGCATAACATAACCTGGCACGATTGTCACTAGTATGTCACTGCTCAGTGTACCACTGCACCAAATTACTCCTGGTCACTACTTCGATCCTTTTTAAGAACTATATCAGCAGTTTCGCCGTGAGAAAATATTACACGGCCCATTCTACGCCTCTGTTACACAAATATTATATAAATAGAATAGCTACATGTTGTGATCGGTTGTACATAATAGATATTGTGATAGGTTGTACATAGTACAACACGGTGTCCCATAAGTCAAGCTCTAATGCTTTTATTCAAAGCGGTATTGTGGATCTTACATACCTACATACATACATACCATCGCGCCATTTCCCTGTCGCGGTAAGCAGACAGGACAAATCGCCAGAATTTCATATCTCGACACACATCTTCAGATTATTCTACATCCATATACTTTCTCAGATAACTTCTACGATATCTGACTTTTTACACAGCCTTCTTTCATTGTATCGTTCACTTGATCCAACCACACTTACCTAGGTCTTCCTATCACACGCCTTCAACTCAAATTTGTTATGTTAGTCTTCTTCATTCCAGTGTTCTTTTTCATTTTATTTTATTACACTTTCGTTGTATACAGTACAACGTGGTGCCACATAGCAATATATCTTAACCAACCACAAAGATGTTAATGAGACATTAAGTTAAAACCAGACTGGAATTCTTTTTTTTTTTAAATCTAGGTTCCAACAGGAATCGAACCCGCGATCTCCGGGTTGGGAGACATGCGTCTTACCAACTAGGCCACGAACGTCACCTTACTCAACACATCAGTCATAAGGTCATTATCATGAAATATCCCTACTTTCTGGCAATAAAACACAGGTATTAAATTAGAAACACGTACATAATCATACATAATAAAAGTACTATTCAATATTATGTAGTTAATAAGATGATATCCACAACGAAAAGTCGCATTGTTGATGCGGTCATATAACATATTATAAATTCAAGAATGATAACCAGAAAATAACATTGTATTTAGCCCTACTGATAACTGAAGAAGGAGCGTAATTCGCACGTGGAGAGATAACAATAATATTTTCTACGACCTCTTAACCAGACATGAGCCATTGTTATTGTTTTGTGTTACATCAGAAATCGAATCCGGAACCTCCAAGTGCAAGGCAGATTGGTTCGATCTCACCACCTACGCTGTTATGAGGGACGAAAATTTAGTTTGCATCTAGCGCAACCTACTCTTACGCGAAATCTTTTATTATTGCAGCACAACTTCACTCAAAAATACGTCAAGAAGGAACTGATCCAAATGGACTTTTTTTGCAGCAGCAGCAAACGTACTCGTATACCAATTTCTGAAAAGAATAACAACGACGCCAGACTTATGTTACATCGTACGTAGGACGTGGAACATGAGTCGCAGCGCAGTAAATGTGTTAAGAAAGCGGCTTAATTCTTTGAGTTAAAAGTCCAACAAATTATCAATTCTGTCGCGAAAGCTTCAAATGCAACAAAACTATCCATTGACGTCACTAGATTGAAGAAGCCTGTCGAACCGAAAATATATAATAATAGTATGTGAGATGACATTCTTGCTAATTTGACCATGGATATAGTATAGTCAAAATGCAGTAATCAACGTATTTCTATCCATCAGCAACAGGCATGTCCCATTCTCTGGTCTGTCGAGGCTGCAATCCGATACGCCCAGATCATTCCAACAAAGACTTTTTGTTCTTGGTGTAACTCAATCACTTATTGTCTTTGTATGCCGTGATGAAATTGGGTTTCACGTGTGAGGCTGTATATATGTGTTGAAATAAGTTTATGAAAAGTAAACATGGCCAAATCCATCGAATGCAATAAACAGAAATTTATTTATTGAAAGCTTTTTATAGGATTTTTCGTTTCAGAGTTTATATAGGTATACTCTAAAATATGTTTCAGATTTTTCTACATTTCAGTTCGATCCCACCAACACCCACGCTGTTATGGACGACAAAATAAGTCCCAATCCAGCACGATCTATACTAGAAGATTGAAATCTTCTTTATTCTTTATGAGCGCGACGTCACGTAGTGACGAAGAAGAAACTGCCCAAAGGGACTCCTCTGGTGGCGACACACATGAGTGTGAAAAGAATAGTAATGACGGCGGATTAAGGTCCAACATCACGGGAGATGGAAAATGACTCGCAGCTCAGTACTTTTTTCTTATAAAGTGGGTTAAAGCCTGGAGTTCAAACAGCCCAGAAAGTGCCAGTACCTTCATAGAACATTTTAAATGCAACCAAACTATCTTTGGACGCTACTCAGAGTAGCCAATCGGTCTGAAGATGAACGGATAAGTGGATTTCTCTAACTCGATTTTCATCGCAGTTCTACAGAAAGTGCTCTGCGGATTGATCCAGATGTTCGCAAAAATTGGAACAGGGCGAAATAACAAGATTGAAGCTAAAGAGTTTGCAAAAGGGAGAAACTGGGTAGTCCAATAGTTTGAGTGTAACCACGGAGAGCTGAAGCGCACCCTGGTGCAAGAAAATAATTTAAATATCTGTTTTCCCATGGAGTAGGACGACCAACGATATTGCCAAGGTGTTTCTACAGTAGCATTATTAAATTTGTCTTCATGCATAATTTTAATAATAATATCCAAACATTGTCGGTGCCAATGGTCTGGTGAGTAGCAGATTGTGATTAATCTTTAACATCCCCTATTAATGCCTATCTATCCCAATCCCATTCGAAATTTTTGAGTGGCGCTTAGGTATAAGCTACCATACATAAATTTAAAAAAAACCCTGCGATATTTTAATATATGAAACTTGGCTACAAAAACCAACTATTATTATTATACGAACTTGGTAAATATTGTCATATGACTTTTTCTTCCAAATACCCAAAAAAAAACATTAAAAGGCATTATGTGAAAATTAGATATTTTTGTAGGTTCTATCGGTAATCTAACCAGAACCCCCCGGGTAGGAAGTCAAGTGTTCTACCAACTAGACCATGGAAGTATGATTCATAGAACATACTTTCAGGTTGGTGGAACTTCTTCTCGAGTAGGTTACAGTGTAGTGTTGCGTATGAACATAACATACCAATGAACTCCAATCGCTATACGACGTGCCATGTTTTACACGACTTATTAGAAAAAATATTCGAAAAGTTTTCAAAATTTAAATCGACCCACTCAATTGTTTAATACTTATTTGAATACAATATTAAAAATAAATTTAGACGTGTATGATATTTCATCAAAATGGATTTTACTAAGATTTTTTACCAACTCAGGTCATGAAAGAACCCGATACTAAAATCTGGGCTCTGCCAGCACGCATTCATATTCAAATAAGTGACATTGTTTTGTTATTTCACTTGACAAATCGATCGGTCGAGTTTTTGACAAATTAATATGTCTTTTTATGATACTAAGCAAAACCGGTAATTTTAATAGAAACTGTTCTTGAACATACCGACGTGCGAAATGTCAGCTAGTTTATCCAATTATAAGACAATCATAAGTTATTACTTTATTTAGATTCAGCGTAACCGAGTTAGTACAAGCAAAAAGATAAATTTCTCAATTTTCAATTTATGAAATAAAATAGCTATTTTAGGCAATACGATGTAATGGCATAATCCTTGGCTGGAATTTTGTCAATGAACGGTGGTGAGGCTAGCCACTCCGAAAACCCTAACCAGTTCCCATTGTTTCATACGTCTCAATAAGTTGATTCACACTCTAAAATCCAGCATATATATGTACAATTGTATCATGCCTGCGTCTTCCACGCACTTAAATATTAGTGCGCCTCTATCAGTGAAACTGCTTTAACCCTTAACTGATAAACGGATTTTTAAGAAATAATTTTATGGAATCGTAACCTATCCCATCCTCGACTTTACATTAACTTTCTATGGTGTAATTCAAGCGAATCAAATATAATATGGTTAAGTTTAAAATATTTTTTATTTCAGTCTGCCTTCCCTAGTGAGAGTAGCGAACACGGAAATGAATCAGGTACCAGTATATCAACCGGCAGGTGCCCACTAACCGCGAAATACCAAGTATCGAGTGTAGGCAGCAGGTACACTACCAGCCGTACTACGGAACATGTTTATCATATACTCGTAGTAAAGCTACAGGTGTATGTATGCCTGCATTACTATCAGAAAAACGCTCTTATTTTGTAAAAGACAATAATAAATAGAGATTCCTTTATTAATACACGCAAAAAGAGACGAATCTACAAATCACATTTGAAAAATTCAAGTAAACCAAAAAATACTTCAATATTAATAGAAGGTGTCGAGTAAATGCATAAAATAAAAATAATGCATGGTTTCTTGATGTATGAAATAATAATAAAACGAATTGTTAACGATAAATAAGGGTTAAAGGACGATGTGTTGAGAAGGATGAAAAGAGATATGTTGATGTTGTTTGAACATGTTGACCGGATGGGTGAAGAAAGAGACTAAACAAATATAAAATGCAAACAGTTGTGGAGATTTGAGCAGATGTGGATAAGGTGAACAAATTAAAACGTGATAGGAAAGTTTAGCGCTCAGTCGTTTCTTATTACTCCAACACATAAATTGTATGATAGTATGTATGTACATTTTTCAACGTATTAAGGGGCTCGAAAACTGTGAATAGTCACCTCAGGCAAACAATGAAGATTCAATGGGATCATAGAGTCTCAAATGATGATGTTTTGAGAAGAGCAAACTGCTCTAGCATAGAGATTCTGGAGACCCGTACACGCCTGCGTTGGTCTGGACACGTGGTTCGCACGCCTGAGTACTGACTCCCAAGAAATGTTCTCTTTGGCGAGCTGACGAAGGGCAGAAGCAAGCAAGGTGGATAAGCGAAAGAGATATAGGGGGTACTGCATGAAACGCATAAAAATATGAATGCTCAAAACAATTGGGAGCAAACAGCATGAGATAGCATGGAACTGTTGCTATTTATACGATACTAAATTGAGAAAGAAGACGCAAACAGCGAACAAGCAGCAACTACTTAAGTTCCTTGATCTTAGTGCAACAGGATATACCTATTACAAATTGGCTTACAAAGTCATCTCGGGTGGCACAAACGTCAGGTACCTGATCACCCACCTTGTATTAATATTTTGCCTTCTATTATACTCGTCATGGGTTATGGGCATTTTATATTTTCCTGATAAAATTGATAATTTCATTACGAAAATAATAAACCAAAAAACAAATATATAAGTATATGTCAATTATTTTCTTTTTGTCATTCGCTCAGTATTATGTCAATGAATAAAAAAGTCATTTGCGAGGACAATGTACGCCAATGGACGTTGAACTTAGTTTTATTTTTCTTATTATTTCAATGCGCAATGTTTTTCCTTTTAAAATCATGTGATATTTATAAAAATAAGTTACAAGTATTTTTTAAAATAGCTTTTACAGAAGTTCATATTAAATTACGCTTTCGTTGTATACAGTACAACCCGGCAAGTTTGTTTCCATGTGGCAATTTTTATAACAAACCAGAATGATGTTAAACAGGCCCGAAGTTAAAATCCAGACAGACCTTTCTTTAAAATCGCATCATCCGAAGACAGGTGTCTACCAACTAAGCTACGGAGGCGGAGAACCACGTAGGCAAGTAGTTGACAGTTCACCATCGTAAGTATTGAAAATACTACACCACGTGGACCCGCAACAAGACTTAAACAAATCTACTGCGAACGAATATTATTACCAAATACACTCTTCAACTAGACTTTTTTTCCTTTTTTTTTGGTATCATCAGGAGATAAATCAACGACTTACCAACACCACGGAGGTTTACCACCAACATTTAAAAGGGGTATAACAATATTATCTCAATATACGTATTGTATTACACTTTTGCTGTATACATTACAGCTTGACGAATTTATACCATAATACAACCTCTTCCAGCCCACCGGAAAGGTGTTATAGACGCCTTTGACCAAAACCAGCCTGGAATTCTTAAAAAAATACATGGGTACCATCGGGAATTGATCCCGAAACCCCCGGATTGGAAGATAGATGTCTTGCCAACTAGGTCTTCCTATTTGCTAATGGAGCAAATTAAGTCTCAAAATAATGTTTAATTTATATTTTTTAGGACGGTTATTAAAAATTACAGAAAATCTTAATATCGCTCTCCTACAAAGTCACTAAAGCTGCGATGCACTATGCACGACGATATGCTGCCATGTAATCTATAGCGCCTCGTTTCCATATCATATAACAATCACGATAATTACAGCTTTGTTACGCTTTGGGCACGGCTCTTAGATTTGATACAATCAATCGCACCAAGAGCGGGGCACACCGCACACATCCGCACTATACTCTGCATTCAGCGATCTGGCGGAGGAAATCTTAACATTTAAGGTGTGCTCATGTACCGCAACTATTTTTAAACTCAGTTTAACTTTTGAGCGTATTGTGATGTTAATAAAATGTTTTGGTTATTTATATCGAGTATATTACATTAAATTATCAAAGATTGCATTGTACAATCTATAATTATTGCCAAAGGAAAATTTCTTCTCAACAACCAGAAACATATTCAATGCCTGTTGTCAAAAAAAATCATACTGGAACACATTTTTGTTACATCTTCAGGAATTGAGAAACTCCGTGGCTTAGTTGGTAAGACGTATGTCTTCCAGCCTCAGAGTTACGGGTTCGTTTCCCGTTGTTACCCGCATTTGAAAATATGGATTGAAATCTGGCTTTAGCTTAAAGCATTTTAACATATTTCTGGATGGTTGGAAGAGATTGTTATTTGGAAACAAACTTGTCAGGTTTTACTGTAAACAACGACGTGTGATATAAGACAATTGAGCACGAAACGTCCAGTATAGAGAAGTATAACATGTACTCGTATTAAAGATTGTCAAGATTGTTATTTGACAAAAACATAAACTGCGATTTAATTATTACATTTCTAAAAACTGTTGCATACCAAATGAAGTGGGCTGCTTTGGATAACCATTGAGATTTTAAAAATGTATATACATATTAATGAAAATGTATAAACTTATATTTTTCAAAATATTTCATCCTTCGCTATCTTGAAAAAAAACATAAAAAAAGTCAGAGAAGTCCTTATCATGAATTTTTATTTACATATAGTAGATATCATACTCGTACATATTACATAACTTAAATTTCAACAAAAAATATTTTACTTTTCTTTGACAGAGTTGGGAACCTTATTTGTTTCTGACTTCGTAATTTTTTTCATCACATTAATAAGATTCTATGATTTGTTTCTCACCCAAATACATTAATTTTCGCGTAGATTCTAGTTTTGTTTGTCGTGCGTCATGTCTATTGGTTTTGTAGACATTTTGTTATGTATCTTCCTTCAACATCACATGTAAAAAAACATATATATTAACTAGAAGTTTAAATAAAGACTAAATGAATTAATCATTCTCTCCCGTTGTCTTCTGTTCTGTATTATTTTGGAATTGAAGTCACGGAGATGTTTAAACTGTTGAAACTTTTTCAAAGATTTTTTAATATACTAAAGACATCAAATGCCTGAATATACTCGTATATCATATTTGAATCCTTTTATTTAATTGTCACTATATCCTAGTACAATACCCCAACAAAAGTTAAGTGAAAAATTATAAACTTAATTTCTAGAAAACATATCTCAAGTCGAATATCCATCTTTACGGCTTGATAAACTTGATTAAGTACATAGTTAACATGGAACTAGATTATTTTATATATAAACTACATATTTTGTTTCACTATATATGTTATCCCAGTGGGAATTTTTCATTGGCAATAAAAGGAAAATATTTACAACATATCAAATAAGTTAAATAATTGGTACAATAGTAAACAAATGAATTGATTAGCTATGGATTAAAAACAACGTGAATATTGTCTACAGCTAGAATAGTAAAAAAATTTTTACTTGAATATGTTGACATCAATCCATTAAAAATGGTGATGAGAATAATATGAATCGCTGAAATTTAATAATTTTCAGAAGAATGCGAGCACATTGAACATACCAATATGATGAACTATGTTACACCAAGGGTTGACTCACGCGGTACATATTTACTTGTAATTTGGTCTCACAACTTACCAACTTAATGAGAATTTATGACAAAGGTATTGAATAATCAACATCAACCTGTTTTTTTTATTTGTTCTCAGTACGATACAGGCAAAAGCCTTATTTACTGGGCACACGACAAATAAAATGCAACAAACCCAAATCCATAGAAATTGAGTGTCCATTTTAAATAACTTGTTTTTTATTTACCATTTATACATATAATTAATTATCATTCACATAAATAAATAATTTGTTAACACCTTCATACGAACTTCGCGATTAAATATGGTTTATATTATAAAATTTCAGTGTTTGAATGTTAGTCATATTTAAAAAAACATGTTTTCAAAACATATATTTTATAAGATATTATAAAGATGTTTTTTTCAAGTTTAATATTTTGTAAAAAAAATTATCTAAGCTCAGTTCATCTCTTAATGGAAAAACGATCCAACGAGATAACAAATGCAAATAAGAATGCCTAAGTACGCCAACACGTCACTTGTCAGGGCTGATGAAAATATATTTTTAAGATTAAATTATTTCTTATTCAATAAAAAAATATGTTTCAGAAGATAATATTTACTATTCAAGCATTAACTCCGTAGAAGCTATCAGAAAATATTTCAAACGATTTAATCTATAATTTATAAAGTTGACGTGATCAAGGGCGACGATCCATTGCTAATACAGTGCACTTTGACATCGCAGAATATTGTGCAGCTATAAATGGCTTTTAGTCAGAGATTATGATAGTAAATTTGTTAATTAATAATTAAATATATTTTCAATAATATAAACATAATTTTATTTACTATCTCAAAAATGTTTAAAAGTAATAAAAAAACAATTATAAAATTATGTTGAACAATAAAAATTTAAAAAACTTGTATAATTATTTATTGATTCCAGGAAAAAAATATTTTCGATGTATGTTATATCGTTATCGCAGGAATGTGTTAAGATATGTCTTCTATACCAGCGGTCGGCAAACATTTTTAAATAAAGGTAAGGTAAAGGGAAAAAAAGTATATATTTAAAGCTCTGTAGGCCGAGAGACTCACTGGATGATATTTATGAAGGTAGGAGGCCTACTTAAATAACAAAAAGAAAAAAAATCACTAATTTATTGAACAAAATGTAACGTAACAATAAGTAGACTAAAATGAATTGAAATACGGGTCTGCTAAAGTCGGCTGCCCTGACACTGGAAACGATGCCGAATCATAGCTGCGTGGCGTCACAGCAGAGGCCACCCAATGCGAAGCTATAGGAGCGCCACATATGGTTATATCTCGCAACTCCTCAACTCGACGGATGGCCGTTTCGTTATAGAGCGTACATTGAATTTTTAAAGAATTTGAAATTGTAAAATCCATTCTTAGCTCGGGAACCGTACAAAAAGAGACGGCGGGCCGGATTTCACCCGCGGGCCGTAGTTTGCCAGTCCCTGTTCTATATCAACACGAAAAGGGGGGTGGGTTGATGGTGTGGAATATTATTTTTATTTTTTTGGAAACTCATTAGTCGTATATCAATGAATGAAAATGAATTAAACAAACAAATCAGGAATGAATGCATGATGTAAAAGAATGCCGAAAAAATGCTAAAGAAATTAACGATAAAATAGTTTTGACATGTGGAGTATGTATAGGTATATTATATTGTATTATATTACAATCGTATACAGAACATACTGCCAAGTAGCAATCTCTTTCAACCAACAAGAAAGATGCTAAAGGGGCCTTAAGTGAAAACCAGACAGTAATCTTTTTTAAATAATCTGGTTTCCGTCAGGAATCGTTCCCGGAACCCCTAGGATAAAAGTTAAGTGTCTCACCAACTAGGCCTCGAAGGTCGTCGAAGATTAATAAATTATTATATATTAAATGACCATTTCAAGATCTGATATGCAAGGTGTATGCGGTTGAGTGACACCAACGAAAACGTTACTGAATAGAGTATACCAGAATTAGAGGAGAAATAAGCACGAATAAAACTGTACATGATAAGAGATGCATGCATGTCGAAAAATATAAAAAGTATGATTGAATAGTAACATTTGGAGATATGTTCTCTCTACCTACCCTACAGGGACACGGCGTAATGACGTGTACCATATGTGGTTATTTTTATTTCTATTGTTTGTGCTCGATGTCAGTGGAAACAAGTATGAACTCATTTCATCTGAATTAAAATAATAATGTCGGTTGCTAACTGCGGAGAATAAATCTTAAACCATTTGCAGAATGATTTTTATCACATAAAGCAGGGGTGGCCAACAGGTCGATCGCGATCGACCAATCGATCCCGAAGCAATTTTTGATCGATCGCGTCCGTCTTCGTAGCTTACAATATAGCGTGTACTTCTCAACGCAGTCGGCACCTGTCTGCCATCGGAGTGTGTTTTCGTGTCTACTGTCTTTCTCTCGGTGAACATAAAACTTTATATTTGACTCTACCACCCAGCGCGTCACGCAATCGATAGGAATAAACTATATTAACTTTTTAAGTATCAAATCGGTTTCTAATCTGTGAAAAAAGTGTACATTCCTTTCTTTTGGGAATTTTAAAACCTTTCCAATTACAATAACTAATTCGAAAACATGCAAGAATTACAATTTTCACTAAGAACGGGAGCACGCTTACTTTTTTACAATGGTACAAGAAAAATGCTATTGCTTAATATGTCATTCATCTGTAGCCATAACTAAGAAAGGTAATTTGGAAAGATATTCTGTATCTCTCCATAGTAAATATCAGTCGAAATATCCGTTAAATATTGATTTGAAAAGAAGTAAAAGTAAAGAATTCAAATCTATGTAATTAACACAACAAAATTTGTTTAAAATACCTATTTCAAAATCATTTGCAGTGATTACCGCATCATCCAGTCAGCTATCTTTTAGCAAAAAATGTAAGTAATTTTCTGATGGAGAATTTGTAAAGGAAGCTTTCTTGGAAACAAAAGTGTGTTATGTGTTAAATTTCGCGAATTTGATCGGTAGATCGCGACTATTTTTTTTTTACGTAAAAAGTCGATCACAACAACAAACAAGTTGGCCATCCCTGACATAAAGTCATCTTCCATAAATAATAACAAAACATGCCACTTCATTTGTGCTCTTTCCCAATAATATGCACATCTTTATATCGCAACATGAACATTATCTGTTATCATATACTGCTAGATAACGTTCAAATAAACATAAAAAATAAGTTAAATAATGATAGGTCAACTGAAGCAAGTTTCTGCAATATCTAGATCCTTCAAAGAGAATATATGAAAAAATAAGTAGGTACATGGCAACAAAAAGTAAAATGACAACCTATATGGCCTAGTTGATAAGACGCCTGTCTTCCAACCCGGAGTTTGCGGGTTTGATTCCCGCTGGAATCCAGATTTTTTTAAATAAAAAAAAAATCTGTCTGGTTTTCACTTAAGGCCTCATAAATATATGTTATTTCTTATTGGTAAGAAGTTTTTTATTGGCAATAATTTCACAAGGTTATACTGTATTTCGTATTGGCAATAATTTCACAAGGTTATACTGTACCTGTTTCACAAGGTTATACTGGCACGTTATTTCGTATTGGCAATAATTTCACAAGGTTATACTGTACACAAAGAACGTGCTATACATGATTACTGTTATAGCTGCCTGGCGTGATTTGTTTCATGGTGGTGGGTTCGAGTCCCAAGTTAAGGCGCCCTTGAGAAGAGTTTGGGCTCTAAACGGCGCTATATAAAATTGTCCTTTGAATTGAATTGAGGATCTATAAAACATGTGTTAGACATGTAATGACATGTATTGTTGAAACTAGGACTGATACCACATGAACAAAGGGACTCCTCAGAACATCAGAGTTGAAGAGGGCCTGCTATGTGCAATATAACTTGTAAAACAGTGAAACAAAGAATAAGAACTACTGAAATAGAATAATGCGTAAAACCGAAGATGTATAAGATAGGGAACGTAGAGATAACTTCACTGGCGGGATCATGTTCAAAGAATGGATGAGATTCGGATTCCCTATATAGTTTCACATGGTTACCCCATCAGAAGCCGACCACCAGACAGATCCCCAATAGATGGGGGTATAGCTAGCAGTGGACATCCCGGGAATAATGCAAAATAAACAGATCAAGTATCCTCCACAAGAAGTTTGTATTTTATTCCAGGTTTGTATTGTGATACATTGTAATAACATGCCTTGAGGCAGACTTTATCATAGTAAAAATGCAATAGCAAATAAATAAGGCAGTTTTCCAGAATAAAGGAAACATGAAACTAGTAAGTATAACCAAGCCCGCAATACGTATTGTATTGCACTTTCGTTGTATACAGTACAACCTGGCGGGCTTACTGTCATGAGGGAATATCTTCAATTAACCAGTATTGAACTAACCTTAAGTGAAAACAAGATTGGAACCCTATGTTATCTGGATACTAACGGGCATCAAATCCGCAACTCCCATGTTGGAAAACAGGCTTCTTATCAACTAAGTCACGGAGGTCGTCTATGTCTGTGTGGATATCATATGTATGTGTGGATGTAAGATATGGAGTCTCACATTGAAAAAAATAATCACCATAGGTTTTGGAAAATCCAACATTCCTTTGGATACTCAGACCAAAATAACATGCTACAAAAAGAGATAAGTCGACCATAAATATTCAACAACTTTGGTCGTCTCACGACACTGATGTGTTTATGTATATATGGTATATGCGCCAGTGCGGAAGGTCGCAGGTTAGGACCCTGCGCTGTGCTACTCTCTTCAAATGGCAGTCATTTTTACTGCCTAGCATTTAGGGAGTATACGGATCTTTGACTTTAGGCATATCCGTTCTTTAAAAAAAAAACATGCCGGTGTGCTCCGATCGTTTCACTTCGGTGTGCCATCGGATCCAATACAGGAGTATGACCGGTGAGTTTACTGGTATGCAGCGGCTCACTCACTTCAAAAGAAGAGAAAACAAGAAAGAAACGAAACCACGGCACAGCTTCGCTTCCAAACTGAATTGAAGTTGAAATGACGAGGAGGTCCTCGACTACGAGGCCCAGAGACGACGACGGCTGGTGTGTATAAGTTTGAGGTTGTTTTTTAACAATAAGAATGTAAATATACCTATACGAGTATGTACCATTCACTAAATTAAATTAGTTGCCTCCTTTAACAAGGGTCCATGTTTAAAATGGTAGAAGTTCATTTGAAAGGTAAAAATAATATACAATAAATTGAGGGGACTAAATAACAAATGGCGTCATACGAACGAAGAACTAAAATGATGACAAATAAAATAAATAACATTATGGCTGTTCTTAATTTATCGTCTCATAGTGCCGAGGACTCTTTCTACCAATAGCAATAGCTCACGGATGTCATCAGGAGGGGGCCGTGGCCGTAGGTATAGCTTGAGGATAGTGTGAATTAGAACCATTTCAATTTCTTTTATTTTTTGTTGTATACAATATATGGGATTGGTAAATCCGATTAGTCACAGTATCGTTGATCCTGCTAGAGCAAAATACTATTTAAAACCGATCATCATAATAATTTGCATCTAGATCACTGTGATATCATCATCATCATAATCGCCATAGCTAAGAATAGTCATCAACGTGACTCATTGCTACCAAAAGACATATTTTCGTCATCCACTTTTATGTGCTCACACATTGAGTTATATAATGTATTCGTATTACAACTTGTATATAAGAACAACCTGGGGGGCTTATTTCCAAAGGCTATATCTCCCACCTAACCAGAAAGATCTTGTACACTAAAACCAAGATTTTGCTCGTGCAATCTCTGCTGTTTCCAATTCAGAACACTATACGTACTCGTATGTTTATTATACGGATATTACTAAGGAACAGTTTATTATATGGATATTACTAAGGAACAGTTGGAAAAACTGCAGCGTTTTCAAAATGTTTTTCTGATATTTATTTTTAATATGAGAAAATAAAATCATACCACTTCTTATGAGAAAAAACTAATCGGTTGAATATGAAAAATTCACAAACTGTCATGATTTTGCAATATCCTTAACTGTCGCGGAAAATGTTCAACGTCTTTTCGATTATGCACTTGTAATTCTGGCGCCACGTGCCGCTACGGTCAAGCAAATATTGTTTATTGGCTCTCCCAGTTCACCGCTCTTTTTTTTAGCACGTCTTTACTTTCCTTAATTACTAACTAAAGTTTAACTCGCTCCGTCAATGGCATGTTTTAAAAAGCAATTGAAAAAATAATTATTTAAAATTAGTAATAAAACACGTATTTTCCTTTTTCTCCAAATTTTTTTCATTTGATTGATATCTCACTTTTGTTACGAGTATTATTTATATTGTTCATAAATTTCGCACAGATTAATATTTTTTTTAATTTAGGACCATGCTGCAACTCCCTCATTTTTTTTGTGTGGTTGGTGAAAATAGACGACATTCTGACTATAAGCTGGATAGATTATTATACAAAGAATTGTTAAATAAATAAAAACATTAAAAGGTCTGTGTGTGAAAAAAACCCGGTATAGGACACTTTTATTTGTTGGTAACCATCATCAATCGCGCGCGAAACACCTCCAATTCGAATGAAGGGTGGTTCGTCAAAACTATTATACAAATATGCCTTATTTTGTTGGTAACCATCAGCAATTGAGCGCGAAGCACCCACAGGAATAAAAGGTGGTTCATCAAAACTATTGTTAACCTCATAAGAAAGTTAAAAAAATTATAATTGTACATTTACGGCTTGTTGAATTGTAGATAATATATGTTTATTTATTATTTATTTTACAAATCTGGCAGGTTTATTGGTTTAAAGCAATATCTTCCAACCAACCAGACTTTTTCATATTTGTTATTGGTATCCATGGCCGTATCTTTAATTTAGTGTATTAAAATATATTGAGAGAAACTAACCAGAATAAAAATACAAGATAAATCTCTAGTTAAATAGGGAATCGGATAGGAATTGTATGAAAGTTATAATGAAGATGAGTAGTAATAATATATATAAAAATTTACGGCTGAATACATTCCGAAAAATGAGATCGTACGCTTAAAATCACTCAAACAAAATTTCAATTCTAACTAGAATCCACCAAAGATAACTTATAGAGAGATGAGTGACAATACTTGCAATAACAAACATGTGAGTTATAACAGTAAGTTAGAAATAACAAACAATCAAACAGCTACCGGAAAAGCATCACCATAAAATGCACCAATTAAATAGCACTGCCGAAAAAGTATTAACGTATGCAGAAATGGCAAAACGTACAAATTTGCATTAAGGATGTGCCAAATATAAATAAAAATCACAATCTTACAATAGTATTGTACAAAGAAATTAAACAATAGAATAATGAATGTTCGATTCCACTTCCACTCACGGTGTAATGGGGGGCAAAATAAATCCCTAGTCAGCGCGATCTACACTAGAAGATCGAAATCTTCTTTATTTTTTTATGAGCGTGACGTCACATAGTGACGAAGAAGAAACTGCCCAAAGGGACTCCTTCTCCGATGCCGGCACACATGACTATGAAAAGAATAGAAATAACAACGGGCTTAAGTGAGAAGGAGAAAAGGAGTTAAAGCAAATATAATTGATTACAATAAATAAATTAATTGTTACAGTCGTTATTAAACACGTATCTAAAAGGTTCATAATATTTAATGCATATTTCATATATGCCTGCAAATAAAGCGGAAACCCTTTGAGAACCTACCGAATGTTTAGGATTGATGCATAATATCACTTCCGATCAAGAAATGCCACGAGTCATTATTGGAGATTAAATGCGGATCCCAAATCATTATTTAGGATAGAGTTGGATTGCTTTTATGCCAAAAATAATTACTAACACAGCAAATTTTGCCAGCTGATACAGCTACATTTTACAGACAGGCTCACAACACATCTTCGTGGTTTGATCATGTTGTTGTGGATAAATCCTTGAAACACTTAATATATAAAATTGAGGTTGTATTTGATATTGACTCGTCTGACCATCAGTCATTACTGGTTAATTTAAATGTTCAAAAATACCAAAACACAAAATCCTTATAAAGTTAAATGGAATCTAAAAAGTAAATGTGAAATTCAAAAAACATTTCAAGTATTTGGCATCTTCAATCAACCAAAATATCGCAAAAAAAATAATTACAAATAGCAAAATGTGGGGACCCTGATCCTTGAGATGCAATTAACGAACTGTACAGTGGTGTATTTACAGTGAGAGAATCGGCAATAGACGTTTTCCGAAGGACACAGAAAAGTTATGTTAAAATTAACCTTGTGAGCTGAATTTAGCTGAAAAATACTCGTATAAAGAATTCAGATAAGATCTTTTGAATGTGTAGCAGCGGGAAGGCTGAATGAGGATGACGTGTCAGAAGAAATTGAAATGCCTGCATGATGAAAAAGGTTATAAGTAAGAAGCCAATTGAAAAAGCTAAGACATAACGCTTTGGGAATCGAACACATTAAAAAGCCCTATCTTAGAATTCAAGAAAATTAAATATTTTTGTTTTCAAATATAATATAATTAAGCATGGAAATCTGCCTCCTGGACTGATAAGACGGTAATTATAAGGTACGAGTACATACACATATAATATAGAAGATTTGATAAAGGAGCTTAATGTTTTAAACACTAGATGGCACATCGGAAATGCGTGCGTTAATATACTCGTATTATAACCTTGCAATGCAAATGATATGGTTTATTGGCTCCATCCATTTCAAGGATGCGAAGTCTAATGAAGGTGTGCGAAAATTATGCATTAAAACAGGGGTCGGCCAACTACGGCCCGCGAACCAAATCAGGTCCGCCGCCTCTTTATGTACGGCCCGCGAGCTAAGAATGGATTTTACAATTACATTTTTTTAAATTTCAAATAACGCGCTATAACGGAACGACCCATCGTCGAGTTAAGGAGTTGCGAGATACGACCGTATGCGGCGCTACTTTGCATTCAGCGGCCTCTGGTGTGACGCCACGCAATTATAATTCGGCAGCATTTGAGTTTGCCTCTTTGCCCACAGAGCCGTACATATTTACTATTTGACCCTTCTCAAAAAATGTTTGCCGACCACTGCATTAGAATATCAATTCAAGTAGAAATTATAAAAAAATCAGTAGTTGTATTTAAATACAATAAAGAACCTGATTTATACCCTCAACATCAAAAGAGGGCTTGAAAGTTGAAAGAAAGGAAAAAATAAAATATTTGAGTCATGTCATGTCCTCCAATATGCAAGACGATAAAGATATTCATAGACATAGACGTTCGTTATGTATAAAAGTAAATATGATTGCAATACGCTTTAGATGATGCAATAATAGAATAAAGAAGCAACTATTCAATCATATTGTATGGAACTGTACTCAAGCGAGCTAAGAATACATTACACATTCAAATGTTTAAAAGAGCTCAAAGTATAGAATAATAATGTAGACCGAATCATATTTGAACTACCGATCAATTGTAGTGTTTCAGAGATGTTTGCCCAATCCCGCTTGCTAGGTTTTGATGTACTTCTACGAATACACATTCGGATCATACATGAACGAATAATATGAAATGACATCTCGTTAATTTAAAGCTATTTATTACACGTCAGCAATTTATGCTGCTACTTATATCATATTTACATTAAAGATGCGAACGGCGTGTAGCGATAGAAAACAATGCCAAAGGGAAACTAAAAATATATATTCGACAGCATCAAAATTTACTGATGATAGTCCACAACAGTATTTTAGTGCCAACTTGGAGGTATGGAAGTGAAACGTAGACGTGGAAAAAGAATGAAAGGAGCCGAATAAATGCTCTAGAAATGCGTGCACTAAAAATAATAGATGGGGTGGCAATGTATGGCAGAATACGGAAGTAAGTGATCAGAGATAAATGTGAACTTAATACCAATGTATTAAGTAAGATCAAGAAGAGCACTTTGAGATGATTTGGACATGTATAACGTAAGAATGAAGAAAGCCTAACAAAACAATTATACAGTGCAAATGTGAGTGAAAGGCGTAGGAGAGGAAGACCAAGCAAATAATTGTTGGATCGATTCAATGATACTTTGAAAGAGCGAAATGTAAAAAATCATAGAAATAGTAATAGTTGCACGAGAAGGTGTATGGGTGTAGAAGAGGCCAAAGATGTGTGTCGCGATAGGAAAGTCTGGCGCTCTAGCCTCGCTCTCTACCCAGGCATGGAAAGGGCACGATGGTATGTTTGTATGTAAAATTTAAAGCTTTTAAGGTTTGCTATACTCATCAACTAATGATATACTCGTACGAGTACTTATTTATTTCATAAACATTTAATTTCAAGTTGCTCTTCCACATAAACTTTTCGTGTGAAACTAACGTGTACGAGTATGTTAGCTAAAAAAGTATAGTTATTTGGTCTACTCGTAAAATAACACCAGAGTAACCATAAAATAACACCTGGGCAACGTAGATACTGATGGAAAAAACAAAAGATGGATAAAAAACAAAAGAATGCCATCTACCACATAAATAAATATTATCTTCAAACAATTGTACGAATTATATTTTGATAGTCCTGAACATTATAGTATATCGTTCGCACCTATTATGTGATTTCAAACAAAAAAAAAAACACTTTTTTTAGCTGCAATTTCACTCAAATTCTCCATACCGTTGGTTTTCAAACCTTTTTGTTTTACGGCACCCTTAGCGTATAAAGATTTTTCCCGGCGCCCTTAAAAAGCCTGCCAATTAATGGGGCGAATGAGCCTGTTGTTCGCCGCACTCTTTCTCAAATCTTGGAATCAAACTAAACACAACTACCCTCAACTCTTGTTCCACGTTGAATTTAAAGTGATATTTGGTTTTAATTACAGTTACCGCTAAAAATACAGCTTCACGTGAAGTGTGCAATTTTAGGAAGCACTTATAGACAACTCTTTTTGGGAGTCTTAGAAAAATGTATGATTGTTCATGAACACTACACTAAATCTAAAACCGTATGTGTTACTATCACATATCGGAAGATCTACAAAGGTTTTTTTTCGTCTTTTCTTTGTAAGTTTTCTGCGATTTCTTATCGAATAGGTTTTTCTGAACATAATACAACGAGGTACCATATTTAATGGCCAAAGCCACTACATTCTTATCCTTAAACTTAACTTTTTTTTAAACTACATATATTTCAATAATTGTAGGTTCGAATCCCAAATTAGAGCGCCCTTAAAGATAGTTTGCTTTCTAAAAGGCGGTATGTAACTTAACCATTTATTATTATCGCAGAAGTAAGTCATTGCAAATAAAACCAGAAATTGCTGATCTTAAGCATTCAGCAACGGATTTCCATAAAAATCACAACTGATATCAAAAACACAACTATTTCCATGTCGACAACGTTTGTTTTAATGTACTGTAACAAGTCAGCTCATTTAGACTCTTCCTCTACCGACGTATATTCCGATGGCACTTCATCCCTCAATGAGTTTTGAATCAATGAGAAAATCTCCATATATCATCTTCTTAAAAGCATTTTCGAAGTCAATGATATGCCAGTATGGTGTCGCTTCCTATCATTGTGACCGTGTGACACTGAATTAAGATTACCTGAAATTATTAAAATTTTCGAATATGACAAGTGGACGAGACGTATACTTCAAAAACCTCTGTTTAATACAAATGAATCAATAAAAACCGCCCAAAATATGGTATATATCATGAAAACATCTGAGTAACTTCAACCATCAACTTGTTTTGATTACGTTTCAACTGATGTCATCGAACTGATTTAATTGAACATTGGTTGATGGAAGATGACAGCATTCGAAGGTTCGAATCTAGTTTTTTTCTTCATCGATAGACTCTGTATTGTATATCTTCGCTCGTCGTTTTTATCAGCGTATGAATATATTTTACTTATCCATTATGTTGTATTTTTTTTATCTCATTTTTAGTATATCATATTCCATCATCTCTTAGGATATTTGTGATATTACGTCTTTAAATATATTTTTCACTGAAGTATTCTTCAATTATGATTAAAGACGTAGAAAAATTTGGCAATTTGTTTGGTGTTCACAATACTATAGATGATGTAAAATTTTCTAACAAAGAAATCATTAGATTTCATGGAAAATGTATATTGTGAAAGAACGTTAATTCGCAGATACGGAAAACTCTTTTGCCTGATAGTATTAAACGTTTAGAAAGCGAGAAAATATTCCACAACTCAGAATTCTCTAAAGAAAGCTTTTTAACGTAGTCAAATACAAGAAAACTTAAATAATACGTACATACCATCATGCCAATTCCCTGTCAGAGTAGACAGCGAAGAAAGAGCGCCAGACTTTTCCATCTCGGCACACATCCTTAACCTTTTCCACATTTATACACCTTCTCATGTAACTTCTACGATTTCTCTTACTTTCTACGTTTCCTTCTTTCAGACTCATTCACTTGATCCAACCATACTTTCCTTGGTCACCTGCTTTCCACTCATACTTGCACTATATATATGTTGTGTTAGTCTTTCTTCATTCATTCGTTCCACATGCCCAAACCATCTGATTCAATAATACTTAGTATAAACTATTCAGACTATTAAAAATATAATGAACGTTCAAATTGTATACATTTATATTTATATACGTAATAGCTCACAGAACACGTTGAAATATAATAATTTAAAAACGCTAGTTTTATTGCACCAATAATCCGGTCTATGATTATGATGTAATTTATAAACCGTGGGCGTTACATAGGGCGTTAAATCAAAGATGCGCGATGAATTTCAAATTATACTTGTTACAAAATAAATAACACAACATGTCAATACCACACCATCTATAGAACATCTGCTCCGAATTTGTAAGCTTTCTGAAATCTTTTTTGTTGAATATTTACATTTTTTGCTCATATGGCAGGACAAAAAAAAACAAAATGAAATAGGCAAAATTATAATACAAAATGGGTGACTATGACGAAACCATCTATAAAAAACAAAGTATTGTACTCACGGTTGTTTGTGTGCTTGGGGGGCGCGTGCTTAGGGGGTGGAGCGCCACAACTGACGTCACTTTGAGAACTGTGAGGGCTGCTGCGTCCGCTTGCACCAGGTAAAGAGGTCACCTCGGAAATCCGGTTCCTCACGCGGCGGCTACAAAAAGTGGGTAGAAGACATGTCATCAATTGATGTTTTAGAAGTTTAACTATTGATTATGTCATATTATTTTAGGACAGATGAGTTTTTGAAAAAAAAGGCAGAGATCAAATCCAAGGCAAAATTTTATGAAATCTTGTTCGTGAATGGAAGCATTCATCTTGACTATAAAATCTGTCATAGTGATTTGGTGAGACAAATATGCAAAGACAAACTCTACCGGGATGCTGTCATCAAATTGAAAAAGTCAATTTCTATACACAGTCAAAGACAAAGCCAATTTCTATACACTCTAAAAAGGCGCACACAAATGCTAGAAAAGAAAGGTAAATATATATACACATACTCGTATCTTCACACCGTTTGCCTGCTGGAATAGGCTTTCCTGCTGGAATAGGCAAACTTTAAAATCTCAAAACACATATTCCGCTTCTTTCACACCCATACACATCTCTTACAGTTCCTACGATTTATCTTATTTCTTAAAGTTTCTTCTCTTTCTTAATTCATTCGTTCCACGTACCCAAACCATCTCAGAGTGCTCTTCTTCATCTTACTCAATCGATCAGTCTTAAGTTTACATTCATCCCTACTCACTTAATTCCTTATAATGTCATACATTGTCACCCCACTCTCTTTTTTTGTTACTGATATATTTTTAGATATCCAATTTAGTTAATTATTTTTGTTCTGGCAACTAAAATAGTGTTGGTGAATGAAATTTAAAATAAAATATAGAGTAGATAGTCCATGTGATTGCCGATGAAAATCGGTTGATATTATTTTATTTATTTTATATACATCATTTATGTCGAGCTAGACAGTGAGGACAGAGGGCCAAACTTATTTATCTCGATATAAATCCTAAATATTTTCTACATTCATACCCCTTCGCATGCAACTCCTACAATTCCTTTGACTTTCTACGTTTTGTTCTTTCAAAATATCATTCATTTGATCCAAATATGGCATCCTTGATCTTCCTCTACCACACCTTCCACATGCTCCAACCATCTCAGAGTTATCTTTTTCCCTTTACTTAATACGAGTACATCGTTTTAAGATCACATTCATTCCGTATTCTGCCATACATTGCATGGCCCATATTTCCCCAGAATATGGAAATAATAAATAGTTACCTCTTTAATTTGGATGGTGGCGTCCTGACTTTAGGGCTCGTGTTGCCTGAAGCGATGGAAGCTTCTTCCAGACTCTTCCTGGTCATCTCAGTCCTGGACGTTACTTTCGACTTAACATCCTTTAAGTATGACTTGGGTTTCGCTTCGGACTTGTTGGCTGATATTTTATTCATGACCGCGTCCCATCGCCCCCCTTTTTTAGTATTTTTAGGACTTGGTCGTTTCTCTGGATTTTCGTCGTCGTTCGGTTTAGTCGCTAACATCGTTTTGACTTTACTGGCGACGTCGCGTCGTGGCATTTTATACTTCTTCAAAGCCATATTCCTTTCATCTTTGTTCATTTTGTCATTAGACGAGTTCTCTTCGTTTTTCTGCATACTCCCACTTGATGGACTGTTTTTTACTTGTTTGGATAAATTGGGTAACGAATCTTTACTTCCATTCATATCACCCGATTGGTTTGGTGAGTGCATAACAGCAACAATAGTTTCGTTAAATGATCCGTTAAAAGCCTCGTAGAATATACCAGAATTATTCTTCTGGCTTAATTCCGACCGAGTTGATGGAGTAGATCCCTCAGGTGATAAATCATCGATAACATTCAATAGAAGCGGAGAACATCGATGGGTTTCCATATCCGTGAATACACCACTAGATTCCATGCAGGAATCATCGTTATTCGAGTTCCCATTGCGACTCACCATGACAGGAGGATTCGAGGCTTTACCACTACCATACAACGCTCCATCGATGACTTGAGCTCGCCTGTCACCTCTGTGGACTTGTTCATCGTGCCCGTCCGCGTCGCTTTCTGTGAAAAAATCAGAATCTGTCATGGGATCTGGTCTCCTATTGATCGGAATATTTTGCCAATGATTTTGTAAGTTATTAACTCCCCTATGTCCGATGGTAGGCGATTGGTCTGCACCTCGGCTCACTGGCCTCGACATTTCGCCATCACCTTGATATCCATCTAGACTTGTTATGCTCGTTATACTTGTAATAAAACTATTCGAAACTTTTGATGTGACCGACTTGGTTGTATCTGTTTTTGTATCTGAATCTGCTTGAGATTGTTCTTGAATAATGGAATTACAAAACTGATTTACAGATATTGTCGATAAATCTGTTCTTACGTCGACAGGATCGAGAGGAAGTTCTTCAGGAGAAGGAGTTTGGTCCATTCTGACTGGAGGGTGTGTGCTGTCAAATCTTCTACTGTCCAAAGGAAGATCTAAATTGACAGTTGTGTCAACTACAGAACTGAGTGGATCCAGTATGCTGCTGTGAACAGATGGCAACAATTCATCTTCGATGTTTTGTGTTACTGTAGTGGAACATAATTCCGAAGTTGACAGGTTTTCAGCAGTGCTTTGCTTAAATGGAGCCTGGGCGAAAGCGTTGTATTCATCATCGTGACATTCTTTAACGTCGCTTTCTTCAAAATCTACTAAGAGAATATTTTTTTCGACTCGCTCATTGACAATAGTCGTTTCAAGATTTTCCGCATTTTCGTTTTCAATATTTTCGCAGAGTTCTTCTTTTTCATTCTCTATATTATTCGCCATTTCGCCGTTTCCATCATTCATATTGAGAAGTGATTTTAAAACGTCAGGTGTTAATGATTTAACATTTTCCGTAGAAGGCGTCTGAGAATTACTGGATACAGTTTTTTCGGTTGTTTTTGAACTATCTAAAAAATCATTCAAATCGTCAGCAGATGGTGACCGAACATTATCCAAGAAAGAAATAGAATCCATATGATCTGGTGTTAAGATTCCCAAACTCTCATCAAACGAATTTTGTTTACTTATTTGATTTGCAGAATTTTCTGATACAGTAGGACTCGGTAACTCTTGGGTAACTGGTGCGGCAGGTTTGATTCGGTTTTCTGTTACTTTGGAACCGATCGAAGAATTCGATCTCTTTTCTTCTTCTGTACGAGAATCTGGCGTTGTATCCGAGCAGTTCTGTTTACGGGTTAAAGGCCCCAATATAAAATGTTTCTTTCCACCTTCTTCGTTAGTATTACAACTAGCAACAGCATGTTCGTTGTTGCTTTTTTGTTCTGAAGATTCAGCCACATGAGGAGTAGAAAAAGCGATATTTCCAGAATTGGGGAGTGTTGAAGGTGGTGTTTCAAATTTAGAGGTACTTATATCACAATTGTTAGGCTTACTTAATATAAGTGATTGCCTGCCAGGTTCTTTTGACATGGAATCAAAATTTAATGATTGAAACTCGATTATACTTTCAGCTCCAATCATCGGCATATTGGGATCCAATAAATTAGAAATCACGCTGTTTCGGCCATCGTTCTTCATATCAAATGTTATCGACTGTAATTCAATAATACTTTCTGCCTCGATCATCCGAACGTTGACGTCTGATAATCTAGGAGCTTTTTCATCTGTAGCTTTGATATTTATCAAAGGATTCAGAAATTTTGGAGTCGAAGATGAAGTAGGAAGTGATATCCTTAATGATTTGTCTTTATCGTCTAAAACCTTAGTGTGGTTTAATTCTGAATTTGTTTTCCCTTGATGTGGAGTAGGTGTGTTTAAACCGACTAACAAACTAAATGGCCCCGATTCTCCGTGATTGTCGACAGTTCTTTCGTCTACTAATTGTTGCGTTATATCTATAACATTGGGCCTCAAGATGTTATTCGTTGTCGTAGACGTCTTAGATCTAACATTTTGCAATTTATTTCTCAATTCTAAAATTTTAGGATCTACGACATACGTCGGTGCGCTTTGCAATTTGATTTGCGAGCATGGCACCAAGAGACCGTGATTGTTTTTACAGCTAAAATATTTGACGCCGTTGAAGGAGCCATTATGATAGGTTTTAGATGGAGCGTCTGTTTCGATTCCACACCAAATGTCACCGTCGATCTGTACGTGGCCAGCGTACCTCAGTATCCCTGTCACTGTACTGACTCCGACTGACTTTCCATCAGATAGGACTGCACTAACGCGACTTCCGATGTGTTCGGCAAATTTCGATCCTTCGTTATTTTTATCTTTCATTTTTCTTTCTTCACTTTGCAAAACTTTGAGATCTTTCTCGTTCCCACGTTCTTTATCGATGGAAAATGTTTTTTCGGCATTTTGTATTTCAAAAGTTAAATCTTTACTATTGAGAATATCAAATGTTTTCTCAGCTTCGTTGCAAGTGAGTTTATTACATGTTGAAAAGGTTAAATCTTTCTTTTCGAGGTCGTTGTTGGAACTTTTAATAGGGGGCATTTTTTCAGTATTCCTCGCGCTGTTCTTGTTATCTTCTACATCTATGACTGTCTTAACGTTCTTCTGCTTCTTGGCGAGGGTCTGCTGTTTGAATTTGATGGAATCTTGCAACGCAGGCTTGGCCTTGAGACTGGGCAGCTTGAGCCTGGAGGGCAGCAGGCGCGAGGAGGCGGAGAGGCCACTGAGGGTACGCCTCACAGCGCCCGGCAGCGGCGCCTTCATCCCCGTCGGGATCCTGCTCTCTCCCGGAGCCTGAGGACAAACAAAACCACTATATTATTAAACGCTCCAAACAATGCATGAAACTGAAGAACCTAAGAATATAATTTGGAGAGTAACCTTAATAACACAGTTGATAATTCTTGCTCGGATTATCGGTCCGACTTTGAGACAACTTACTCCTTCATCGGATATTTCACACTGTTGATAATTGTTGCTCAGAGTATCGGTCCAACTTTGGGACAAATAAACTTAATGCCCAAGGAGGGACTTTAAATAAAGTAATATATAAAATAACCAAGATATTTATCGATTTCTAAGTTGTCAAAACCGTGACCTTCATGGGCATTTTTTGAAAACGCTTTAAATATATATTTTCAAAAAAAATATATATATTTTCACCATTATTATAAATGTTTTAAAACTATTGACGAAACAATAAAATATGGGTTTCCTTATTGAACAAATATACTATTTTTTAAATTATTTATGCCCTTTTATTCATAAATTATTATGATACTCTTCAACATTCGGACGTATTGAAAAGCGTGGCTGGGAGAAAATATTGTCTTCAGTCCCAGTAATCGAGCTTTTGTAGTAACCAACTGTAGTAGGCAAATAATTCACTGTTCTAGGCAAATAATCCCCATCGCACGTTTTTTAAATACCACCGCACGTGGACAGGCAATAACATTCGCATACGTCTAGCGTGTATGACTATTTTTACAAGATGAAGTCTTTAATAAATTCGATGCCCTTTTAGTATTCCTTTTTAAACCATCGGGAATCGAACACGAAACCCCAGGGTGGAAAACCAGCGCCGTACCAACTATTATACCCTTCTGTTAAGATATTTTTTCTTATATTCTATCATCGCTTGAAATAATACCAATTATTTTGTTGCGTAAATCCATAGTTAAGATGATTAACTTATAGAGAAAGAAATAATAAAAAAATGAAGGATTAAGACATTAGACATCAAATTACTCAAAATTATAATTAACATATGTAGTAAATTTTAAATTCTTTTTAAAGCAAAAACCTTTTCACCCGCCACTTTCCCGAGAATCTGTTTACGAGAATAATATAATTAATTAACAAAGTATTCGTAAAATGATGAAGCCTTTTCAGTTTCATGAAAATATACGAGTTATAAATACACATTAGGGAGTAATCCATTACTTTTATTTCATAGCGGTTATGAAATCCAGAAATATCTACATTTATTCATTAAACTTATTTTAACACTTTCTTTTACAGTGTACAATATGGCGAGTTTATTGCAAAGCGGCATCTCTCCCAACCGACCATACAATTGTTTTGCCATTTTTTTTAGTAAAAGGAGTATTAACATTATTGGTGTGAAGGAAATAAACTCTGCAATACCTAAATAAATTAGTAAGATCATCTTTGGCCAGGAAAAAGGGAGATTGGAAAATGATTATGAAAATTCAGGAAAAACGTATTGCGTCACTGAAGGGAGTCAACGATGGTGCGAACCTTCAACTCTTCATCGCTGTAATAGACCTGAAACTAAACCATTCTTACTGAGTCAATTTATAAATAAACTGATATGTGTTTTCTATTTATTTCAAAGATCTTAATTAACATAAAAGTTTTTCGTTTTGTGATAAAAAAAATACATTAAGGGCTAAACTATACGTTTTAGAACAATACAATAATACCTCGATTATTTTGGTTATTTTTTATTTTAAAGACAAATTGGATTGAAAATGAAGTGTTGGTTAAAATTGTTAACCATGAGAATGATCACTACAAACCTGTCGACCTCAGTTTGCAATGTTAAGAAAAATTATAGTTTCCAATGAAATAAAGATATGAAACCAATATTTTGAATTGATAAACGTGATTATTTTTTCTCAATAACGTATTCAACCAGCATTGTTCATTGCCTGGGAATACCCAAATTTGATTATTAAAAAAAATAGGCTACCTGAAACGACAGCATTTAAAGAGATCGTGGTTTCAATTGAAGTCTGCAAATAAATTAATCAATACAAAAAAGATATCAATTAATATTTTTTTCTGAAAACCCAGTTTTACCATCCAATGCATCGATTACTTTTATCCTAATATATTTTATTTGTTCATCAGATGATTCGATGCTTCTTATTTATTTAACTTCTTCATGCAAACACATTTGACAGATTTATTGCTTGTAAGAAATTTCTTCAAGTCAACCAGCGTTTATTATATAATTATTATCGGCATTACATAACAATGTCTTAAACTTAGTAAATGGAAATATTCCAGTATTGAAGAAAAAATAATCTTCTAATCAACGTTCCTGTCCACGTTGGAGGTTGGAAATTATCATGGCTATTTGAAAAAATAATAAAAATCCAAATAATTCTAAAAGAAAATAGGAATAAGGATGGGAATCGAACTGGAATCATATTTTGAAATAAATCATTTTACTTAGTTTTTATCTTGAATATCAATTAGGATGAAACATCTGATTGACTAAAAAATACTATTCCAAAGTCGAGCCAAGTGAACCGCAAAACGATTATGTATAGAATGATATGTATGATGCGTTGGTAGACTAAGGATATTGCCTTCTCCAGATCGGATAAATCATCCATGCTCTGAAAGAAACTTTAATTTCTTCTAGCTACGAATTTCGTAAAAAGTTGAAATATTTTATACAATAAAAAAATGCTTTTATAGTTATTTCTGACATTATCTAGTCTTCACACGTGGTGTGTATACAAGGGTACACTTATTTATTTACTTTATAAAGCTTACATATATAAGTAAAACACAATTACAAACAAAGCTTAAAAAGTTAAATATATAGACAATGGGCACAGACAACGCTTCTCCAGATCATTTTAAATAGAACATAGGAATCATATCTCAAAGCCTTCGATTTTTTAAATTTTCTTATTGAGTGACGTAAATATTTAAAAAAATGAGTAAATCTCTCCGAATTACTACAGAAAACGGATGAAAAATAGCAAATTAAAATAACAGCAAATTTAGGAAAATTCAGTTCCGCCACACTGATTTTGGGTTCATCCCTAGTCATGTTTTTACTTGGAGGTGGTCAAATTCATAATCAAGACAATCAATAAAAAATAGTAAACAAACTCGCATTGAAAACAAAATGAAATAAACATAGGTATTTCAAGGTGAATAAGGAAGGTTACGTCATTTTATCTCTTTATCACTAAAAATCCTTTATATTTTTTATACAATCTTAAATCACACATAAACATATTGTAACTTTATATAGTTAATGATATGTGCCTTGGATATTTTTACTCAACGATCAAGGTTGAGAAAAACAAAAACGACTTTTCTAAATTTACTTAGGATGTAGGAGGATTCGTTTTTGTCGGAAATTCCTCACGATAGAAGAACTTCCTACTACTTGTTACATCAACCATGCGATTTCCACTGACCCGGAATATCGTCAATGACAAACTACAAGGCTTGTGCTACAGGAAATTGCAATCAAATAAATGCTCAAACACGAGAAGCTAAAATATAACCAGATGATAGAGATTCTAAGAAACTCTTTTTGATTGAGATGTCGACTTTTTTTATGCAAAGTTCAAGATATTCTTATCGTGTCAAAAACCCTCAATTATTTCCAACCAAAATTTTGACAGCGCTGGGCGATCAACGAATCGAGTAATCTTCGGAGCAAAATATCGGGCTTCTGGGCCACTGCAGCTAGTGTCTCGTGGACTGCTTGCTCCTCACCCCAGGTAGAGAATTGATCCATCACGCACCATTCCCCATTTTGCAGCATTGTCCTTGGTTCTCTCAATTCCTGTTCGGGCCCTGCTAAGAGATTTAATGATCCTCACCCCAGATATAGAAAGTTGATCCATCACGTAATATTCCCCATTTTGCCACGTTGCCCATGGTTCTCCCGATTCCTGTTCGGAGACTGTCAAAAGATTTCCATATTCTCCAGAGAAGCTCCACTCTAGATAGTGAGGAAGGTACCTCCGAGTGCGGTGTTCAGAGAAATTAAAAGTAACTGATCAATCGAAGCAAAAAAATTAAACATGAACACCCAACGCCAACTGGAAACGACTATTATGTCGGCTATAAATCTTCCACCACAACACGATTATATACAATAGATAAGAATCTATTTCGCAAAAAAAACAGTTCTTAAATAAAAATAATGTCGGTTAACCTTCCACGTATACGAATAACTAGCAATAAAAAAAGGATGCGTAATCCCTTAAGATGAGATGAACGAAACATTAAGTGAGGATGCACAGGAGTGGAAGACTTGTAGATGTTACGGCATTAAGATAAGATGAACGAAACATTAAGTGAGGGTGCACAGGAGTGGAAGACTTGTAGATGTTACGGCATTAAGATAAGATGAACGAAACATTAAGTGAGGGTGCACAGGAGTGGAAGACTTGTAGATGTTACGGCATTAAGATAAGATGAACGAAACATTAAGTGAGGGTGCACAGGAGTGGAAGACTTGTAGATGTTACGGCATTAAGATAAGATGAACGAAATATTAAGTGAGGGTGCACAGGAGTGGAAGACTTGTAGATGTTACGGCATTAAGATAAGATGAACGAAATATTAAGTGAGGGTGCACAGGAGTAGAAGACTTGTAGATGTTACGGCATTAAGATAAGATGAACGAAACATTAAGTGAGGATGCACAGGAGTGGAAGACTTGTAGATGTTACGGCATTAAGATAAGATGAACGAAACATTAAGTGAGGGTGCACAGAAATGGGAGACGTGTAGCTGTTACGGCATTAAAACTTCACGATATTTAAGACATACAAAAATAGAAAGAGAAAACTTTTCCGAGATATATCAAGTATTAAAATATAGATTTCTAACAACGCTTATATTAAATGTAATAATTTTTTTATTCGTATGGTGCTCCTCATAATGTCTGAATTGGTGATACGAACATGGTGGTTTGGGCATGTAGAGCGAATGAATGAAGAAAGACTTAGATACAGGGATACAAATCAAGTCTTCTTCCCTTCAAATGTGAAAAGAAGGTATGGGAGAGGAAGTGAATAATATTTTGAAAGGAGGAAATGTAAAAAGTCACATAAATTGGAGTTGTATGAGAAAATCTATGAATGTGGCTAAGGCGAAAAATGTGTATCGTGATAGGTTGGCGTTGTCTCATCTCTGTCTACCCCTACAAGCGTGAGACGGCGTGATGGTATGCAATAGTGGAGTTAAAGCGCCACAGAGAATATGTGCAACAGAAATTGTCTTTTTATCATTATTACGCACATTCAGTTTATGGCTTTAAACATCGCAAATGTTTTTATTGTTGCAACGAAAGCAGTATATTGTATGCAATTCATACAGCATCAAACAGCGTAGAAAATTACAATATGTTGTTTATAGTTAAGGCATTAACGTTGTGGAGGTTTAAAGACATTGTAATTTATTTTTATCAAACACTGTTTATTCCACTTTTTTGTGACGGTATAACCCTACCGGTTTCAAGGCTTTCACCTCATCTTCAGGGGAGCGCAAACAAGACTTCGTCGAGACGTCTTGTTTGCGCTCCCCTGAAGATGAGGTGAACGCCTTGAAACCGGTAGGGTTATACCGTCACAAAAAAGTGGAATAAACAGTGTTTAATAAAAATAAATTACAATTACAATATGGCTAGGCTTAACTGTGTAGCACTTCATATTAGAATATTTACCTATCCTGACAAGGAGATGGCGTGATGGTATGTATATATTATTACTACCTCTAAGGGTAAAATATTTGAGGAGCACTGACATATCGTATGTCACCCCGTCACCGATGCCGGTGTCACGCACGGTTGACCACGGTGACCGGCGCGCGCGGGTGCGTGCATTGCGCATTGTGCGCGCATTGTCTCGGCGCAGCCAGCAATATCCGGGCGCTACGTCAGTTCAGCAGGAATATTCAATTACTCTACTGCAAACGACCACTTCAAATATATTATTTCCATTTCGATGTCACTCAAACTTTTCTATTCAGGAACCCTTCTTGAAATGAAAACAAACTTCACACAGAGACGATACATGGGAAAATAACAAATTAAAATAAATCTTATTTATATTGCAGAAGGCCTTTAAAAATAGTGAATCGCCTTGTAACAATTCTATGGAGAAATCTTCACCGTCTCCGTTTAAAAGACAAGTGTAACAGTAAACTCAAGATTTTTAATTGGACGTTGACGAGTGGGAGTCTCTGTTCGAAATTTTGGAAAGTGGAGAGAGATATGCCGGATAAAAAAGATTGTCTATGATATCAACTGGTTAAGGGAGCTAGAGAGGAAATAGTGCGACCCCTGAACCATCTTGAAGGTGCAACGTAAACATGAATTTAAAAAAACTTCACACACCGAATTCCTTAAAACATTATTGAATACACGTTCAAACATGAAAAATAAATCAAATGAGAAACGAAGTAAAATCGTGCAAAAATTTTTAAAATGTTAAATTTTTCGTGACATCCACGATGTCAACTATTTTCGTGCCCAGTTGTCAAGGTTTATCGCTTCGTAGTTATAATAGTATGTGAAGTGCCTTCCAAGATAAAGAGTTTCCTTTTAACCTAAATTAGTTTGTTTGCCAAGAGTTACATCATTACTGGTATTTGTTGTTATGGTATCCTATTCAGGTTGAATAAACGTTCTTAAATAAACAATATCGATAGTTTTTAGAATATATATTTATGTAACGAGCAAAAACTCGAAAACATAAGTGTCATACAACACAATAAAAAAATCTAGACTTAACTTAAACGTTATAGTTTATACTCGTCGCGCTTTTTATTTGTGTGAAAAATGAACTAAAACTAATTAAAGACTTGTTAAAACTATTTTATTATTTTATAAGGGTTTTTTTTTTCAAAACATGATTGAAAATCGAAGTGTACAGTTCTCTAATAGGATCAGTTCTACTTTCATCCTTAGGGCTGGATGAGAATTGAATTTGTCGTTTGGGTTAATTGTTATGTAAAAACTAAATGTTGATTTAAATTTAATAAGAACGACAAATCCCTAAGAAGATATTTATTTATTTCTTTAAAAGATATACGACACTCAAGTGTTCTTTACAAACCATAGGAACATTTATTACACTAAATATTAAATATCAAGACATTAAAAAAAATCAACATAATTCAAAACACGAAATCACCAAAAGAAAAATATACGAGTATGTACATTAACGAATACCATCCTGTCGTGTAGCTCATGACTGAGAATTGTTACTCCCATGATAGCCTCTGACGACTCCTCTCCATCCATTCCTGCACGCCGTGGCTCGAAGGGCAGTTGTTAAGGGTAGTCAAGTTACGTTTCTTACTTGGTTAGTTCAACGTATTAGGATTCTTCCTCTTGTGCGTCGTCCTTCCACGCCTACAGTAACCACAAACCTCTCCAAAATGTCTCCTTGACCACGAGCAATGTGCCCAAAGAATTAAAGAACTCGTCGAAGGCCTATTGTCGACAATCTGTCGATGATTCTCAATTCTTCGAAAATGGAGGCGTTACTTCGTCTTGCTGTCCATTGAATTCGTAACATCCTTCTACAGCACCACATTTCAAATGCATCTATTCTACGTCTGTCGCTTGCTCTCAGAGTCTCCGCGCCATAATTGAATATTGCGAAGACGGAAGACTTAACTAGGCACATTTTCGTCGTGATGGTGATAGTTCTGATCTTCCATATATTTTCCAGCTAACAAATATACAAAATAATAAAATTATAAAAAAATAGATAAAAATAAAATGGAATAACCAGTCTCCCAGTCAAGATCTAAGATTGAAGGAATGTTGGAGAAGAATCCTTAAGAACTGAACAACATCCACATTAAAAATATTCACCAAACCAGATATGGAGTTTCATTCTCACGATTGACGAATTACCGTGTGTAATTGTCGTTAACAAATTTATATTGATACATTTGATTTATAAAAGGTTCCGTATATGTTATTTCTAGCTAGTGTAGAATTTAATTTGAACCAAAATTTTGGGGCTATCAACGATATTGTCAAAAACTTACACGGAAACACCAATTCGTACATAATTCTTCTTTCCGAGAGTTTAAGAAGACGAACGTAATTCAAGCATATCAGGTGGGATGCAGAGATGAAAATGAATATATTTAAAATATTTATTCTAGACCCATTTAAGTGTATTGGGATGGGTAAAATAGTTAGGTAACCAATAGTTGACCAATTGCAGAGCAATATTTCAATTAACTTCTAACGAACAACCTATAGAGAACAATGCAATATATTATACATATTATTGAGAATTTTATTTCGAAATCGCGATAATTAAACAAACTTAAATGATTCAATCATGTCGATTCTATTTCAGATCGATAAACATATATTTCATTTCAATCAGACAATAAAGACCATAAATTTGTATAAATAACTTATAATTACTAGAATATGCATTTATATTCAATACACACAAGCTTTATCATGCAACTAATCCCTTATTCATTGCTATATATGAATCATTCAAACGAATTTATCGAAGTAGTTAAAAAATAATGGTATGTATTAATATAGAGTGGCCATGCCCCATTAGTGTATCATATTCAAGGAATTGTTATGGATCTGACTTCAATTCTTGCACTAACTGAATTGTATACGGCAAGAAGTGCATATCGCTTCTAGAAATACGTTGCACTGTCGTTCGATACATTCTGAACTGAGCTTAACATCGTCTTTTTGAAGTTGGTTGATCATTAGAAACACTCTTTGAATACTCTCATTAGTGTGGATAGTACTCGATATTTCGGCTTGAAGCAAGACTTCTTATCCCTGTTGACGAAAACGTTCAATTAATCTCCTTATCATCGATCTTGCTAGACAATCTTTATCAGTAAAATGACGTCGATATGCGCGTTGTGTTAATTAATTGACTCTTAATTTGTTAAAGTAGGTTCAACCACTTTTGTTCGTTCCTCTCTTGTAAAATTCTCCATAATAAAAATTAAGGATGCATTTAAATTACCTGAAAAAAGAATCAAAGTTTAAAAAATATGAATGTTCAAAAACTGGAGCGTGACTGATAAGTCAACCTGTGTATTATCAGCTCATTTTTAAATCATACACAAGCTGTTGATTGCACTTAAACAAGACACAACAATCTTTAAAAAACAATTCTGAAGTTTCCATAGTAAAGAGATACAAGTTCCAAAATGACCGGCAGGTTCAATTTGCTATACCTTAACTTCTGAGGATTCTTAAAATGCTTTTAATGCATGAAATAAAACACAGAAAAACATGAATTCAGATAAAATAAGATCCGAAAATAAAATCTGTCTAGAACTAGACCCTCTGGGATTCGAAATTGGGACTTATGTTAGTTTAACAATAATGCCAACCAGGCTACAAGCGTATTTTTTTGCTCAGAATACTTATTTAAATTAGCTAAAAGTCGGAATTTGATTAGACTCGCTATTTTGGAAGTGGAAAAACTTCCTGAAGTTCAAATTTTAAAAGTTTTTTTACTTTAAAGAAAATCAAACATAACTTAAGTGTTAAAAGGCCTTATTTCTGAAAACACAGGAGTTGGAAAGGTTTAATACAGTAAAATTGAATACTGGATCATATTTATTTAATTGTCAGATACCTAATTGTTAACATAGTCGTAATAAACTGTTAACTTTATATTTATTATGTGTATCGTCGAAACATTAGAACAAAATTTAGAGGTTATTTGTATGACCGACCGTTCCATTGCATGAACTAATTTTTCGTAATTAATGTGGTTGGAAACGCGAATTTACAATGTGTGAGTATGTTGGTTGCGTGAAAATTATGGGCATTGTTTAGCTCGTCCACAAAAAAATTAAAAAGAAAACTTAGAAGTTAAATAGTTATAGTATAAAAGTGCGAAAACAACTTATTTTTATTAATAATTAGTGTTGATTCTCAAAGGTGAACACATTATAGATCACAATTGGCATTTGAATATATTGCATCGTATGGTTTTGAGCTTAGAGACCTGAGTCAAAACAAGGGTAGGAACCATTCCCAACCATTAGCCCTAGGAGCGATATCTGAAGGGCGCCAAAATCGGTCCAATATTGATACGAATATTGCATTTCGTATAATTTTATCTATACCCGTGACCATAGATAATTCCCGTGACCTAGTTAGTAAGACGTTAGTCTTTCTGCTCGAGGGTTACGTATTCAATTACCATTGGAGCCCAATTTATTTGAAAATGGATCCCACTTTTTACTTAACTACTTGAACACCTTTCTGATTAGTTCTAAAAGATTGACATCCAGCAAAAAAATCATCAGATTAAATTGTATACAAAAAAAATGTAATACAATACTTGTAATTTTTCAGTAGGGTCATAAAAACTGGCATCTTTTCGAAAAGTCATCAAGTCGCGTTTGAAGATAGTTCATTATTTCTTTTAAGTTATGTGGAATCGACAATTTCAATGGAAATGAATTCAGAGTGAAACTTCATACCTCTTGAATTGTTTTACCGGAAAGCGTGACATTCGTTTTCACAGCATTTTGAATGCATATTATGTTCTGATGTTTTTTTAACCTGAAACTTTGTTCATTTTGCTGGCATAAATCGTATGTTATAAATAAACCACGTGTACTTTATTTGACACCAGATCAAAAACAATATTTGACGGTTCGACTAAATAACTGGATTTTGAATTAAATATTTATGAGAGATACAAAATAGAGAAAAATCTTTGAAATGTAGGATAATTATTAATTGGACGGTAATGTGCGAAATTGATCCAACCCACAATTGACATGTTTTAAAGTATTTGGAATGACATAACTTCCCTTGATGAGTTGCGAAAGACTTATGAAACAAATATATTTATCTGAAATAAATGGAGAACGAGGAAAAGCAGACCGAGGAGAAAGAGTGGAAGGAGATAGTTGGACAAATTCTCACTGAGGGAAATGTAACAAGTATGAAAAACAGGAGATGTATGGATAGATATACATACATGGACGAGGTATATATCTGTGATGGATAGAAAGGTGTGGAGATATGTTCTCCATATCTACCCCAAAAGAGGCACGGGTTAGTGGTTTGTATGTATCATATGTGTAAAATATTTGCCATGCATTGCTGACAACATTTAATGAACACTTAATTCGAGTCATTATTTAAATTTTACTTTTATGTAATATTATACGATGTTTTCCCACATATTTAATTCAATACAAACCTGTTTTAAAACGTATACATAAAATGATAGATTCCTTACATAAACTGATTAACATATTTTATAATTCATTCAGATCAAGTCTTGCAATGATTGAGGAAGACAATGTATATGAAATTTCCGTTAGAGTAACCGAAGTTAGTTACAGGATTATTAAGATTTCCCAATTATAATTATTCATGAATAATTTAAAGCAGTTAAGTTTGAAAGTGCTACTAGATTTTTTCAAGTTTCATATAATTGTGACATGTTTTTTTTCTGTTCTGTACATAAATGTTTTCCCGTTTGATATGTTCTAGTTTTGATGTTTTTTTTCTCTCAATTTTGTTGTAAATTTTCATTTTTGTTATGTGATATGGTTGAAAGTTTTTTTATGACCCTTTTCTTTGAACTTTTTTTATTGTTTTTTGCTAAATTTGTTATGATTATTAGATTTTTGTAAAGGTTGCAGCTGTAAAAAATAAATAATATTAAAACGTTTAAAACTCATTTCGGATGATTAAATACAAAAAACTAAACTGTTGGGAAAACGATTGAAATCTTTTTCATTAACAGTTTGGCATGAAACTACACATAAAGGCATCCGTTCAAGATTAAAAGATAAGAATAAAATAACACGTTTTGTCGCAATTTTAATATAATTTTTCTTTATGACCATGATACTGGTAAGTCAGTTTTTAGTAGTTCAAGGCCTGAATATTTCAATACTTATAAGGTCAAAATATCGACCAAGGTAAAGATTTTGCTAATTGCAATATATTTAACTTGTTTTCTCTCGGATCGTGATAGTAAATATCGTAAATTCAAAGTAACTTGTTAACTGATCTACCTCTGCGGTCACAAACCGGTCAAATTAATTAAAAACGCTGTGCAAAGCGCAAACTAGTTAATCTCAGTTTTAGTGATTTGACAAAGAGAGCATTTTTTTAATTGTATTTGGTTGTCCGGAAGGCAGTATAATATTTTATTTGCAAACTTCACGTCAAACATGCTGAATTGGTATCATTATAAAAGGTAATAGTTTAGCACATTTTTTGGTCATTGTTTGCTCAAATTGCTTGATCGGTTTTTTGCGTTATTTAGAAGATGGGACAAAATAAGTCAAATTCGATAGGATAGCTGGCATTTTACATTCCAGGAATAATTCAGTAAAGCATATCAAGAAGAGTAACAAATGTAATGAGATGGGAGTATATCATCTTCTAAGATTAGTCAAACTAAAAAATTAGGATTTTAAGAAAAGTAGTTTTTGAACCAGAAGCAGTGAACTAACGGGTCAAAATTTTTAAATTGTTTATTATTAGTAACATGAAATGTTTTTCAAAATATTTAAGGTGTATGGTTTGGAAAAAAGCATAGTCGAAGACCTCGATCGCTTTAGCAAACCTTACGACGTGAAATTACATGTTGAAAATTTTTTGTCTCATTGTTAAGCTCCCTAGATATAATAATTAGTATAGTAATTTATGACAGCTACAATTTTATTGTTTAATTGCGTTAAAAAATGTTTGATATTCTTCTGAGATTGGGATTGTTCGTGGAATAAAATAATATTTATTTAGAATTTAATTGTACAGTATGGAATATTGCGAGTTTATTGCCAAATGGCTAAATCTTCCAAACAGACCGATCAAACTTGGGAGGCAGCTACAATTTCGTTAGTTGACTTTAAAAAGCATATTTTTGAGGTCTCGACTGACTGTAGACAACATGAATATTTACTAAAATTATTTAAAACTTCATTGTACATTGTACAACATGGCGGGTGAAATGCCAGTGTTGAGTTAAATAAAGGTGGTGAAATTTGATTATTGATGTAGAGAAAAAACTCGCAAAAACAAACAAGCCCAAAAATAAAAATACACATTGAATAGGGGCATCGATAGTCACATCATGCCATTTCCCTGTAGGTAGAGAGGACAGAGTGCCATGCTTCCTATCTCGACACATCCTTAGCCTCCTCTACATCCATACACCTTATCACTTTCTTTGTTTGCTTCTTTCAAAATATCACATCCTTGGTCTTCCACTCACATTTGCACTTAATATTTGTTTTGTTAGTCTCTCTTCTTTCATTTGTTCTACATACCCAAACCATCTCAGCGTGATCTACTTCATTTTACTTAACACATCAACTTTAAGTTCGCATTCATTCCTAATCACTTCATTCCGTTTTCTGTCAAATATTCTCAACCAATGCATTCTTCTCAATGCACGTATTTCTAAAGCATTTATTCGGCTCCTAAAAGTCATTTTCCACGTCCACAAGGAATATAGATAGTATAATAAGCTAATAGAACATAGATAAGCTATGTCACTGAAGGGAGATAAATGCGTTTTAATTCGTTTTTTTGAAGCACGTCAGCGATATGTTTTTTCTTTAAAAAAACTGTATAATTTGGTAACCTGCATGCGAATTTTGGACAGTGTCTAGCAGTTTAATATCTCGTATCATTACATCACTGTAAGAGAACCGTTAGCAGGTTAACACATTCACGTTTCATATATAAGTCATGCGTATTTCAGTCTGAACCTGGGGGCGTGGAGCTTAGAGGAATATACAATAACACGAAGAGGAAACTGAAAATTGCTGCAGTCTTATTCGAGTTAAGTAAGGTCATGACCTGAAACCGTTCTGGACCATCGGGTCATTTAATATCGTCCTCCTTTATTCAAATAAGTGACGTACTTAAACTGCGTGACATAACTCATTACATTGCTCGAGTTTTATTTCTAGAATCCTGACAATTTCTCCTAACAAGATGACCTCCGTGGCCTAATTGGTAAAACTAATGTTTTCCAGGGGTTGTGGGTTAGATTTCCGCAGATAACCGACTTGAAAATCCTTCTGTTTTATTTTCAATAGGCAATCCACCCAAACTAGAATAATTTGTGCCATCAAATTGAAGTTATAATGCCATTATGTGAATCAATATAATAAAACTATTATTTTTTTAAATAAAAATTACAATTCTAGACCATTCAAAGTTTTAGCTGATTAAGCTTCAAAAATTTAACAATCGACGTACAAGTGGAAAAGTTCCACGAAGAAAGAAAAAAATGCAACGTTCATTGGACGCGGCAAAGATACGGCCTTTAGTACATCAAATTTGACTCGCATAGGACAACCAAAAAATACATGGTCTATAGTTTCATCATCCAGACCACACTCGCAGCTGGGATTCTCCACAATATCCATTCTGTAAAGGTGACTAACCACCACGCAGTGGTCCGTCCGCAAAAGAAACTTCCATCTTGCTCATTCTTATTACATTTCTGTTTGATTGGAAAATGTAAGCATGTAGCAATAAACCTGTTAGAAATAACGAAAGCGTTATACAATACAATTTCGAAAAAAAAAATTCAACAAACATGACAACCTCCTTGGCATAATTGCTAACGTTTGTTTCGTATTCAATTTCGAACTTCATTGACACCACAATCGTAATGTCAATGAAGATTCATCAAGACGATGCCCTCGCCATCCTTAAGTTATTCAGTTGGAAAGCTGTGCCGTGAAGTCTGTTTTAAGTAGCAAACTCACCGGCCACAACACTGGACTGGATCCGATGACACATCGAGGTGAGACGATCGGAACACATTGGCAGGTTGGGTGCCAATATGGATCAGGAAAGGGCAAAAAATTCATAAGTAAAAAAGGAAATTAGGAAAGGAGAGGTGAAATTAGTCAAGTGGCTGTAATAAAAATCAAATATTGCTCAGAACTCAACGTGAAAACAAATTACGGAACCTGTGTTATGTTTGATTAAAAAATTTGAAAAACTATATGATATTATAACAGGCTCACCCATCCCACTAACTCGTAAGTTATTTTAAGGCGCTGTGAAAAATCTTTATATACTAAAGGCGCTGTGAAACAAAAATGTTTGAAATTGACTGTCATAAAGTACTATCTTATTAATTTTGTTTCGAATTTCAGTATAATCATAAAAACGAGTAAATGCTGATGATAATGGTGACGAATAATAATTGCTTGATAAAATATAAGATATCCAAAATGTATGTCGTTTATACCAGGGGTGGCCAACCTTTATGGGTCCCGTCCCAAAACTGACATTAGTTAAAGGATTGCGAGTCACATGAATATTTTTTTAAATTAATACTTAGATCAAAAATTGAATGCCTTTAAATGAGGTAACGTGCTCCAAACGGTGCTCCCAAATCTAGCGTTTTACTACCTACGCTTCCACCACCTCTTTATTATTATACAATTAATGATTATTTCGTGAATTAAGTGCATAACTATGAAATAAAATAACTATTATTTAGAATGGTAATATATTTCAATCAAAATTCTTTGGTTTATTATAAAAAGTAAAAAAATATACATATTTATATAAATTAATATGAGACTTGACACTTTCTCATTCGCATGACTATCTATGTTTGACAACTATGTCTTTCTCATTCGCATGACTATCTATGTTTGAAGACTATGTCTTTCTCATTCGCATGACTATCTATGTTTGACAACTATGTCTTTCTCATTCGCATGACTATCTATATTTGACAACTATATCTTTCTCATTCGCATGACTATCTATATTTGACAACTATATCTTTCTCATTCGCATGACTATCTATATTTGACAACTATATCTTTCTCATTCGCATGACTATCTATATTTGACAACTATATCTTTCTCATTCGCATGACTATCTATATTTGACAACTATATCTTTCTCATTCGCATGACTATCTAAAAACATTAGTCTCCAGCATCTTAAGAAAATAAAACTTGATAAGACAAAAATAAATCCGCTCAATATGTATTCATATCACACAGTGAAAAATGTTTCTGAATTATCTTATAAAATTCCTTACCCATAAAACGGTCTACTACGTTAATTCCATACCGTTCCATGGAGACTCCGCCATGAATACGTGATTAATCAGCTCTCCCGAGGCCAGGGCCGACGATAGGGGGAATTTTATGTGATACGTAAAACAACCTCGTGGACCTTTATTTCAGAGTTTCGCACCATCTAAACTTATTATTTATTTAGTGGCACTTTATTCCATAAAGGTGCAATCAGTAGGTTTAATTTCGTACGGCAAACTCAGGAGTTACACATGTGCCAATTGCTGGTTGAGATGTTACTTAGATTTTAGGTTACACACGAACAGAAAAAAAATCAAAAATGTCACACTAAAAAAACAAATAAAAATAATAGTAAATTCGGCATAACACTTTCAAGTGCAGTGTAGTATTACGAGTCACGTTTAGCATAGATTTTGCACTTAAAGACGACAAATTACGTCAACTATGCTATCAAATTAATTTAAAAAAGAAAAACGGATTTATAAAATCGTTACAAAAATGTAGAAATTAATTAAGACATCGATAAATATTTATGAAAGAAAATAATATTTATCCATCACATTATTTCAAGCTAGTCTGTAATTAAATTTAATTCTGCTTGTATTTAAATCTAATTACATATACTTAAACTTTTGAAGACGTTCATTTAAATACTTTTGATTTTCAAAATAAAAAATTTCATGTTTAAAAAAAATGCATACGTCCCATCACACATTATTTTTCATTATTAGTAGGAAAACAAGGCTGAAAGCCAGACAAATATAAATTGAACAGCGACGGACAATATACCGTTTCTCTGGCCTATTGTACTCGTACATTACCTTCATTCGTATGGTGTCCTTTAATACATCCGAACTGGCGTTTGACATAGTGAAGAAGAAATAATTTTGTCTATAGTCCCATTTTCCAAGTCTTTGGGTTTTAGAACCATCGGAGTAAGCACGAAATTTACAATTCATCATCACACGTGTTGGTAATACTATCGCTCGGATAGAAACAACAATATTCATATACCGACTCGGCGCATACTCGTACGAGTATTGTTACCATACGAACTCTTTTACCAGACTAGGACCCTTTTTTATATTTTTCTAATCCCATCGGGAACCGAACACGATGCCCCCGTGTGCCAGTCCAGCGTCTTACCGACTAAGCCACATAGATTGTCAGTTTCATTCGATTGTGCCAACCGCACTGTTCTTGGACTTCCAGTAGCACAGTTTTAGATGTTATAAATAAGTTTTATATCTTTATAAAAAGTATAAACTGGCTCAAGTGTCGCGAATGGGTTGATTTTTAACTTTGTTATCTTTGTAATAGTCTCTTAATGGGATATATCCATTGTATATTTCGAATATGCGTCAAAGAGATGTTTCTTGAAGAGAAAAAAACCTCGAGAGTGATTTATTCTCCATCTAATAAATTAACTGTTCCAAATCGACCCAATAGGACGGGGTGTAATGATAAATTTTCTGGTGTTGCTGGTCCTGTGGCGTGAAATGGTTTAACTCGAAATATGGACGACGTATGCAGAAAACATTTTAAATTAAACAACCCTTTTTGGCAGCTCTTAGCAATATTTATGATGTTACACGAACGCTACATACATACACTACACTACATTTAAAGGCGAATGTGTTACTATCACATATCGGAAGATCTACAAATGTTCCTTAGCAGAAAGTTTTCTCTTAGTAAGTTTTCTGCAGTTTTCTGAACATATGCAGATGTAGGGAAGTTCTTAATCTATTTCGCAGTCACCACCGTTCTATCCTTACACTAAACTTATTTTATTTTTTGTAATATTTTTATCTGTTAATAAAAATGGGTTCGAATCCCGAGTTAGAGCGCCCTTGAGAAGAGTTCACGGTGTTATATAAATTGTCATTTTGTGATTATTATCATTATTATGGAGCAGTAACATGCGTCGTCATCAGAATTGCTCGCCTAGGTGCATCGCACATATCACGCAATTGAGGGGCCCTGCTCGAAACATCTCCATTGTCTGCCTTCAAGGACGAATAAGGGGATGTCCCCCCTATGATATCATCCTGTGACGTCACCGTAGACAGGGGGATCGCCTCCCCGCCATGACACAATATCATGGTGGTGGGGACTTTCAGAGGGAGGAAGTTGATTACAGTCTCTTCACAAGGTACAATGGAATTTTAGGTTTGCTTATAGATATAAAGGCACTCTCAAAATGAACGCTTCATTCTTGGATATTTCTTCAGAAAGATATTTTTTTAATAAACATTAATTTATGTACTATTGAATTGTAATGTTTTATTTATTTTTGTTGGTGTTCAACGTACTACAAAGAAAATTCTCATTCAAAAGAGCTAACCATGTATACATATAATTTATTGTCTCCATATTTTCATTATATTATACGTTTGTTTATTATCTGTGACTGTGACACTGTTCAATAAGGGAAACACTTGATCTTGAATCTTCGAGATTCTGGAAAAAAATATTCATTAGAAGTAATTTTATCTAACTTCAGGGTGTTTGTTAGCTATTTGTTAGCTGAAACTCTTTTCAAAAATTCAAGCTCCTCAAATTGAAAAATATACTAGCAAAATTAATTTTTTTTAACCATGGCGAATTTTCAATACTTCCTTTAGATTTCATAAAAACACTTAAATGAAGAGGCTAGACTTGAGATTCGTGCGAGTGTTGTTGCCTTTTCACATGCAAGTTAGTATTGCCAACCTGTACGATACGAATCGCAAGTTCAGTGTCTACTCAAGTGGTTGTCAACCTGAAGGCTCGATTATTGTGGCCGAAGGCAATGTTGTCTGCCGGAAACGATTTTTAATATGTCTGAATGAGCGATTCGGGTATGCTGTAGGGTAAGGGAATCAAAAATGAAAAAAATATTAAAATACCATATATGTGAAAATAAATCCTTCTTGACACAAAATTTCGACGACCTCCGTTATCTTAGTCGGTAAGAGCACTGTCTTCCAACCCAGAGGTTACTAACTCGAATCTCATTGGAATCCAACCATTTAAAAAAAGGATTATAGTCGGGTAAAGGCCTCTTTAAAATATTATATTTCTGGTTAATTAGAAAAGATTTCCATATGGTAATTAGCCCGCCAGGTTGTATGTTAACTGCATAAAATGAGTGTTATACAATACAATAGTTTGATATCCTTAGCGGAAAAACAAATATAAAATACATTCTTCCATATTACAAAAAAATATAATTAAGCTCAAAAATATAATTAATATTTTTTGGCATTTTTTGGCCTTTGGCAGCCAACGTCTGTAACACATAGCAATAAACCTTTAAAAAAGTTCAGTTTAGTCGATTCCACCACCACTCACGATGTTATAGAGGACAATATAAGTCCCTATCCTGCGCGATCTACACTAGAAAATCAAAATCTTCTTTATATTTTTATGAGTGGGACGTTACGCAAGGACGAAGAAGGATCTGCGTAAACGGGTTCCTTCGCCGATAGCGACACAGATGGATGTGAAAAGAATAGAAGTGACGACGGACTTAAGGTCCGACATCACGGGTGAAGGAAAATGAAGCGGCTAAAAGCCTAGAGTTCAAACAGTCTAGCATATTCCCAGTACTTATTTGCGAAGAAAATTTCAGATGTAGCAAAAATATCGGAGTAGTCAATCGATCAGAGATGAAGCGGTGTAAAAAATACAAAACCTTTGCAATACAATAAATTGCAAATCTAGTACATGAATTGTCAAGGATTTAAAGATAAATATTGAGGCTGTTCTACGATACCGCTATGTTTATGTAAGAGGAGTACGGAAACATACTCGTAAGTTCGAATGTTTACTATGCTGCTAAATATAACGATACACATGAGATGAAATAGTAACATTACATCAACTTGGTTAAACATACAATATTAGCTTCTTAAGACAGGTTGACATTCCTCGTGAGTAAATTTAGTTACATTCACAAATGGGTTATTTTAAAATAATTAAAGTATTTTTGGTCAATGTTCGAAATTGATAATAAAAATAAATAATATGCTACTTTTTACTTGACAGAAATTGACCACAGTCCTCATGCACTCGCATACAAGTACCCGGCGATAAGTAATACAGATCGTTTGTAGAGCGTCGTCTCTGTCGCACGATGCGCTAACAGTCCGGTATCGTAGTCACGATGCGGTTAGCGCATCGTGCGACAGAGACGACGCTCTACAAACGATGTGTATTACTTACCGCCGGGTACTGCACTTTACTTATATTATTATTGTGTGTATGCATAAGATTTGCGCGCGTCAGTGGAGCAGTGCGCATGCGCGCAGCTGTCATTTTCGTTACCAAACTTCATAACGAGCGAGGCGCTGGCGCTGAGAAACAAGCGCTCAGACTGATTAAACACCACCTATTTTTTATAATATTAAAAATACAATTGTTAACTATCAAGAAGTACCAGGGTTTCAATTGAGGATTCCCTGCAACATAGCATATAAGAATTATAAATTGCTTATAGGTATTTTTTAATTAATCGAATTGGTATTTATGTTGTAGAATTCTAAATAACGAATAACTGACTCGAGTTAAAAAACCTTTACGATAAACTAAGAAATAGTGATATTTTCAAATTTGGTTTCATAGAGCGAATTGTCCAGAAACTTTTCTTGTCTCGTCGATTTTTTGCACAATTTGATTGAAGATAATTCATTAAAAAAATATACAGATTAAATTAATTTAAGAAAATAAACATGTAGGTACCTCTAAAAATGTAGGTTCCTCTAAACATGTAGGTACCTCTAAACATGTACTCGTAGGTACCTCTAAACAAAAGATTTCTGCCAGTAAATAAATTATTTTTTTTACTGAAAAGAGATATTATTTTATTTATTATGTTTACTTTGAAGTAGATATCAATGCTGATCAGGCTAGATATGTAGTTGAAAAAATATAAAGGCAATAAAAACAAAATAAGGAAATAAGAGTGGTTTATAATTGGCATAGATTGATTGGATTAAAAATCATTAATTAAAAATTTAATTATTAAAGTGTTAGACAAACAAAGCACCGTGACTGTATAATTAGTGCTAAATAAAATTAAAAATACATATAAATCAATAGTAAGCACATTAAGTGAAAAAAAACAGCAAACGAACTAGTGAAACAACACGCTTATCTCTAGAATTTCGAATAGCTTATACAACAAAAGATAATAATGAACTTGCAATCACATACTTAATTGTTAACATTTTAAGTGTAATACAAACAAACTTCTTTCGTGCAAAAAAAAATAATCTTTTGATACCAATGTCATTTGTTTAGCTATATCGAAACTTTTTACCCTTTTTACGGTTGTTAAAACATGATATAACCAAAATAATTCATAACTATATTCCCAAACAAGTAATGAAAATAGAACACCTCTGATTTTAAACCCATGACAATCCGCACTGTAGTCCAGCGGATTGAAATCACGAAATTCTTTAATGGTTTATAAATTTTAAAATAATATTTATGACCAATGTCAAAGATTACTTTATATCACCGAATAAGATGGAAAAATATATGTAATATTCGACGAGAAGAGCAGTGCAATTGTTTCGAACTGACGACCTTCCCCTTCCACACAGTACTAAACGTGCGACCGTTAATCATAACGACTATGTTTATAAAACCTTCTCCATTTCAATTTAACCAGTTTTTTTCAATTCAATGCAAGTAAGACTATTTGCATCTAGAATGCATTTTAAATTGTCCAATTATATGTAAGTACATGTATAGAAGTCAGATATACCGAAAGGAAAATATGAATTAAAGATAAAGTATATTAACTAAAATTCTATGTATCAAACCAAATGTGGTGTCGCTGCCGATTATTATAATATAATATTAAATAAAGTTGTATTATATTTACAAGAAAACTGTGTTAGAAGTTTTTTTTCCAATACTGATGATTCATATGACGTAATGCTAAATGCTTTCATCTTAGAATTTATAGTCCGAATTTTATGTTCAATAATAGAACATAATTAAAAAATTATAAATAAAATCAATTTGACGCAAAATAATTCATTATTATGGCAATCCAAGAGTTATGGTCGTCAAACGTGAAATAATGTTACAGTTATTTTTTTATAGATTATCGTTGGATGTCAAAAATTAAAGTATACAACATATTTTTTCTCCGTACAATAATAATTGTATGGATAAAAGAAATTCAAATATTCACTAAGCATAAAATATAAAAACATTAATTAACTGTCTATATTTGAAATTGAACATTTGTTTCAATGTCAAAATATTTCGTAATTATTAGGTAACTGTTTATGAACTGAGTGGTTCATTTTTATTTGTTTAATATAAAAGTGAAAACAATCGGAAAAAGAGCGAATTCGTCCTTTAAAGTGATTCACTGATTACATCATGGCTGGAAACTGAATGATAATGCGTCTCCTAATCTGCATTTTATACATGGGACGAAAACTTAGAGAAAAATGAGTAAAAAGGTGGATATATTCGAGATGTAGTGCTGGAGAAGCATACTTAGTATAAATTGGACGGTGCGGCACACCAATGTAACCATTATACAACTTGGGATTCAGAACAGGCTGTCCACGATCTGTTTGGAAAAACATCATTCGTCCGTACAGTGTGGAGGGCCGGCGAGGAATCACTCCAAGAGACCCAAAGTAGAGAGAGGTGGAGAATCGTTGTGGCCAGAGTTGGGCAGATGGAGATGAGAGATCACGGTCATAAGAAATTGACTAAGAAGGAAACTGCATGAGATACGGAGTTTAATTGGCTTAAGAATTTAACGTTAAAACCAATGGATTGCCAGAAATTTTGAAAGCATTAATTTTATTAGATGTAAAAAAAATTAGAGCATGATTTTAAAAAAAAGATATATTTGTCCATTTTTCATGCGTTTTTTTACTATGGCTTATAGGCTTAAACTAATGGGATCTTATCTTTTTAATACAAATTAATATTATACATTAAACATAAAAGTGTAAATATGATCAAAAATATAGTATAATTAGCTCAAATTTGCAATTATGTATTCATTTAACTTAATTGCACTGTGGATTTTGCAAATTTGATGACATTTAATGTTTTATGAATAAATAAATATGTGTGTGTTTATTATGTTTATAATGTATGATAAAATAATGAATTATTCAGTTACCCGTCAACAAGACTGACTCGAGCAATCTCTGGTCGTATTTATTCATGGAATTAAATAAACGACATATGAATAAAAATGTAGAAGATTACGTCTTAATGAGCTTTCATTGCTGAATTAAATTATTTCTGCACAGTTAACTCAGTTTATATTTCAACAAATTTTTTAACCAAATTGAAATTATAATTACTAATGTCTTGCTTCTAAAATGTGTAAGTTTATTCCAAAAGTACCGAATTTATTTCAAAACTGACTGAAAACCTTTTCTTAAATGCACGAATCCCTCGCTTTGCGCGATTAATTGATTTCATAGACAATCGTGTAAAGAAAATTGATTTAATCTGGGTGAAATGACATCGAAATGAAAACGTATTTTTATAGCAAAATCACATATAATGGGATCGTGTATAATGAGGCATACCTATATTGATTATTAATCTATATTGATTCTTTTTTTTGCGAGTGCTGTATAAAATAAAAATTTAAATATAAGTGATTCCCTGCCCCCGAACTCAAAATTATCTACTACCCCCATGCTACTAACTACTTTTGACCTATATAACTATACATCTTTACGAAATTTTTAAAATATCATATTTTGAGGAACACACTTATAAATAAACTATCATAATATTTCAAAACTGGACAGTCTAAATATACGTTTCGTTATGCGACACTATTTTACGCAGCCCATCATGTGTGCCAAATGTGCGCAATCTGGTGCAGGTGTAGAATCATGGCAAACGCGCGCGGGTAGCTGTCCGAATACAGACTGAAGTTTTAATTGTATTTTTTCCATAACTTTGTTTTTCTCTTGTACAGTTTCTCTCTCACAGTTGAATGTTGGATTTTCTCATTCATGATACATTATCAGGAGTAGATTGATAAATCTCCTCCAATCCTCTTGGGAATGAATATATCGAACACTCATCTAAGATATGACCGAACATTCTACATATGTTAAACATAACGGGAAATCAATGAAACCCTACATCATATACAAGGCGTGTGCACCACACCTAATACAATTCAAGATACACTACAATCATCGTTACAGGTTAAATTCTTGGCAAAGCACACTAGGATCACTTACACAGTGGAGATTTCCGACCGAAGACCAATTTCACTGTTGCCGCCAGCTATCACATCCCTCGCAGCTAATAGTTGTCATTTAATGCAGAAAGTTCGTCAAATGTGTCAAAATAACTATCGAATCACGATCCACTGCAGCCCCATCTAATCTCTAAACCAATACTTCTAGGGGTTGCGACCCGCCGGCAGGAAACCAATGCAATATAGCATTTCAAAGTAATTCATTGCTGAAGATTACCTAATAAAGTATTATAAAGGTTTTAAGATATTTTCACTGTAGAATTGAACGTTTTGTAATATATAATTATAATGGGTAGATTAAACGAATGATACAATATATCATATACACCTATCTCTTGATTCAAGCGGTTTCACATTAACAGTTAAAATATCTTTTTAAAAGACAATCAATTACTACGTTATTTAAATTTTGTCTAGTACTCGTAAATTATACACCTGGACGATAGTGATCTTAACTCAATCAGCGTGCTCGACACTGAAATTCAGATCGGCGAAAAGGCAAATTCCTCTGACGACTCTTCTCAATCCATCCCTGCACTCCGCGGCTCAGTCGTTAAGGGTAGTCCAGTGGAAAAAATAGAATTAGAGTTAAATTAGCAACACAATAAATATTATAGTTTGTATTCGTTAAACACAAAATCTTTCGCTTTATTTAATCTTCACATCAAATCGTTAGCACTAGTGTATCGAAAAATATTTTTACTTACAAGTATAAATAAAAATATTTCATCATACCTTTGTCTGATTTTTATTACGCTATTAGATTTATTTTAAGCGTCTTTTTTGTACATTTATTCGATATTCATATAAGTTATTTACCTCAATTTAAGTTGATTTCAATATTTTGGAACATTTCTTCCTATTTTATATAAGTTTCTAGCCTCTATTTACGCAATTTCGGATTATGCAAATTTTCCTGGAACGTATCTACCACATAAATCGAGGAATGTATAGATTTGTGTAAAATGGTGAAGCATTGTCCAGTGAGGTAGCCAGTATGGAACTTATTTTTTTTTTTTTTTTTAAGTCATGCTATGAAAATACAGATAAATAAAATCGCATCGAAAAGGAATTCGACTCCTTCCCCCTTCCCCAGGCACAGGCACAGACGATCAGTATCAGTGCAGTGCAGTGCAGTGTCTGCTGCTTATACTCGTATTGGTATTCGTATATGGCTCAACGAATTTGATCGTACCAAATTCATATCAATACTAATATAGAATCTTCGTCTACCACCACCACCAGCACCAGCACCAGCACCAGCACCAGCGATACATGCGAGCCTAATCAATCAGACACACGCCAACTTTGTTAACTCAGCATTTGTCAATTTTAAATTATGAGTAATGTTTTAACATGTTCATAACCAACCTTGTTACAATGGAAGCGAATGGTCATTGAACGTAAACTATTACTATTGAATGTACACATTATCTTTTGTAATAAGCTAATGTGTACGATAGTTTTATCTGTTAAACTAGTGAAAGTGTACTTAACTACTCGTCATTAAAAAAACAAAAATATGTGAAACAATGTTAATACGAACGCTAAAATGTATAGTTTTTCATTTATCTTCATCACAGGAATAGGATGTCAACTTTTTGAAACGATTATTGAATCGATTCGGAAAAAAAACAATTTATTCAATGAAAACGCAATCAAGCTTCAAATTCTGCTCTTATTTCCGAAAAATAAAATTCTGCTCTTCATTCCGCTAATATTAGGTCCTTACATATGAAATTGGCGTTTTGCCGTACTGGCAACTTTGATCTCAAATATCTTCTCTTTGGTTAGGAATTCCAAATTCAAATTTATACAGCTATTTACTCAAGTATTTGTGTTTCGAAAATTATAATTCATTTGTTTTTTCCTCAATTGTTTTTTTTCTTTGCGTCACTCAGTTTACAAAATGGAAAACTTGAAATATCGCGTTATTTACGAGTACGAGTTCCACCGTGGCACCAGTGCTGCAGAAACGGCTCGAAGGATTAATGATGTGTATGGCGACGGTGCCGCAAAAGAAAACACAGTGCGTTTTTGGTTCCAACGTTTTCGTTCTGGAAATTTCGACCTGCAGAAAAAGCCCCGTGGACGGCCGGAGACCAAAGTTGATAATGAAGAATTGAAGGCTATTGTGGAAGCGGATCCATCGCAAACCACGTCCGAGTTAGCTGCAGGCTGCGGGGTTAGTGATAAAACTGTTTTAATCCACTTGAAGCAAATTGGGAAGGTGAAAAAGCTTGAAAGGTGGGTACCTCACGAATTGAGTGAAGCAAATCAACAAACGCGCGTTGACTGCTGCGTTGCATTACTCAACCGGCACAATAATGAAGGGATTTTGAATCGAATCATTACCTGTGATGAAAAGTGGATCCTGTATGATAATCGGAAGCGCTCATCGCAATGGCTGAACCCTGCCGAACCAGCCAAACCATGCCCCAAGCGAAAATTGACTCCAAAAAAGTTACTTGTGAGCGTTTGGTGGACTAGTGCTGGTGTCGTTCACTACAGTTTTCTTAAATCTGGCCAGACGATTACGGCAGATGTCTATTGTCAGCAACTGCAAACCATAATGGAAAAGCTAGCTGCTAAACAACCGAGGCTGGTTAATCGCTCTAGGCCACTGCTGCTTCATGATAACGCTAGACCACACACTGCACAACAGACGGCTACCAAATTAGAAGAGCTTCAATTGGAATGTCTAAGACATCCACCGTACTCTCCGGACCTTGCCCCAACAGATTACTATTTTTTTCGAAATTTGGATAACTTCTTGCAAGGGAAAAAATTCACCTCCCATGGGGCAGTCCAAACCGACTTCAAAGATTTTATTGATTCCCGTCCGAATGGTTTTTTTAGTAAAGGGATCGATGAACTACCTATGAGATGGCAAAAGTGCATAGATAGCAATGGTGCATACTTTGATTAAATAAATATATTAAATTAAAAAAAATAAACTTTATGTTCCTCCCAAACAAAACGCCAATTTCATATGTAAGGACCTAATATTATTTACGAAGAAACATTTGTCAGACACATATCTGACAGATACAGTTGAGACACCAGGTATTAAAAAAAATGTACAAAAAATATACCTGATGGCGAAAATCGTGGATGTGTGGTAAAATACATATTTTGTAAAACGGATGCCAAACTAATGAATATATAATAATATTGCTAACGCATTTGCATTGGAAACAAAGAATCAAATATTTTTTATCAATTTACATAGCGCTTCCTTTTTTGCAAAATCGTGTAGGTAACGATGTTCACTTTCTTGAAAAACACACATTAGATTTTTTGCAATAATTTATGAAGATCGGCGCCTTTTTGTAATACGGACCTAAAGCAAAAAAAACGTTAATGTTGCCAAACGAAGGATTCATCGAAGGAAACACAGCAGGGGGATTAGACGAAGTAATTTAAGTATAAGCAATTTTATTGGTAAGCGGAATTCTCGTTCCATCAGCGGACAGCAGAACTAATACGTTTCTTATACATTTCGATGAGGAAAAATATTCTTATACGCTTTTCTGTCAATCGGAAATGGAATTATTTTTATTAGTTATGGAGGCAGTTGCGGATTTAAGCTCCACGGGGCATGACGCGCAGATATTTTTAGAGGGCCATTTCATATTATTATAATGTGAAGAATTATTTATTTTACGACGCCGTTGCCTAGACGTTCGCATGCTTACTTAGCACTCGAGTATACTAGGCGTATCGAGTTCAATTCCCAACCGGTCTAGGATTGGGTTTTTTCATCTAATTTTTACTGGTACTTAAGAATTCTAAGTAAAGGCGTAGTAAATTGAGAATTCTAAGTAAAGGCGTAGTAAAATAATAAGTCGAAAATGGCTAAATATTATCAACTCTGTGCAGTTGAGTTAGGTGAAAGGATATTAAACATTTCTATATCTACATATTTTCTACGGTGGCGAAATTCTATCAACTCGGTACAGTTGAGTAAGGGGAAATTTCCATAGTTTCCATACATTTTCCGTATTACCGAAATTCTGTAAACTCTCCACAGTTGAGTGAGGTGAACTTTTTCTAGTTACTAATTTTTCATAGTGGCTAAATATTATCAACTTTCTCGAGTTGAGTGAATTAAAATATTAATAATTTCCATGCAAAAAAACAGAACATAAAACGAGAAAGAGGTACAGGAAACGATATTCAATTGGTATTCAAAAACTTGGCATTCAAAACAATATTTTACCCAATACAGCCTTACAATTGACCCACAAGTTTGGCCAGCGGCCTTCGCTTTCCATGTTACATCAAACAATTTGTTGCGTCAACAAAGTCGCTAAAATAAACAAAATAGTTGCCACACCCATAACATAATTATTTATTTCTCGTACTATTTTATTGGAAATCAGGTACAAGGTGGTGTTTTTCTCTTACACCATAAAATTTTATACTCCTTTATTTATTCATAGACAACCTTCATGACCTGGCTGATAAATCACTTGATTTCCACCCGGCGGTTTCGGATTGTATTCCCGATGCTACCCGAAATTAAAAAAAAAAAAAAAACGTCCCGATCTGGTAAAAGAGTTCGTTCCCCACGCGCTAGACTCAACACTCATTCGAGTGTTGTTGCCTCTTCACGTACGGAGTAGTATTACCAACAAGTGCGATGATGAATTGCGAATTCCGTACATACACAGTGTTTCTAAATCCAAAGATTCGATGAATGGGACCAAAGACGAAGCCATGTGCTTTAATATAGCCGAATCACCAGTTCGGATATTTCAAAGGACGTCAAGATGAAAATTAATGTCTCAGAAATTTATTCTGATCTCTTTCAAATGTCTTGGAACGGATAAGATAATTAAGTTAAAATATGGCACAGAATAGTTAAATTCCATATTTAAGGGTAGACCCCCCGTTATTTTCAATATTTTTCTCGTCTTGAGAAGCATCAATCTAACGTAAATTTATTTATTAATAATAATAAAAAACAATTTATATAGCGTCTTTGAGAAACCAGAACATCCCCAAGGGCGCTAGAAAGAACTTTGGAAGATCTTCCCATATTTGATAGTAACGGATTGAACGTTCAAATTACCTTTTTTATCCAAATATTAAAAAATAACAACATATATTATTTAACATTGACAAGTTAGCATTGTTATACAATAGGAAAAAAACAGTACCTACAGTCGAAAAACAACAAAAGCAAATCAAAACATATAATTCCATCAATTTATCCCGGTAAGAACAACTTCTTCACTTTACTGCTGTAAGTAGCCAATGCCATATGAAAATCCATAAAATGTCCATATTGACAACCCAATCTGTGCAGTCTTGTTATACAAGAGTTGTACAAATAGTAAGTTGCAACCACTTCATTATGGAACAAAACAGTTTGCCAAGTGAGCTTGCGAGAAACGTGTAGCATGAAAAGCTGAGTTAGTTCCGGATTATTGATATACGAGCTGACAATCTTAAACAATGTTGTGAGGTGAAACATCTTTCTTCTATCTGAGAAGGTTGTAAGCCTCATCACATTCAACAACATACCATAGTCCAACGCAGTTATTGAGATCATATATAGGTATAATCATAAATTTTGATAAGACTTCCCAAAAACCGTTATCTTTAAGTGCTTCCCAAAACTCCACACACCACTCAATTTTAGGCAGACAAAAATTGATCCAATTGAAATATTATTCGAGAAAACGAACATGAACCAAAAAAGGATTATTAATTAATTCAATATTACGCAATACGATTATGACATTTCAAAACACACAAATTAAATGACGTAAACTACACTTTTATCGACTTCAACCATTAATAAAACTACACTATTATCGACTTAAACCATCAATAAAACTACACTATTATCGATTTAAACCATCAATAAAACTACACTATTATCGACTTAAACCATCAATAAATAGACGATAAATATTTTGGAAAATTGTACACAGCTTCAGAAATACGCAAAAAGCAAAAAATCGAATAAAACAAAATATTAAATAAAAAATGTATTTCTCTTCATAATACTTTCACTAGCAAGTTGAAGCATTTTTGGAGCATACTTGCCCCAAAATGTTTTTATTATCCCAATCCGAACAAATCTAAAGAATGAATCTGCGTGGGATGATTCACGCCTTTGCTTGTGATCTTACCGTCAAATCATATTTTTTAGAATGATATTGATATTGCAAAAGTTATGCCACCTACAAATACGAGTATTATAAATGAATATTATTGAACGAATGTATAATACGAGTACCATGTTACGATATCCAACAATACACAGGCAATTGCCATGCCATAATGTATCGAAATCTGAATAATGTAATTTGAAATACCATTTACTGTTTTAAACTTCCGTTTTATGCAGTACAACCCGGCGGGTGTATTGCCATGTAGCAATCTCTTCTTACCAACTAGAAATCTATTAAAAAGGCCTTAAGTAAAAAAAAGTTATTTGGAACCCTTTGGTAAAAAAATCTGGGTCTCAACGGGAATCTAATTCGCAACTCCAAATTTGGAAGAGAGGTGTCTTATCAACTAGACCACGGAGGTCGTTTAATATAAGGACTCTCTAACTTTCTTTTTTTAAATCCATATCGGATCAGTTTTTTTAAATCAAATAAAAATAATTTTTGAAACAAAGAAAACGGATCAAATATCAGATTTATTTTGAGACTAAATCAGAAGGAAAAATACAATGAACAAATGATTAACCGACTATTTTTAATGACCATATCTCTGCTAGAGTCGTTAATTACGAAAGGATGAGTAAAAAGGCATGTATCCGTCATTACCCGCTTTATAATTCATGGTCGCTGGGTAAGAACGAAGCAATTGCCAAAGGTTTCATTAAATATGTCAATTTCTATGCCACCTTCTCTTTCGTAAATTATAATTTACTTCAAGTAACACTTTATTTAAATGAAGATAACGCTTTCTAGACTTTTACGTGAGAGATATTGCTGACTGCCTTCGCGGCCTAGTTGGTGAGACGCTTGACTTCCATCCGGGGGTTTCGGGTTCAAAAATATAATGGATCTCAGTCTGGAAAAAAATCATAAGGTAACTTATAATACTCGTACGCGCCCAGTATGTGTGCGAGTTTTGTCTCTTCACGTGCGATAGTACTTCCATCACGTATGATGATGAATTGTGAGTTTCTTATGGTTCTTAACTCGAATACTCGATTACTGATACCGAAGATAATATTGTCTCCTGGTCACGCTCTTCAACAGATCCTCATCGTTAATTTGGATATGTTGAGGGGTACCATACAAATGAATTAATTATATATGAACATCACTTTCTATTTGTGATTTTATTTTATTAAAATTTGGACTCTTATCAGCTTTTCTGTTTTTTTTTTTTGTTTGTGTGTGAGTTTACTTTTTATATTTATGTATTTTGTTTATACTTTTTATAACAATTTTGTGTAACGGCTTATTTGTCATTTTTATGTATCATAGTTTTACACGTCCAGGAGGGTGAGAGGACAAAAGATCAAGTAAGGGTCTATTGTTTTAATTTTTTTCATATGTTTATATTACTGCTTATTTATTATCATTGTTATATTATACAATAGTTTGTCTTCAAGAGTGTGGGCAGAAAAGCGTCTGGGATCCTTGCAGCCGTGCTCGCCCTTCTAATGGTGGGTGTGTGTCTCGGTTGAGAAGGTGTTTTGGGATGAGCCCAGACATTGTGACTTCTCTCTTGAATGTGTTTTTTTTTTCCTTTGTCGAAGTATGCGTATGTGATTGCGGGATATGTACGATTAGATTATATTTTTAATCAATCCGAACTTGATTAAATTCCAATACTAAGTATCACATTTATCAATGAATTTAAAATTTCCTTCTCATAATAAGTCAAGTTTGACTGGAACCGAATTAAAAGTTATATTTGATTTGAAATGTATTTATAAGGTAAGTTACAATATCGTTGATAATTCCGATACATTGGATTAAATTGATTTCCCCACTTGACTAGAAACACATGAAACATTTTACAAGTACGATGCAAGTGTATCACTAGACATTTGCTAACGACAGTTTACGTCGCAATTCATCAACTGTCATAGGACAAAATAAAGGACAAAAAAAAGAAATTATACAATAAAATTAGAAAAAGTAAATAAATGAAAGAAAGCATAAAAATAAGAAATGAGAATAAACTGTTTTTTTTATTTAGACTACAAAGGAGCGAGGGAGTGATGCACAAATACTGCGAAGTATAAATAATACGATAAGGAGTTAAAATAACAAATAAAGTCCTTAGATTCCTTGATTCAATAATTAAATATAATTCAACTTTTCTTAATTACTTTTTTTGATGTCTGCAGAAGAATTATACGTAGGAACATATTTCGTGACCTTCCGAAATAATTGCATTAAACTGTAAGTATCTTATTGATGATCTCTATGACCTAGTTGAATAGAAAAGTGTGGAGATCTTTCCTCTCTTCATACCCGGAAAAAAACCTGGCGTGATGGTAATATACATAATATAATGTTCACCAATAATATTAAGCTTTTGATAGTTTTGTATTTAAATGTAGCGATACAAAAATTTTTGATCCGATAAACAAAATTAACCTTCAAGTGTACCACTAAGATCCAAAAGTCTCCGGCTGAACAAGTTTAAACGTGTATGGACAGAAACCACGCCAGCCAAGTCCATAGCGTGATCAGGGGATGTTCCAGTTAAAGTTTGATACCCCTACACTAACATATATAGTATGACGACAAGAGCCGCTAGAAGACGTGTAGTATCGTTATATTCTGTAATATTAATAAATAAATATAGTTTCTATCAAAAGAAAGAAAAATTCCGGTTGAAATTAAATAATGTTTCAAAGTTGTCGGGCTTTTCCCTTCTTTAAAAAGAAACTTGATAACAGTGCGATATTCATTTTATTACATTTCAAAATATAACGAAACAACATGTCTTCTATCAGCTGGTGCCGACATACTACGGAGGGTTGAGGTATCAAATTTTAACTGTAACATTGCCTGACTATGACTTGGGCGTAGCCGGCGAGGTATCTGCCCATACACACTCGAACTTGTTCAGGCCGGAAATTTATGGACCTTAGTTATATTAAAATATCACGCGATTCAATACTAATCGATCAATCTATCAAATTAAAAACCGTTTGATTGATAAAAAGCCTAGGTAGTTAAAATATTTTAATAAATTAGTATGGAAGACGTGTTTAATAAGTGCAAGTCAAGTCGGCATATTTATAATCCGTTATATGATTTGTAATATGAGCGACGTGTCGTGTAATTTGTTCATCACGCGAGACTCGGATGGAAATGTATGCAAAATGTACCAACACCATAAACGTATTATTATTTAATCTTATGTCAAGTACTGTACTTTTTGATACTTCAGATAAATTTGAAACACGATTAACTGACAGTTGTCCGTGTCATAACAAATGTGACATTTAATATATACAGGTGTCCCACTAAAATATACACATTTCAGTATTTATTAAGGTATATTTATTTATACAAATAAACGGTACCTTATAACAAAAATAATAAAAATTATGGTAATTCTTGTCAGAACTCGAATGCTAATCAATTCCATGAGATTAAACATCCAAGATTATAACATCAAATTAAAGAAGACAGTACATTTTATTTAGTTATCGCAAATGCTCAAATTGATGGCCGTTCTGGTCTGTACACTGCTGATAACGTGAAATCACGAATAATTTGTTTTGTTGTTTGGGCGCATCATCTTTCAATGGCTGCTCTTAATCAATTAACTGTTGCCTGTTTTGTGCCATAAACTTTATCTTTGATGAGTCCCATAAATAAATCTGTTGGCGTGAGGTCTGGGGAGCGCGGGAGGTATTCAATGCTACCTCGACGTCCAATCCATCTGTTCAGCAAATTAGATAGGACATTCAATCACAATGGTAGTAGGAAGGTATTCCTGTCTGATTTTCACGTAAGACTTGGTTAAACATCTTTCTGATTAAGTGGAAGAGATTTCTACATGGCAATAAACCCGCCAGGTTGTACTGTATTTAATGAAAGTATTACACAATAATAAAATACATCTCACTATACATGCTCATCTGTTTCTCATGCTTCTTACCTTTTCCTTACTTAAATTTGTCCTATCTCCTTCCACTATTTCTTCGGTCTCCATTAATTTCATATATTTGATTTTGTTTCGTAAGTCTTTTGCAACTCATTCTCTCAATGTGGCCGAACCATATCAAGATTCCTTTCTTATATCTACTTATATAATAACATTCGTCTCTAATATACAGTTGCTGGTGAACGATACTAATATCAAGCGAAACAACATGAAGAGAGGATATTTTTAGCGAAGAAGTATTACTCAAGTCTCAATCTTCAACTTAAGTAACGTCTCCTTTCTATTATAGAATAACCGAAACCCTTCAAAGTCAATTCTTACATATTGTATAGTATATCGCAGAAACTATGACGTTACCGAAAAAAGACAAAAGGATTCTGGTAATTTTTAAAAGTAAAATCCTAAGTAGAAAATATGGCTTATTATAAACAACGGAAAAAGAAAGTAATACCACACAATTCATATTATTATGGATTTTTTTATAGCCAGGCCCAAGAAAAGGTTCCATTTCAAAAAAAAATAGATTTTGAAGGTTAATGCTCTCCTATTTTTTCTTCCACTCGTATCTCTTTTGGTAAAACAAATAAACAAATGTAGTCCCATCTGTCTTTTCTGCATCCATTAATATCACTTTATCGCGTGCTTTCGTCCCTCTGCAATACTTGCTGATCGATAAGATACTCCGTGGAATTTTCCTATCGTCTGTAAAATGGTTATCTCGATCTCGAGGTACATCTTGACAAGCCATCTTGTCAGAGGAACTTGACATAATAAAAGTAATCTCTGTTATAACACAATTAATAATTACAATAATTTATGCAATAAAAAACGATGGATTAAATATACATTTTTAATAATAATTTATATAGTGCCGTTTAGAGAGCAGATTCGAACCCACTATTATTGACATATTAAAAATATTACGAAATAATTATAAATGAATTGAGTGTAAAATTGGAAGAGGGATGTTGTGTCCATTAGATTAAGTACTTTCCTACGTGTGAATATGTTTAGAAAAACATACTTGGTAACAAAATCAAATAAACCTACCAAGTGAAGACAAACTACAAAGAGAGATCTTCCGATAAATAATAGTATCACATTCGGCTTCATGTGGAGTGTAGCGTATGCGTGTATTATTCTTATAATATGATCATAAATTTTGATAAAACCTCCAAAAAAATGTTGTCTTCAAGTGCTTCCTTAACTGCACACACCACTTAAGTTGAAGATTGAGACTTAAGAAATACTTCTTCGCTAAAAATATCCTCTCTTCATGTTGTTTCGCTTGATATTAGTATCGTTCACCAGCAACTGTATATTAGAGACGAATGTTATAAGTAGATATAAGAAAGGAATCTTGATATGGTTCGGCCACATTGAGAGAATGAGTTGCAAAATACTTACATTTAGGACTAGACCATTCCACACCACGAGACAAACAAAAGAAAAAAAAAACCGTCTTAATACCGCGCACTATTTAATTGATTCGAAACAATAAATGTATTAGATGAAGAGAAATCGACCTCCAAGTTCTACTCGTCTCCGAAGGAACATCTCTCAGGCGCAGATTCGAAAGATACAATTGAAACATCCCATTTAGGGACTTGAATAAAAAGTTTGATACAAATACGTTCGCGACACTTGGGCCAGTGCAGACTTTTTAGAAGTGGACTAATATAATAATATTGCATTTACAACTACCATATATCAATCAGCCTAACAGCTGCATTAAAAACAGACGAAGCTAGAAAATTTCGTATCAAGCGGAGCAGAGTAAATATAATTACAAAAATCCAGACGCTATACAACAAAAGAATTTATACGAGTTGAATTAAAAATACATATACTATATATGTAAATATCAGTCTAGCGCTTAAAACTGCAGTGTCAAGTAGGGTGAAAAAATCACATTGAGGTGAGATGGGTATCAAAAGACTCAGTAAATTTATATACGCATGCGTAAATGGGAGTCGTGGTAAAGAAATATCGAAAAGTATGAGACAAACTCAATAAAATTTTGAAAGAAGGAAATGTAAGAGAAACAGAATTAGCTGTATCAGTAGATGTTATATTCTTTCCCTTCTCTTTAAATGAGTGAGGCGTTGGACACCAGGAAACTCAACGGCCACACCGTTGTACTGAATCCGGTCGGAGCACAACGGCATGTTTTTTTTTTCAAAGAAAAGATATGAGCAAAGTCATAGGTATTCTCATACCCCCGAATAATCGATGTCCAGTCTTACCGCGCGGCCATGCACCTCAGCAAAGAGGGGTCATGGAAAACCACGAAAAACACGCTTTGTCATCGACAGTGTAACTGGTTCCAGAATCTAACAGCATGGGCAGTAAAAGACGAACGTGAAACATGAAGAGCGATGAACTGGAAAAGCCAAATATTATTTTTTACTGGACACCGGAGAGTCGTTGAACATATCGACGAGACATGAGGATGCGGCGGGAATGTTTAGGACGATGTATAAAATGAACGTGAGCATGTTTACGGTTCGTTACATTCAACCAGTTGAAGGGTGTGTGATATATTTCATTTTCCTAGGTTAAATATGAAATGTAAACAAATATCCTGGATTTCTTGAGGTTTGCTGTGTTATTTCTCAGATTAATCCAGATAACACACGTCCGCACATTCAATTAGTAAAAGCAAATAAAATTTTGGTTTAAGTGGATAAATTTCTCAGCAACATATTAATGGTGTGAATACAGAAGATATCCCTAACTTAATATAATCGTTTAGTTTTCTTTAAAAAATATCGACCTGATCACTATGAAGCTCATAAAGGTCAAAAACTTAGTAAGTTTTTTTTAATAATATCGACCTGTTAATTGTTTTTTTTTTAAATAATATTAATAATATTACTAATCATTTTTTAATAATATTTTTAATAATAATATATCTGTTTTTTTAATAATGTCAACCTTCTCGCCAAGGTCAAAAACATAGTTATCACATTGAAAATTCCGACAAACTTTGTGGCTTTATTCACTCAGAGAATTCAAGAGCCCCGTACGATAAAAAATACTCAATCCCTCTCGAAGGTGGTTCTTAACTTCCAAGTGGTGCTTTAAAAGTTATTGTTACTCTCAAAGCTATTCTTGAGGTGTTTATTTCATAGAGAGGGGTTGTTCAATGTTCTTAGAAGGTATAGTAATAAATTGTCTTGCCTTAGGTATTTTGGTATTTTATAAAATGTTGATGGTCTTGTAGATTCACCTGCGACTGACTCTCTAAAGAATTAATTTAAGTGTTTCCTCTTACTCTCTTGGAAGACCTGCTTTCTATAGCTTATGGTGAGAATATGCAATGCGGTAGCTAATTCGAACATATTTATTTTAACCCTGTAAGGCTTTAAGCGGAAGGTGGCTGAATTGACAGGAGCATTTTTTTTCTATCCGTCTACATGCATAATTTATCGCATTTTCACTGACCTGTTAACAGCACTGAACTGTACCTCAAATAAACACTGATAAGTCGATAGTTTTAATCGGTGGTATCATTTAGGAATTATCTGTTTTTGTGTGTATAGGTTTATTTCCTGTAAGATATCTTTCTAATAAAAATAAATGAAAAAAATCACCGTATATTTTAAATGTTAAGTGTTTTTTATACTAAACAATGTTTTAAACCTCCACAGCGTTAACGCCTTAACTATAAATAATATAAACACAAAATATTTCAGTCCCCCTATGTGTATTGGATATACATCTGTTAAGTTATAAAATACGTTATATATCGGTTTAATAAGGCTTTGAACTTATTTAATTTAGTTTACCTTTTTAACCGACACCCATTTAAACTCATAACAGCTGCTGCACATACCAATCGATTCTTAACTTTTAACTGTTATGAAATAATATTCCATCAATTTAAATTGTGAGATAATAATGTTTTTTTTTAAATTGGCAGTAAAATATGCAACTGAGAAAATTATTTCGTATATGACCCGTTTATATATTATGTTGCCAAGTTTAACAAATTCAAAAATATTCAATCAAAAGTCTTGGTAGAATAATCAGCACGAAGAATAACTGTTAATTCAGCAGCATGATGGCGATAATTAAGCGAATTAAACGTTCATTATCCGAGCAATAAAATAAATATAACCTCGATGCAGCGGCCCAGATGCCCAAGAGGCGCAAACTGCCGCACAACACTTGTGAATAGTTCACATGAGTAGCCACAGCTATTTGTTCTTGCAAACCTTTCTTCTAGTTACTTACTAATTGCGAAACACTAGCATCATACACATATGATATGACTGACGCAAAGATTTCCTGACGTTAAATGTAGAACTCAACTTATCTTGGTTAGTAAAAACAATAAGAATAAATGAGAACAAGTTGAAGAATTGGATATATTAAAGAGATGGATATATTGGTAAAAATATCGAAATCCGTCTTGCAGCAGAGGACAACGTCAGCGGCACACTAAACACAGATTTTTTCCAACAAAAAAAATCTTCAAAAGCAATAGTACACAGTGGTGCGTTAGGCCCATCTTGATTTATGGAGGTGAAGCCTGGATATTAGAGAAGAGTGGTGAGAGGAGAATAAATGCGTGCTTTACGAAGTATATCTGGTATTACAATGTATGATAGAATAAAACATATTTGGTATAAAAACCGCAGAAAACTTACAAAGCAAAGACGAATCACAAAGAAACATTCCAAGTCTTCCAATATGCGATAGTAACACATTAAGCTTTAAATGTAATGTAGTGTAATCTAATGTATGTGTGCAGTGTTCATATAACAACATAAATTTTGATAAGACATCCAAAAAAAGGGTTGTCTTCAACAATTTCCCAAAGCTGCACATGCACCCATATCTCTAACACTTAGAGGTAGACAATGCCACACCACGGAACCAGCTACAGTAAAAGCTCTTTAGTTATATCCTGTCCTATTAATGTCGATTTGGAACAATAAATTTAATAGATGAAAAAAAATCGGCCTTAAAGTTCGACTCCTCTCTGAAAGAACATCGCTCGGAAACAGATTCGAAAGATACAATGGAGACATCACATTAAGGAACTTGAATGAACAACTCTCTATTAAACACTCGATATATCTCCATAGCGCCAATTATTTCCGAAAAAGTCAGTGCCAGAGCACAGATTCTGAATCGCTTCGAAACCTTGCTTTAGTCTCTCTTCCATCGAACTAGAGAATACTCAAAGTGGACTTGAATATGAATTATCAATCAACTTTGATGATGCACAAATAATTCGTGAGTTTCCACACCATGGCAAAGAGAAATGGTCATAAAAAGTGTCGAAGCCCACGCATGGACATTTCACCGATGGTCTCTCTTTATGGCGGTCAAGTTCCGGAGACAGAGAGGCAGTCCGACCATTAGAAAGTGGCGTGCTGAGAGCATAGTCCATGGTATGAGTTGCGTGTAAAGAGGGTATCTGCTTGACATATGGGGTTATTGACAAATCAAAAATGTAGGCCCGAATTCACAATCCAACTTTAACAATAAAAAATATTTTTTTGTTACAGGAGAAAAAAGTATGGGTTAAATTTGGTACAATATTTCGTAGCTAAGGGAGTTACTATAGTTACTTACTTAGTTTCATTACCTCACTTTCAAGTGTGAAGCATATGAAGTCCAACTTTGAATACAAATCAAGAAATATTAAGGTTGGAAATAAGTATTTCGGCCGCACTTTAAATTCGGCCCCTACTCAGGTATTTTTAATTTACTAGAACATAAGACCTCTAACTTTTCGAATGGAATCTCAAACTTCTCACATAAAATATGTTCCGATTATTGACAGATTCATTTTTCTCAAATAATAATTGTAAAGCGCTGCTTTGTATTAAAATACAGCCTCGAGATCACGTAGTTCTTGAATTTATTTAAAGTGGCTTATAAACGAGATTCAATTAATCAAGATGGAATGAGGTCTGAAATTTAAAATAACACTAGAATGTCGATTATGGATAACAAATATACTAAGATCTAACAAAAAAAAGCAGGATGTAAAATGTGGTAAAGTAATTCGATAAAGACTCTGCTTCTGATTAGCAGCTAATATTTTTAATTTTCATCGTAAAAATCATCTCTGGTATCACGATCCTTTTCACACAGCTTTAACCTGGGCCCTTCAAAGACTAAAGAGGGTTGTACCATTCATAATTTATATATTTATATAAATAAACGGTACAATGTACCTTACAAAAAAAATAAAAGAGCCAGTAATGAGTTCTCAACACATTAAAAAGGACAGAATATATGAAAAAAATATATATTTTAAACAAAAACAATCAGAAAGAAACAGGTATCACAGTCCGCACTGCGCAAAAAATACAAACAAAAAAGACAAATTAGAAACAAAATGCAAATATTCAACTAATTTAAAATATTTTACAACATAGAAGAGACACGCAATTTCTTCCTCACAAACTAGCAATATTAGATCTGAAGAATTAATGTGTTTTCAAATAATGAATACACGATGAAATTTAAAAATACACGTTCTTCATTATCGGAGTGATTTTGTGAAATTCATAGAAAAATATGATAGTATAACATTTACCAAAAGCTAGCGAAAAAAATTCACAAAGCATTTCATTTCCTCGAGAAAATTAAATGCTTTGTGAATTTGTCTGGGTTAAAGCAGTATACGAGTATTTTAAAAGAGTTTTATCTGCAACGAATAAAAGCATACTAACATATAAAATATCACATTATGTAAAGAAGTCTACAATATACTCGTGTGATAGGAAATTACATATTTGGAATTCGTCCAAAACCATACCGAAAGTATCATATTCCACGTTCAGTTCTTTCAAGCATAACACGGGAACCAGCATTGGACAAAATATATTTTTAAAAAAGATTTTTGCTCTCTTTTACATTTTTTCACGTATCGGTTAAAATGATTTGCCGAAAGGGCAACAAATATATACAATTTTCCTTTGCGAATACATAGAAAAGCTTTCCTCGGCACAGAAAAGTGAGAGATTGTGATACTTGTCGTTGGTGCCACCGGAAATGACAGTGTAAGGCAATTTTTTATATAATATCCTGTTGCAAATAGGGCAAGGAGCTAGCTTCAATGCTTGCAGCTTGTCTGTAATATCTACCATGTTTTTTTAATGTTTCTAAAGAATACTTTTTAAAATTATTTTCTGCGAAAATAAATTAGCGATCAGAGATAATTAATCATAAAAACTATAGCTTAAATACAAAATATCCAATAGAGAAAAGTTGACAAAGAAGAAGAAACAAACTTATTTGCTTATTGACGTAGTCACGGCAACAACTACAGATCAATTTCGAATTTACCTCCTTGTAATGTATTCTGTATCGAAAAGCATGCAGGTTTAAGATGCATGCATTTCGTCATCTTTTCTTTTTATCGTTTTATTAAAAGATACGATATTTTATCGACCATTAAAAACGGTTACAAGAGTTATTATACATTCGTGCACACTCAAATTAGAATTTTGAGTGTGCACGAATATAAATATAATTTGTTACAAATATTAAAAACGTTTACATGAATCATATACAAAAAATATCGAAAAGCAGTAGGCACATGCATACCACCTACCAAACACAAAATAACATAAGACAGGTATGGCGCAGATAATCAAAAGCTTTATGCATACAAAAATAATTTTTGTTGAGGTTGTCGTGCACAATTTTCTATTGTTCATACTTCTCACTTTACCTTTTATCAAAATCTGGTCCACTTGATCTACCCGTGTTTGCCTCGGCCAGCCTTATACACGAAAATTTAACATTTCTGACTTACACATATATATGTACATACTTGCTTAGTTATTCTTATTCAGTCTCTCCACATGTCCAAACAATCTTAAATCTCCTGTCTTCATCTCACTTAAAACATTCATTTTATCCATGCATTTATTTCTATTGATTTATTCCGTCTTCCTTAATACATTGACACTATAACATTTTTTTATTAGAGCTCACGTTATTTTTCATTGAATTATAAAAAATATGCATTTGCTGTCAGACGGCAACTTGACAGAATCATTTTATTCTCATATCTATGAAAATATATATTTAATGGCCGGTATACAAAATTGTATTTGTATTCAGAAATAAAACCGTTTTTTCGTTAAACGTCCACGACGAGTATCAAATGACGCTTTGTAATCTCGATTTTTTTATAAGGCGAAATAATATGTATTTCAGTTGTTTTTTTTTTCAATTGGATTTCTTGCTTTATAATTAAATACTATGTATTATATTCATAGTATTAAATTATAAATTATTTCTTATCACTTCATTTAATACGGAATGAAGTGATTAGGAATGAATGTGAGTTTAAGGCTGATGTGTTGAGTAAGAAGGAATGAAAGAAGACTAACAATATGTGAATGATATTTTGAAAGAAGGAAACGTAGAAAGTCAGAGAAATACTAGAAGTTGTATGAGAAGGTATATGGATGTGAAGGATGCTAAGGATGTGTATCGAAATAGGAAATTCTGGCACTTTATCCTCTCTGCTTACCCCGACAGAGAAATGGGGTGATGGTGTATGTATGTATAATATGCGTCTAACAACTTACATATGTTTCGATTGTGCTAAAATGGTATTTCGAATTAAAATATCAAATCTAATTGTTTATGATACTAGACATGTACGAGTACTAGAGCCATTTGATGACGATTACCACAAAATCACTATTACCCGTTTGTGCTCGACGAAATTTGAAATTGACAATTTAATTTGTAACAACCCAGCCTACTAATAACTGTTGATAGTGAAAATCTATAAAATAGTTTAGATTTATTCCAGTCTAAATGGCCTCCAGACGTTCAAGAGCATATCAGAATACAATGCACAGGATCAAAGGGAGTGGAACTTCAATGCAATAACCTAGCCTATCTATTGATCGTGTCACAATTGAGTTAAGGTGAACTGAGCATTGTCTATTTACAGTACGAGGTCATTCTGGGGCAATTCAAGGGAAGCAAGCAAGTATCAGGAAAGTAAAGAATCATATTTGATTTCGTTAACATTTAGTTAACTCGATACATTTAGCCTGGACAAGCTGGTGATCACGAGGTGAGCACGCTGGTGGACAGTTGACGAAAGGCCAGCAAGAGATAATGCGTCTTATGAAACAGATGGATCAAATTAAAAAGTTGACAAGATCCACATTAAACGATGCATTCAACAAGGCAATGGGCCGGGAGGAATAGAGACAGGCGGTGTGCCAAATTTGATACCTAGTATAGGACGACGGCGCTCAGCATTAAACACGCGATGTAAAGGAAGATAATATGAAATCTTTAATTGATCACAATTATAATTTTTAATTCCCATTAAGTTGAAAGACTTGTAAGAAACATTGATTTTCTCAATATTTCTGTACGGTGCCGAAACATGGACATTGAGAAGAAAGGAACGCAAGAAGATAGACACCTTGGAAATGTGGTGCTGGAGACGTATGCTATGTTGCGTGTTCCTTGGACAGCAAGTAGAACAAATTCATCAACTCGAGAAGAACTACAAATTCGCGTTTGTTTTCATTAATAAAACTGCGAATCCTCCAGTAACACTACCGCACGTGAGGAGATAATATCACTTATACACGTGTTCGACACGTGCAATTGTTGTTACTTGACGAACTCTTTTTCATTGTTAATTTGGCCTAAAAACTAGTAGGGTTAAATATATATTTTCAAATGGATTAAAGTATTTCCATTTTAATTATATTTGGGGCCTTTCTTTTTATTTTTTTATTATTTTAAGTACCATCGGAAATCGAACCCCCGGGTAGAAAAATTACTAACTGGATCACGGAGATCGTCAACCAGCCCATGAAGAGGGAGTGAATACCAATTATAATATCAGTTTAACTTGTCTAAAAAATCATTGTTATATATCATTGAAGGGCAACCAAAATAATAGTGTAAAACGATCTTAAATGTTATTTAAGATTGTAAAACTTAAAAATATAATTTAACACTTTAGATTCGATCAGTTTTATCCAGCTCAGTCCAATAAATAATTGATGGTGTTTCGGTATTCGCTGGTAATCATTTACAGTGGGTACAAATCAATAAGTGTTGCGTAACATCATATCGTATTATTATTTGATCAATTCCGTTCGATAAAGAGATTCGTTGAACTCTGCGGTGAACGAATAAATTAATAATTAGTCCATAACATTTTAAAGATAAATCGGGGAAGGTCAACCATTAACTTACGAACAATACATAAAAGTTGAAAAATTAAATTCATTATTTTCATATTTGTTAACATGTTATGTAAATGAATTACGTAGTAAACAACACCACAAAACAGCACTTTGATTTACAAATCATCGGCAGCTTGTAACTCTTTGAAGAGGAAAAATAATATACATGACAGTTGAATAGACAGACTGAATACCTAATTAATAAGTTCCTGACCTAGTTAATAAGACGTTTGACTTTCACATCTGGGAGTTTCGGATTCGATTCCCAATGATACGCAGAAAAAAAATTAAAAAAGGGTCCCAACATGGTAAAATAGTTCGTATGGTAATAATCCTCGCGAGCGCTACACGTTTTACCTACTAGCGACCTTGGAGGCTTAGTTGATAAGAACCTTAACTTCTTTCTTGGAATTATGTGTTCAATCAGTACTGATAGTATACAAACAAATAAAAGGTTCCTAGTTTGGTACGATTTCACGTGCTGTTAAAACCACTGTACGTAGTGCGATAGTGTTAACGAGTGTAATGATGAACCGCGAGGTCCGTGCATACTCCAGTTGATCTCAACCCAAATACTCGATTATGGGCATGCTCTTCAATGTGTTCGAATCAACAATTCGCATATATTGAAGAGTACCATACGAAAGAAAAAAGAACTACATATATACCATCATGCCGCTTCCCTGCAGGAGTAGGCAGAGAAGACAGAATACAAGACTTTCCAAAATTTACACACATATTTCACCTCTTTTACATCCACACGCCTTCCCACACAGCTCTTGCGATATCTCTTTAACTTTTCCTTCTATCAAAATATCTTACAGTTGATTCAACACAATTCTACACATAGCACTAACACATACACTGTATATTTGTTTTGTTAGCCTTTCTTCATTTATTCATTCTACATGCCTAAACCATCTCAGAATGCTCTGAGAAAAAAAGCTATTAAAATTAATTTATTTAAAATTTTAAAAAAGGTTGTTCGCTTCTGAGGCAACACTAAAACGAATTCAATAAATATTATTACGTATGTTATTACTCCGGAACAGCAGCGCTGATAAATACATTTCTAGAGCATATACTCGTATTTAATCACTTGAGTTCATTTTGATGCAATCAACATAAATAATAGCACGTTATATTTTTAATGTATAAATACTAAAAATTGTGCGAGTATTAAGGGTATTTCGTGTCTTCACGATGGTACCTGAAAAAAACTATAAAAATGTCACATTCTGATAAAATAGTTCGTGTGCGCTAAGACGTCTAGCGCAATCCTTGGGTGCGCTAGACGTTTTAACAACTAGCAACCTCCGATACTTAGTTGGTAAGATATTTGACTTCCGCCCGAGGGTTTCGAGTCGATTCCCGAAAAAAAAAATAGAAAAAAAGTCTCATTCTGATAAAATAGTTCGTGTGGAAACAATCCTCGGGTGCATTAGATCTTAGAAACTAGCAATCTCCGAGGCTTAGTTGGCAAGATAGACTTGCCTCTTGGATTTTGTGTTCAATTCCTGATAGTATCCAAAAAAAGGCCTCATTTTAGTAAGACTTCTGGTAACAATACTGGCACACATCTGTGAAAATGCGATTTGAAAATATATCTATGTCAATCAATGCCAACAATGTAGTTCAGGTCAATTGATCTGAGAAAATTCTTAAAGAAATGGTGTTAACAAAATGTTACTTATATTATTTAGATCATAATTTGTTTCACTCTTACTCCATATATAATTATTCAATTTGGACCGAGCGTGAATAAAACGAATTGTTGAAGGTAAAATTAAACGGAGATGTAGCGAGCGACATACCGACGACGACTTCGTTCAAAACAAATGAAGATTTTGAAGTGTATTCGTTTCCCTAAACAAAATGTCTACAAAGTCTTATATTACGAAAAAAACTAAGATATTTTTTTAAAGAAAATTAAATTGAACATCTTTTAGTGTTTCTTAGTAATTACTCAATTGTATTCAATATTCTTATTTCATCTTCTTGGTTGATTCCTCATGACTGAGGATCCCGATCTCTCAGATCCATCTACCTTATTCTTCCCACGATTATTCGCTTCTCTTTGTGCATCTAAGAGTGCTACCATCACAGAAGACCCTGTTACGTACCTGACTAATGAGTCCATCAGGTTTGTGGTATATATCTGCCGCGTGGATCCTCCACACTGCTTGTAAGCACGAGTTGTTTTTTTTTTCGAATTCTCCTCTGCGTACTATATAGCCAAATAATTGAAGCACTCGTCGTAAAAATGCTGGCAGCGTGTCTTGAATCCAAAATGGTTGTATGATGGGAAAAAAGTGCGCCGCGCCGTCCAAAGCTGACATCTCCAGCACCACATCTCGAATACATCCATTTTTTCTCATTTTGTCCTCAGAGTCCAGGTCTCCGCTCCATATAAGAAAGTACAGAACATCAAGGAATGCATTTGTCTTTTTTGGTGGCTAATTTAATCCTTCGATATTCGTTGCAATTTAGCCACCGAGTTCTTCGCCATCGCAGCTCTTCTCCGAATTTCAGGGTGGCAATCCCCGTAATCCCTTGTGCAAGTTCCAAAATATAAACTTTTGCTTTACCACCTCAAGATAATAGAAAGTACAGGTTGTTGTGGGCTGATTTCCTTGATCTTATTTCTTAGAAGAAATAACAACCCTTCACTAAACCATCTTCTAACCGGCATCTTTTAATGGTGTTTTCATTAGCGCCACAGCAAATTTAATGTAATTTTGTCATGTGGCAACCTGGTGAGTTTATTACCATGTGACAAAATCTTCAAACCATCCAGAAAGATGACAAATAGGCCTTTAGTGAAAACAAGACTTGAATTCTTTTTTCTTTTAATAATGGTTTCAACGGAAATATAACCCGCAATTCCCGGGTTGAAAAACAAGCGTTTTACGGAATCTACGACTGTATTTTAGTTCCAACTTTGATGTATGAGATCAATACTGAAAGTTGCCTAATAATTGCTGTAGAAATGCGTGCGTTAAGAAAAAAACACGAGGTGACAATGTATGACAGGATACGGAATGAAGTGATTATGGAAGAATGTGAACTTACGTCTGATGTGTTGAGTAAGATGATGATATAAAACGAGCACTCTTGAGATATATTGGGCATGTAGAACGAATGAATGAAGAAAGACTAACAAAAACATGAGTGGAAGGCGTGATAGAGGCAGACCAAGGGTAGTATGGTTGGATCAAGTGAAATATATTTTAAAATAATTAAACATAAAATTCAAATAAATCATAGGAGTTGTATGCGAAAGTGAAGGAATATGGAAGAGGCGAAGGATGTATGTCGAGGTAGGAAAGTCTGGCGCTCTTTCCTTTCAGCCTCCCCTGAGAAGGAAATAGCATGATGGTTGTATGTATTATTGCCACAGAGGCCATCGTTGTCTGTCGAGCTGTAATCTAAATCCCACAGCAATCTTGATACTTCCAACTTGTATTTTTGAACTTCCTGGTCCACCGATAGTGTCTTTGACAAACAGCATGACCAGCCCCCTTATTAATTAGGAGATTAATTTGATTACGTAATTACATCAGTGAAAACATGCTGTTTCCTTTATGAGTGGGTATGCACTGTAAATCAGAAAACGGGTCGTGCAGTAAACATATGTAATCTCTATTCGTTTCCAGGAAGCCTCAATCGGTTTCACCTGCTAACAGAAGACGCTATGATCTGGTTGTGGAACTTGAATATAATATGTCCATATGAGAGAAGAGAAAAGAAGCAAATGCATCGTATGAAGCGAGCCCTCGACAGAATGGGTACAGTGTTAACAAATCTAAGCATGTGCTAATTTGAGACTGCAGCATACTCGTATTTGTTATAGACTGAACTAAGATTAGGATTTTGTTTGATAAGTTTAACGATGAAAACTATATTTGAATACAAATTTTCCACTAATTTTAAGAATCGATTTCTTGCCTCTTATATAGGAATATATTAACACTAATAATAACACGAAGAATTGATAAAAATTTAAATGAAGAGTTTTTAAGTAATCTATACATATGTTACTTATAGTAAACATATAAAGCAATACTTTTTTATGATAATTTGGTTTAACGCTGTTTCCCGATCACCTCAAGAGCGCTTCCTAATTAGCTCAACAGAAAATAAGGCAGATTGAGGGAGACCAATGTCACTTACAAGAGCGACATCTGATTATCTAGTACAGTGGTCGGCAAACTTATTAGCCAAATATGAACATTACAACAATTAAAAAAAAAATTGGGAGCCAAATCTGTTTAGTAAACTTTTATTACACTAAATAAGTAACACACTAAATCAGTCATTCCCAAAGTGGTCTCCTACCCCCCCCCCCCCCAGGGGTCGATTTCAACCTGCAAGGGGTCTACGTCAGTGAAAGAGAAAATTTGGGGTCTATGAGACTTAAATGGGGGTCCACGAGAATGGATCTCATTTAGGCAGGCCATCGCTAAAATGTTGGCTTCTGGTAAATGTAATAATGCACATAACACAGATATAACTTATGTAGCATACTTTTTTATGTGTATTGTAGGTAAATATGATACTAGATTTGCATTTTGTGTCGTTATAATTAATAAATACATTACTATAAAACTTAAGATATTTTTTTTGGCTATTTTTTTTCACTTTATAATTTCGACCCTGTTCAGGAAAAAGGTGTTAAGGCTCACTTTTTTGGAAAGTGCTTTTATTCGACAATCAGAATATATACAACTTAATACACATTCTATCAAAAGGATGTAAGTTAAAAATGCCGAATTTTTAACTAAATATTGTTTTCAAGTTTAAAAATAGGCGGCTCGGTGTAATTTAAAACTTGGAAAAATGGCTTAAACCTTATACATATTATTAGTTTTTCTTAAATAAATCATTGTATGAATATTATGTTGAGTAAATAAAATACTAGTTTTAGTCTTAATGCACTTAAAGACTGTGTGTGCCTGTGTAATATTTGAAAATCATGAAAAAACGTTTCTTATATAATTTATTATTGTAAACATTCCGTAAAATTTGCTTAATGTAGGTTAACGCCTTTTTCCTGAACAGGGTCGATATGTATAGGAATATGAATAGCTCTAAGTCAGCTTTAAAAATACAAATATATTTGATCAATTTGTTAAAGAAACAGTTTTAGAAAACCAGGGGGTCTACCGAAAACAGAAAAAATCGGTAGGGGTCTACTGGCCAAACAAGTTTGGGAAAACTAAATTTCATACTTAATACATATTTATTAATGCGAACAATGTGCTTGCATCTCCTTGGAAAGTTTGAGTAAGTCAGGTTTTTATGTTGTTGTTTTTAATTTTAGGCATGATTCCAAGTTCTCGTCAATAAGACGACTTCTCAGTTTACTCTTGATAATGTTCATGCTTGAAAAAGATTGTTCGCATATATATGTAGAACCAAAAAGGGAAAGAACAGCAAACGCGAGCTTTTTCAGCTGATCGTAAGAGTCAGGAATACTATTCCAAGCGTTGAAAATGATCATGTCTTCCTTCTCCAGGTCATTCAAAGCAGACCACTTGTGTTGTGAACTAAGATCACATTTTTTCTTCTCCAATATTTCCAATTCAACACAAAGACGTTCGAATTTAGAGCGCCATATCTCCTTGTTTTTTAAATCCAGCAATTGTATTTCAAAGCTACCAATGTCAATTTCAAAAGGAGAAAATTTCAACTCGGTTATCGTAGCATTAAGAGGATTTTTGACAAATGCTAAAGTTGCTCTGCTGCTTTTAAATTCCTGAAACCTGCTGATAAATGCTTTCCTCATATTTAAAATTATTGTTTTAAAATGGTGTTTATCAATAGAACAATTACTTTCTTGGCGATGCTTCAGCAGGCTCGGAAAGTGAAACAATGTTTCCCTTTCAAAATCCTGAGCAAAAATGGATAATTTGTTTTCGAATGTTATTACTTCTTCTAACATCGAAAAAATTAAGTTTCCTTTCCCTTGTAGTTTACGATTAAGGTGATTTAGATGAGACGTAAAGTCTACCATGAAATAAAATTTTTGGATCCACTGATCGTCTGTTAGTTCTGGATAGTGAACGCCCTTCTCAAGTAGAAATGCTTTAATTTCCGGAAAAAGGGATGCGAAACGTTTTAAAACGTTCCCTCTTGATAACCGACGTACCTTGTTGTGAAGCAGAAGATCAGCGTACTCACTCTCCATTTCAAATAAAACATCTCTGAATTGGCGATGATTAAGAGCTTTAGCTAAAAGTTGAAGTCAACTCGTTAACTTTAGCTAAAAGTTAACGAGTTGATAATGGTAATCACTAATTCCATAACTTTACAAATTTCACCCGGAAATGTTTGCGCACAAAGCGCTTCTTGATGAATGATACAATGGTAAACAAGTATCTCGTGATTAATTCTTTCTTTCAAAATAGCAACAAACCCTTTTCTTACGCCGGTCATGCTTTTGGCCCCATCTGTTGAAATTGACACAATTTTATCGAGGGGAATATGATGTTTATCCATACACTCAATTACAGTATTTGCGATATCTTCTCCCCGCGTCTGACCTTTGAGTGGCAATAATCCTAAAAGTTCTTCTTTGGGTCCTGAATGAGACATAAATCTTACAAAAAGTGAAACTTGCGCTCTATCATTTATATCACAAGACTCGTCAACTGCTATTGATAAAGCCGAAACCAATTTCAGATCTTCGATATGCTGGGTGGTTATATTCGAACACATTTTAATTGCTCTATCTTTAATGGTTTTGGCAGACAATGGCAACTCTTTAATTCTTTTCAGAATATCTACTTTGTTCTTAAAATCCCGAAATAGCTCTTCGGATGCATTTATAAAACAATTTTTTATGTATTCGCCGTCTGTGTACGGTTTCCCTCTCTTAACAATCTCTTGGCTAAAAACAAAACTTGCCATATTAATGTTACTGGATGATTGCATCCAGTTATTAAGCACATAAGTTGACGACTCTTGACTTTTCTGAAGTTCCTCAACTGCTTTCTTCCTTGCATCACCGGTAAGATATTTAGTGCTAAATGACGCGTGCTTTCTTGTAAAGTGTCTCCCTAAATTTGACTTCTTGTTATGTGCGAATTTCTCCTTACAAATAAGACATGTCGGAAGTCCATTCAAGCTTTGAATAAACGCAAAATTCTCGGTCCACTCAACTTTAAATTCGCGGTTTTCATCTTCCGTTTTTCTTTGCTTTTTTTTGGTAGCCATATTAATTGGGGTGCCTATAAACATATTCGAAATATATTATTTTCTAAAGCCACCAGTACAAAATTATTATCATTAGACGAAAATAAAAATTAAAAAAAATACAATTTTATTAATATATGTAACTGCACTAAAAAGAAAAAAATCCATCATCAGATTAACAAAACTTTTAATATGACCAAAAATGGAAGAAAACTTCCAACATTTGGACAAATAGAAGTTATCGAAAAATCAATTACAAATTTTGTACCGGAACCACAAACATACATAGCAGGTGCAATAAAATCGTATAAAAATACCTGTAAGATGTAAGATGTGCAGCTAGATTGAAAAATACAACAACTTTTTAATAATACAGGATAACGGTAAACACTGTAGATAAGACAAAACTGTTCACACTGCAACTGCTGGCCTGTGATGCCAATTTGTACCCCCACTACTTTAGAAAATCTATGCGCGCGCATGCTCGTGGTACCTTCGTATCACACCGGAGTACGCCGAAAACATACGAACAATTTTAGCCGGTAGCTTGTACATGGTTTGTGTTTAAAAATGAAACTCGATGTTCGTTACGTATTTTAACAACAATATGAAATTTTAATTACCTATCTATCTTTTAACTTAAACAAAAAATTGGTAAAGGTATACTATACGCACGTGTTTGCCGTTGTCGCGGACTCCGGCGCAATTTCACCTGTTCTGTTTTTTTCATTCATCTCCCTTTACACTCTTTAATTATAACCTTTAAATTTGTGACTTGTTTGCCATGAATTCTATATAATACACTCCATTTTCATGCAACAAATATCACATGTTAAGCGCGATAGCAAAACGACGGGGAGACAAAAGATACGACCAAATTTAATACGCTTTCAGATGCATGAAAATGGAGTGTATTATATAGAATTCATGGCAAACAAGTCACAAATTTAAAGGTTATAATTAAAGAGTGTAAAGGGAGATGAATGAAAAAAACAGAACAGGTGAAATTGCGCCGGAGTCCGCGACAACGGCAAACACGTGCGTATAGTATACCTTTACCAAAAAATTATACATTTTCTCGATTTATGGAAGAATTTTAATTTATCAAAATAAGATGTAATTTTTTTCTTACCAAGTTTTTTTTAAATGAAAATATTATTGCGCCTTCCGTGGATATTTGCGCCAGAGCCGCACTTAAAGAGCCAAAGAGCCACATGCGGCTCCGGAGCCGCACTTTGCCGACCACTGCCTTAAGGTATAATTTTATATTTATTTTCCGACTTCAAATAGTGGGGATACTTTAAAGTGTTGATGAATATCGAATAAATATTTTCAAAATATCGTGGATGTTTAAAACTTTACCTATAGATTTTTATTCTTTGACCAGATTTTAGTCACATTTCATGAAAGTTCGTGAATTAAAAAAAAATCAAATCATAAAAGAAAATTAAAACAGGACTAAAAATTTTCATTCAAATCGAATATAGAACATAAAACGTTTTGTTAATGGTTTATTTTAAAAAATATATACTCGTTTCTTAACAAGTAATTCTCCAAACTACTCGTATTTCATTATTTTTCGATGGAGGATTTGCTATTTTGAACAAAGTATAACATTTTTCACAGAAACTATAAATAAATTAACAAGGTTGAAATACAAAAGAAAATCGAAATAGATGTCCAAAATTCACATTTATTGTACGAGTATATCAAAATATTATTATATTTATTGTAAAGGCATTAAACACTGTGGAGGCTTAAATGCATTGTAATTTATTTAGTCAAAACTGTTTAATTAATTTAAGATAACGTTATAGCCCTACCTACCGGTTTCAAGGTTTTCACCTAATCATCAGGGGAGCACAGGGGAAAACCTTGAAAACTGTAGGGCTATACCGTTATATTAAGTGGAATAAACAGTGTTTGACTAAATAAATTACTTTATCAAAATATATTGATGCGATACAAACTCGAATAGAAAGTTTTAAAATTTTCTTCAAGACTTATTTTTGACAAAACACTCTTATTCTCACAAATTAAAGAGTCTCTCATTTCACTATTCAATTCATTAAATTATGTTAATATTCCAAAACCCAACATGCAGAGATACAATTTTTGGCATTACCCTCACGATATAAAACTTTTCATTGCTTTTATCCCCCCCTGTCACATTCCATATTTCGCATTAATTCTATATGCGGAGATTATTGAAATACGTCAAGCAGCTGAGACATTATGTGAATAATATCAGGAAGTTAAAAAAAAATAATTTAAACGATTATATTTTTAGTATACTTTATTTTAATTTCAATTAACTCAATCGTCCGCCTAGAAAAACTTATACTTCACGAGACGTTGAGTTTTTAAGTTTTTGAGATATATCTTACTTAAATATGGCCAATATCAAGCAAATAATAAATCTCTTAGCAGGAATTGAAACGGCAGCTTTCAAGTTGCCATAAATTGCATCGAAGCCCTCTTAAAGCGATCGAGGTTAACATTTGAATACAAATGATATTGAGATGAATAATTCTTTAGTCAATTTTATGGGAAAATCCAGTCATAGATTATAATAAACCCGGGGTAAAAAACTGCTAGGCGAATATTTCATATATGCATATAACCATGAAAATTTTATGGTATTTAAGTATCTATAAAACGCGAGAAAAAACGCATATTTATCATTATTATGATTTTCTACAGCAATGGCGTACATCATGTGATATTTTTATTTTTTTTATTCATAAACTTTTTTCATCACACGCATCAGTTATCGGAAGAAATTTATCCTTGAGAAAATCTATTTGAAAATTGTCGCTATTTTATCAAATCTGACACTTTAATCTCTTTTTATATTCCTGATATATTGTATATTAAAATTTGTTCTGTGAATTTATTAAATCCGTTTTTCAAGCTTTATATCAAGTTTTCATATTCATAAATAATGTTAAGAAAACATAATCTTAACATATAATGTATTATTTATTTATTCACTGGAATATAAAAATGTTGAAGTTTTTAGGCAATCTCGTTTATCATAATAACCTCAAATATTTTTTATTTTCAAAACGACAAAATCTTTTAAAGTTTTTTTCTCCTTTTAGCCTTTTGGTGGCCTTATTCATAAGGGTAAGTTATAATATTCTTTCAACGTAAATCTGCAAATACCTACAGAATATATGTATCAAAGTAATTGTCATTCATAAAAAAAATCATTTTAAACGTTAGAAAAATCAACGAAATTGTATTAATTTTATGTGAAAAATGATTTTATTTAATATTCGACATAATTTTTTTATTAAAAACAATTCCAAAGTAATCCATTGTATACTCCAAAAAAATGAGACTGGAATTTCAACGTAATATTCCAACGAAAAGAAAACACAGAAAGTTTTTTTTATAAGGATTGAACAACTGCCAATGTGCAGTGCCTTGATCGAAACCAATTTGACATCAGATGCACGAACGCAAAATAATCCCAAAGCGGGAGGGGCCCAATAATCCCTTAATCGCATTGTTCCGTGGGGTGAACTAACTTACTTGTGAATTCCTTCCCATTGCGTGAATAAGTCCTCATAAGTAGGACCGGAAATTTCATTGTGTTATTTTTATTCTATTTGAAATTATATCCATAAAATTAAGCTACAAATAAATTACCACATTTGTTACAAAAAAGAGTCTATTATTAAATGTGTCACAGAAACGTTAATTGTCTCGTTGAAGAACTACTTATAAATTACTTTTGAGTTTCCTATTTTATTTTTTTTATTATACTTTTGTTGTACACGGATAAAAATATAAAATATTATTTTGCACCACTTTTAAATCCATGGCTCCGTATAGAAGGAAAAACGTTTAAAAATCGGATATCTTACTAGTTTTGTATTCCATCATATTGTAATTTTGTGGTTTAAAGTACAATCTGGTGGGTATATTGCCATGTGGTAATTTATTCTAACCAACGAGAAAGATGTTAAAGAGGCCTTAAGTGAAACCAGACTAGAACCTTTTTTGAATAAATTGGGTTCCAATGAGCATTAAAGCCATAACCACTGGGTTGTAAGACAGTCGTTTCACTAACTAGGCCAAAAATATTGTCTTACCAACAAGGATTTTGTCTTAACAACTAGGTATTTGTTAAATTGATTCATTTTTTTTAAAGTTACTTATGGTGTTCATACTAAAAAAGTTATTTGTCAAACATTTCCTTCACTGGACCTTTTTACCTTGATTAATGATTTTTTTATTTGATAAACCCACGACTTATAAAGCTGTGTTAAGATTTTTTCATATATAGATGGTGACTACTTAGAGATAATAGATCAATACATTGAGACGGATTTTTTTGTACTAAGTCAATTGGAACTCAGTTTGCAAGATTTTTTTCAGATACCATACTAAAATAAAACCACTCATGGTCAAATATGCTTAAAATATTATACATTTTAAATCAAAGAGTATGACATCCAAGTTATTTTATTATGAATGGTGACCAAAAAAACCGTTTATATTTTACTTGCATTTTCAACTAGTGTGAAGAAATTGCACAATAGCATTGAGCTAACCGTATTGCAGTATGTATAGTTTGATTATAATACGAGGTGTACTTAAATAAAAATCGTATAAAAAGATATTTTTAAGCGTTTGCCAATGAGACTTGCCGCCACTGTAAATCTGGCCTGGCACCAGAACCAGGGGCGGAGCGGAGGCAACAGCGCGCTATTCCAACGGCGAAGCAGCTTGTTTTAATTACTTCGCCCGCGAGGCCCTGCCCGGCTAACCGCCAGCGTCACACGGCCATAATAAATTGAAAAATATTACCCATTTTGTTGAGCGCTATGAGCTAAATTGTGAGCGCTTAAATGTGAGGCTTCACTCGGGAAGACGACTATTCATTGATTGGTTGCCAAAACCTTATTCTCTGAATGAGAATTATTTAGTATTTTATTATTACATATTTACTTAGTTTAAATAAATTATAAACTAAGAATAGTGAAAAAATCTTATAGTCAAGTTCTTATAGTGATGGGCAATATTTTTTTATTAAGTTTAATTGTCAGTCATCTCGTGAATGGAAGACATTTATGCGTCTTCTGATTTATTATACGCAACAAGTTGCACTACAGTAAGCACAGCCTTGGCAGATCAAAACCAACATTCCAATAGCAAGGATGTCAAAGTTCCAAGACAACAGGCAGGTTTAATATGCTGCAGTCTTACGTTTAGCAAATTCGTGTTCGTTAATAGGGCTCTAAGAATTTATGAAAAATATCTGATGAGCAACAGAAAAATATAAATTCAGATGAAATCTTAAGACCAGTCTGACACAGAATCCGCTAGGGATCGAAATCGTGAATGTCAAACGTTTACAGAATACCACATATATCATTAAAATGTCGTCAGCTTACAACAATCCGCATATATAATATTCCCAATCGACTTTTGTATGGCACGCATTGACATATGTAGTGCCTTTACACATGCATCTATATAAATATTAAAGAACTTGGGTGACACAACGCATCTTTGCTTTATCCTTCTTTTTTTTAAATATTTAACCACTCAGTCAAGTCAGTCACTCAGTCACTTTAATAAATTATTTACTTTTGGGCTAAAGTGACGCAATATCACGTATTGATTTACATTAAACACCATATTCATTCAATATTTTCCATAGCTTGTTCCTTGTCACGCGATCATATGCTTTTTCAAAGTTCACAAACGCATAATATATCTTTTTATGTTTTGCTATAAATGTTTCCACATACATACCATAAGAGAAAATTTGATACACTCATCCTTTTTCGCTTAAAAAGGCACCCTGAACATCCAACACATACTTTTCAATCGCCCTTCTCACATTTTAATCAGAATGTTTCCATATAACATAGTTTACTTACTAACTCAACAAATACATGACACTGTAACGTTCTACTTTTGAGCCCTTAATTTATAACGGAACTATTACTGCACTCCTCCAGTATTTCGGTGTGTAGTCGAATTCCCAACGTTTGTTGAAAAACTGTTTATATATTCGATCATACTTTTATAGTACACACCTATACCTCGCTATACGGCCGCTCTTTATACGACATTTCGCTATAACGGCCTTTTTAAATTATGGCACTTTTTTCGATTTACGGCCCACAATGTTTCGTTATACGGCCAAAAAAAAGGTGTACTGTTAAGAGTAGTACTCACTGAGATTATTTGAATCGACTCATGTCGCGATTCAGAATCTGCGCTGCATAGATTCATTGTTCGGATTCAGCTTAGACGCTACTCCGCGACAAGAAACCTTGCTCTCTCGAGAATTTCTTTAGCTCTTTTTTTATATAATTAAGAATAGCAATAAGCGCAATAAAAAACGACAAAAAATATGGTGGGTTCGAAAATTATTTCATGTCGGGAATCTGTGTGAGAATAATCTTTTTGATACGTCAACAATGGAAGATGGCATGGGGTCAGAGCTCGAAATGGAAAATTTCACGAACAGGAACGCTTAGTAGTATACTCGTTTTTAGTATGTGTGACAATTTCACGAACAGGAACCCTCAGTAGTATCCATTTTCATTTATTTTATTTATCGAATATGTAGGTACACATTTTTAGTATGTGAGAGAATTTCTCGAACACAAACGGCGTTCCGGTGCGTTCCGGTCCATTCCGAGTTTTATATGTATACATATGTGCATATGATCTCTTTTATTTTTTAATTTATATGTTTATTTTATGAATTTCTTTTTATTATTACATTGTTTTGTACTTTTATTTTTATGTAAGCATTTTTATAGTAAATAAAAAGAATAAAATGCTTTATGAACTAAAAACCATATTATTTTATAAAAAAATGGAACATATCCAATTGAATTTGTATGAGTTTGTATCAAAATAATTTATTCGTTATACGGCTTTTCGCTTTACGGCCAACTTGTCCGAAACGTATCAAGGCCGTAAAGCGAGGTATGGGTGTATTTAGTATTATCTCAAATGATGGAAGAATTAAGAGGAATGTTGAATGGCGTGAAGCGATAAGAAACAAAGTCAATGGTACACGAAAGTATATATACTCGAAGCTGAGAGCATCAACATTTGCTAAAATCATAGTTCACAAAAGCATTTTGGTGCCTACTTTGATGTATAGTAGTAAAACGGGGACGTAGAAAAATACTGATAGGAGCCGAATAAATTATGTAGAAATGTGTGCATTGAGAATACATACAGAAACAATGTATGCTAGAATACTTCTTCTCCCTGGCTCCATCCCAACTACTGTCTGCAAAGACTGTTGGGGTCAGCTCTCCTCGTCCTGAGGTTCTATGCTCTTCTGTCCCGGACTACGTCCCCCAGGCCGTGAATCTGCATCAGGTTATCTTTTTGCACCACCCACGAATTATTTGGTCTTCCTCTGGTTGTTATTCGAGGAAGATCCACGAAGATTGCCTGGTTCACAATGTGTTAGGATGCTCTGCGTCCAACGTGCCCACACCATCTCAATCACCTCTCTTCTATCTTACTGTTGATGTCTATAACACCTAGGCTTCCACGAAGGCGTAAACTTTTTATTTTGTCTCTTAGGGACACACCAGCTGACCAACTTAGCATGCGCATTTCAGCAGTTTCTAGTTGCCTAGAGTAAGAGTTATCGTCGTCATCCTGCATTCGGAGTCATAGTGGAGTGCGGGTCTGGCTATCGTTTGGTATACTTTTCCTTCTAACTTTACTGGTATTTTCGGATCACGTAGAACTCCCGTCATTGATCTAAACTTCATCCATCCCACGCTAATTCTATGTGTTACATCTGCTGCACATCCTCCATCGCTATGGATGTGTGACCCACCCAATGTATGTTAGAATACGAAAGAAAGTATTTAGAGATGAATGTAAACTTGAGTCTGATGTGTTGAGTAAGATGAAGATGAGCAAGCTTAGATAGTTCGGCCTTGTAAAACGAATGAATGAAGAAAGACTAACAAAATAAATGAGCAGTGCAAATGTGAGTGGAAGGCGTGTGAGAGGAATACCAAGGAAAGTATGGTTGGATCAAGTGAATAATATTTTGGAGAATGAAACGTAGAAAGTCAGGGAAATCCTACAAATGGTATGAGAAGGTGTTTGAATGAAGAAGAAGCTTAAGATGTGTGTCTGGTACCTTATCCTCTCTGCCCAACCCGATAGGGAAATGGCGTAAAGGTATATATGTATGTTAGTATTGAATTTAAGGATCTGCCGCTGTCTTTGGTTTATTATAAGTTGACCAGGGATCGATGGAATGATTTATATTGCAGTATTACATATTTTTATTTTCTCAAACTTCAATATATCGAATAATAGTCACATGATATAAAAACGTTTTATAAAATCACTGACTTAATCTTCGAAATTTGTATTGAATCAAAAGATGTATCAAGTAATATAAAAAAATCCTTTCTAATGCGACAGCTGAGATGGTACGGGCACATAAGACGGAGACCACCAGACCATACTGTAAATCAATCAATGTCTGTGGATCTTCCTCGATAGCCATCCAGAGGAAGATCAAATAACTACTGGATGACTCAATGCTGCAAAATTCTGCAGAGTAACGGCCTAGATGAAAGCGACACCCAGAACCGAAGAATATAGAGCTGAGAACGAGAAGAGCCGACCCCAACAGCCCCTACCTAGGCAATGAGTTGGGACAGTGCCAGGAAGAAGAAGAAGATAGCCAATTTTTGTAAATTTTTAAGAATCACTTCAAATTCTAAAAGAGAGAAGATCGAAAAAATATATATTAGGAGAATATGCAAGGGCTGGACTTGCAAAAGCGAAAGGTAGGGAATAATGAAGTAGAGATCTGTTTTTTCTGCCTACCCCAATAAGGACATGGCGTGATGATGAAGATTAAAGTGATGTGAAGTGTTGAAAAATATATGTTTTACATTTGATTGTGAAATATTTTTCTTCCTTGAATGAAATTATTAATATTTGGAGTTTTAAACTAACATATTTATAACCACCCGTTAATTAAGCCGAGTAGCGCAGTGCGGAAGGACCTTAAGGGGAAACACTTCGTCTGTCTTACTTTGCGTTAATTACAATAATTAAGGTGCTAAACATTTTTTATGTTGGATGAAAAAATAAATTTATCATGTGACATTGCCTAATTCCGTTCCAAATTAAAAGACCATTAAACGTACTTCATTATGCCGTAGAATTTGCTTTTAAGCATGTTAATGTTTCTTTGAACCATTCAATAAAACGTTTCATTTAATTTTAATAAATGACTATTATTATCCGTTTATTAAATAAATCCAAATAAATTGTTTGCATTTACTCAAAAATAAATTAAATTTTCATTAGAAATCCAATAAGAGAAAATATTTAATGTGAATAAATTTACTTTATAAAATATTTCAGTTTTAACTTTTGTACTTTTATGCGAATATTCAATAATAAATTATTTTAATGATAAGTTATTCCACTCATTATTATAAGTTATTCCACTCATTATATACGACACGTGTTTCGGACTACTATGTCAAAGCACTTTTCATACTTCATTTACCCCAAAATAAAAGATCTGAATAGCGGAGACAATCGGAGAAGAAATTTACATATTCATGAAGTAATTGACTAACACTTATTTAAAGAAAAAATAAGCCTTGAATATAAAACCAACAGTAATATAAGTAAAAAGATTTTTAACGCCAAAGAGACAAGGAAGATAAATAATAATGCATAAGAGCGGCGTATATGAAATATAATGTGCAAGTAAAATTATATATAATATGTTGAAATGATGTACTGACACTAGAATAAATAAACAGGAGCATTTTCTATCCAATAATCACTTTTTAGGACTTCCGAACCATATTATAGAGCTATGGACTGTGCGGACGTTTGTTATTTGGATATTACGGAGAAACAGCTGGACAAATTACAGCACCTTCGGAATGTTTATCTGAGATTTATTTTTAACCTGAGAAAGTACGATCATAACATATCACTTCATACCAGAAAGAGCTGAACTAGTTTAACGTGAAAAATAGAAATTCACATACTATCTCTATTGTACAATATCCCTAACTATCCCGCCACCCCCTCTTATTTCGTTTACATTTTTCAGCGTCTTTCCGATCATGGACTTGAGCTACGCTCAAACAGATATATTGTTTTATTGGTCTTTCCAGTTCCCCGCTCTTCTTTTTACGTCCTCCTTTACTGTCTATGCAATGAGACTCTGGAACCAGTTACAAGCTAGACTCGCTCCGTCCTTGACATGCTTAAAGGAGCGACAAAAAAAACTCTTTTTTTCTAGTCAGTAATATTACATGGTTCATTCCTGATTTGTCTTTCCTATCCACCATCCCTTCCTTTTCCTTATGATTGATGATATCTCACTTTAACTTTTATTATGTATATGATCATAAATATTAATAATAATTTGAATTTGTTGTGACCATTTAACTTCCTTTATTTACTTTTGTCTGGTTGGTTGGGAGAGATTGTGTTAAATAAATATAAATAATAAATAACAATAATAAATAACATATTAATGCAAAAAGAATAACCCCTCGTTATTTTTTTCCTTTAGGTCAATTGACCACACTGAAGGAACATAACACCAGTTGTTCTCGTGACAAATCGGGTCATTTAATCCGAAGAGAGCCTCGATATCGGAGGTAGAAACACGTGTCACTGGAATTAATGTAATTAGTGGAATAACAAAGTTATTTATAATTAAATATTTTAATGGCATTAGTTTTATTATAAGATATTTTATGCAGTCAAAACACTGTTTAATTGAGCATATTCTACATAATTGTGTTGATATAATATATGAGTAATTTACGAGTATAAACTCTACTTTTTCCTAATTGGCTAAAGGATCCATAAATTATTCGACCTCTTCAAAAACTTTTGGATTATTGGAAACGTATCTGATAATTTTATTATAAGAGTGTACTTGCAAAAGGGGTATTAACTCAAACCAATTTTACTCACCAGAACCATTTTTTTGATATGGGTAAATTTTTTAAAACGTTTTTATTTTTGTCGCTAACTACAAATTACCTCAGGGTTAATGTTTCTTTACGGGCCTCATACTTATCATTCTGTCTCATAACTTTAATTAAGGACATCAAAATTACTTAGAAATTGACAGTGTCACTGAAAAGTGGACTTTTTATTTATGACCCGGTTTTTGTTCCGCTTAAAGATCTCATACCAACTGGAAGAAAAACCGTATAGCGACTAAATGATCTTAGATAACTTAGTCGTTATAAGCTCGCCAGGGTACTACTCTAAGCTGTACCTTGACGTTTAAGATACGACGAACTCAAGAAACTCTGAACATTCTCCGATGAATCCACATTTTGAATGCTTGTATCTTATTTAGTTATGTAGCATTCTAATATTTATGGTCCATGTTTCAACGCCATACAAAATAGACCATGTATAACACTTAATCATGCTTTACGGAAGTTTAAGACTTAAGATTTAATTGCAGGTAATTGATCTCATCTTAAAAAATCTGGATATGCCATTTGAATTCGGTATCTAACTTATCTATATGGGTTTATGAGTGATTAAGCTTACAAGATATTTGAAACGGTAGAGTTGCATTAAAGGTTGCCTGTTCAGCTACAGATATATATCACTATAAGACTGCCGACTTAAGGGGGTATTCTACTCTAGAAATTTGAAAAAAATCTTTTTTTTGCACTTTCTTAAAGTTTAGACCTTTAAGAATATGTTTTAAAAAGAAAATTTTAAAATTCTCAATATTTACGAAGTTATAACTATAGTATAAATGAGGCCGCAATTACGCCGCACCGGATTGACTCAGACAATAATCTCAAAACTTTAAACGCGTTTTTCTCGAAACTGCTTTTTTCGACCTGGTCGACATAAAATCTCAAGTATAGTACTATCCAACCGATAGCCTTCAAATTTGGTTTGAAACTTTGATAAATGTTTTGATATTGTGGCGGTCGCATGCGCGGTCACTGAACCCACGAGACGACCTTTGCACAGCTTCACAAAGCCGAGACAAGCAATGAACAAAGTCCATGCATCGGTCATTCAACTCACTATCAATCGGAGAGCGCATTCCATGTTAAAACGAGAAAGCAACACATCTGTCGCGCCGGTTCCCAAAACAGAATGAATACCTACACGCGACAAGAATCGTATTGTAAATGCAGAAACGAGACAGCGGTATATCGTGCGCGCATTCCCGCACACATTCAAGAATATTATAAACACCGACGTCTGTCAATAAAATTTCTCTTTACACATTCCGATTTCGGCGAGCATTTTATTTATCAACAAATCATCCTCATCATCTCTCCTTTAAGGAACACAGTTATTAAAATATCATCCCTACTTTGGAAAATTCAAAACATTTTTTTTACTGTTTTTTTTAAATTAAAAAATTTAGAAAAAAAATACGTAAAAAAATTGAATTTTTTTTCAGACAGCCGCCATTTAACGATTTTTTTTTCTTTGGTACCAACTATAACAACAATATTTTTTATCAAGAAACTGTGTATGATTTTTGTTTCAAATTTATAAAAGGGCTCCAATCATATTGACCAGCTTACACCCTTTTTTACGACAAGACATAACAGTTGATAAAATCTTGAATTTTCAATTTACGAGTATTTTTCAAAAAAAATTCAAAAAAATATATAGGAAAGATATTTTCAGTTTTTTTTATTTAGTCTGAAAAAACGCCCGAAATTCACGCCTCTAGAGTGGAATATGCCCTTAAGAACATGGACTCTCTTATAAATTCCAAACATTTGTGTTCTTGAGGTGCGTTTATATGAAACATGGTTGTAGATACTGTATTTTTCTGATAATAATCATTGATTTGAAAATAATTAACTTAATATTTTTTGCACAGTCACACACATCACAGATTCTGCATTTTTTTATTGAGAAAACGATATTTATATTCTTTACTGTTTGACATTGAGTAGTAGAAATTATATAGAAGTGTGTAGTTAGATAAAGTTTAACCAGAATAAAAATTTTAATGATAAGATTTACGTTGGAAATGTGTGATGATGTATTCTAAAAATGACAAAAAACTAACAATAGACACTCGTTGGACATTTAGACTCACCCAGTGGTACCTGCGAGAGAATAAAAGGGGAGGTCTGTGTTTATTCGGCAGTCAATGAATAAAAAGACTGAAAATTATGACGATGGTGCAGAATAATATTTACATTGCACCTACGAAATTCTTTTGTTTTCGAAAAAACATCATTTTATTTTAATTATGGAATCTTGCAAAAGGTTTGTAGATTTTTTCTACAAGATGTATCGTAATTTACACAATTTTAAAGAAAGTGACATCCAAATACTTTTAGTTAAGTTACTTTACTAAAACTGTCAGCTATTTCAAAGCTAAACCCAAAACAACATGTTCAAGACATGTATTTTCGAAAATCTTCCATCAGCGAAAAGTTTGGAAAAAATGGCATGTTCCTCGTTAATAATAAAAAGTCAACAGAGTTTTTCGACTAACGACACGCCATCAGTTTCAAAATGAAGAGGACGCCATGTTGTCAATCTAATCAATTTCCCTTGTAAGCGGTTTAATCAAAGTGGGGGATAAGCTACGTGATCTTAAACTAAGATTGTTTCGTTCCTTAAGCCTCATTCCGTGACGTCATCAACTTGTGCATTTTACCACGCAAGCACTTTGACCTAAGCTTACGAAACAAAGATCAATGGAAAAGTTCAGACGGAAGCTTAAACATTGTTAATTATGAGAAGCATTTAAAAGTTTTTTTGCAAAATACATAAATCAGCTTTTCTTACTGTGGAGAGTGACGAATTTTCTATTTATTTCATATCGTAATAATTTTTTTTCTTCACATTAACAGTGCAGCTTGCTACAAGTGTAAATCTGAACACGTCATGTAAATTTATTCCAGTTTATGAGACTTAAAAAAATTCTTTTATTCAATATATGTATATACGAGTATTGACGAGTACAGTCTGTTTGACAAGAACGTGTACGGCGAAACCCGAAAAACTATTTAGAATAAGGCATTTAAAAAATAACACTTACTACCTGATATAAACTGTGATGTTTTATTATTAATAAGTTGTCCAGTCGCCTCTATTAGTAATAATTACTCAGAGGCATACTTTCTACTAATTGAATAGCATAATCTAGAAGCAAAGACTTCCATATAAGTCGAATCTGTCGAAATAACTGCTTGACGATTCAGATATTTTTCCCTCGGAGCTTGAACTTTATGATTGCCTAAATATTTTCCATGGGATTTGCATCTGGTGACTGCGACGGCCAATCCATTACGTCATTTTCCTGTTTCCACGCAGGAGAAAGACGACTCCGATGTTTTGGGTCATTGTCCTCTTGCAGTAGCCAATTTTTTTTTTTTTTTTTCATATAAACCACCTTTGGGCAGATGGTGTAATAAAGCCTTCTGATATACTCGTATTTTAACCATTTTGGCAGCATTCAAATTATTTATGAAGATATGCAAAGTGCCAAATCCCTGCTTTGAGAAACAGCCCCAGACGTGGACTTTAATGGAGCGTTTAACGGACCGCTGGATGAGTCTATTGGTGCGGGTACACCAGGTATGATTAATGGAATAACGTGCCAAAAAAAAGCTTCGTCCGAAAAAATTACGTTGTCCCAATCGCGGTTCAAATTTTCTTTCGCCCAAGTGAGTATTTTTTCGACTTGTTTTTTGGACCACAGTGGTTTCTTCACTGTGCTTCGAAATTTCCCTCTATGAGCTAGTAAACGTCTTATTATAGTGTCACATGGCACAATTAGACCCTTTTCACGACCACCTGTCCGCTACGCAATGATAGACGAGGATTATTCTCAAACAGTCGTAAAATCACTCTGTCCTCCTTTTTCGTCATTTTCTGTACAGTGCCACAATCTGGTAGGTCGTCGACGTTTTTTACGTCGGAATAGCGTTTCACCCACTTACTTACAAATGTTTTCAACTTTTTCATGTATTTAGCAGCGGCTACGTCCGACATTTTCGGTCCATTCAAATGTGTACACAGAAACACGGCTTCGTAACGTGATGCGTACGTGGCACTCATGGTGAAATATGTTCTTGTGTAACCAAGGTCGAACAACAACTGAGTTTTTATATACAAAGTATCTTGGGGGAAGGGTTTTGCTACCTGCTCGTTATTGAGTCTACCTTCTTACGGTTTTCAGGAAAGTATGTAGCCGTACACGCTCTTGTCAAACAGACTATATTAATTAACAATTTTCATTCATTTTGGGAACTTAAAAATTACAATGTATTACACTTTTGTTGTAACTTGGCGGGTTTATCGCCATGGGTAATATCTTCCAACCAACCAGAAAGACATTAAAAATACCTTGAGTTTAAAACAGGCTACAGTCCTTTTGTAATGGAATCCGCTACTCCAGATAAGATTAAATGAAAGAAGTGTGTTGAAATATAATTAACTTTGGCTCCTAAATATTTTATTTTACCGAAAATATTCAGTGTCTTTCCGATCATGGACTTGCACTATGCCCAAGGAGATTTTGTTTATTGACTTTACCAGATCACCGCTCTTCTTTTTAAACGTCATCCTTGACTGTTCATGCAGTGATACTCTGGAAACAGTTAATATACCACCTAATATTAGACTCGCTCCGTCATTGGCATATTTTTTTAAAAGACTGAAAAAACTCTAAATTTCAAGCCAATAGTGTATCGTATTTCATTTCTGTCTACCATTCATGTATTTCTATTTCGTTTAATTGATTATATCACATTTGCACTGTTCATGAATTTTGTATAGATATATATTATAGTGATTTGGATAATTTCTGCAACCATGTGACTTCCTTTATTTATTTTTGTCTGTTAGTTAGAAAAGATGACCATCTGGCAATAATCTTGCCAAATAATGACACAATGAAGTATTATACATTTTTATCCCCCGTTGCTGAGGTACTATAGTTTATTTTTTATAAATGTAAAACTAAAATATCCAAGTGCAGTACAGTCGCCAACAAAGATTATGCGCCTCATTTAGCCTGGCGTGTGGTACTCGATACAAAACCATCCCCGTGGTCCGCAGGGACGAATTGTTATTAATTGCACCCATGTTGACTACATCCCACAGAAAACTAATATTAGTATCTGAAAACGGATCAATCGTGGACGCAGCGGTGATCCCTTTAACATAACTTTGAAAGTTTTTGAAGATTTTTTTTCTCCTTATTCAGTATTTTGACTAAGGTTTATTTGTTGAGCTTCGATGAAAGCTCTAGTGTTGATCCTTAATTAAGAGATCAGTCAATTATTCGCATATGCCTAAATTATGTAACCCACCGTGAAGGGAATGTTTAATGTATAATTCATAAGAGTCATCCAAAACAGTGAGCCCAATATTAATCTACAACCGTGCGATGTTAAGATTCCTTCTCCAAGAACTCCGTATCGCAGACGAAGTTCACTCAGCGGCCTCCGAAATAGTCCTAAATCAGAACGAAGAGATATAGGAAGACATTGAGAAACTCGAGATAACAGAGAATTATAGTTCATGCATTGTTAGTCTCCCGAGACGTCAGAGAATACCATAAAGACGTATCACTCTAAAGCTTATGTAATAAACTTCTGAAAATATCAGATTACATCTTCGGAAGAAGATTCTGAGAAAAGGTTTATGAGCTTTTAGATTTCGATTGTTAGGAAATTAAAACTGTTGAGGTTCTTTAAAATGTTACCAAGGAAAAGAATATATGTACTTGGTATATTTGCTTTCGATTCAGTATATGTACTCGTAGATGCTTTACAAGTATATTGCAGCGTCTATACATACATATTTTAAACTTGCCTACCAGCATATAAGAAAGTACTTTCTTAAGTATATAAGAAAGTACAGGTATTTATTGGATATAAGTAATAGACACGTCGGCTATACATCTGCATCTCTTTAACAAGTGATAGATACATCGGCAATATCTCTGCATCTCTTTAACAAAAGAGAATCGATGGGATCGATTCCTGGAGATGTTGTCATCCAAAGCAATGCTATGGGATTTGATATGTTCTCCGTGAAATGGTGATGTTTTGGGAGTATTAAAACTGAGATGTAGTTCGGACCTCATTATGAATAGAAATGTCAGCAGAGAAATGATATTCTAAATGGTATTCACGAAGTACTCGTAATATAATAAACTATTGTATGTGGTTTGGACTTACGAGTATATTTCTAAAATATTTATTTCATCATTTAACAAATAGGTAATTTAGCACGTTTATTCCATTTCAAATATAATCTCAGTACTAAAAAAACTATCATGAATGATGAATAGTATTTTAATAAAAATATTATATTTTGTATGAATTATTAATTCGATATTTTTTTTTCAAAACTGGGTAATAATACACAATATGTCCATTCTATGATAAAAATCATGATCCGTAAACAGAATATTGAAAACTACACTAATTATTATGCAAATACGTGAACGAACCATTTGTCAAATTTTAAATATCTAAATTGAATTTTCAATTGTGTAAGTTCATCGAATTTCCTAATTTATCTCGATATTAAAAATAAAAAGAGCACTATTTTTTTTAAAACGTCTGAATCGCTTATTTGGATAAGTTGAAATGTTCCTTAAGAATGAGTGAGTTGATATTTTTATGTCCATACAACTTCTTATATTTACCAATCGTTTTTATAAAAGGTATAGTACGTATTGGACTAAGAGCCCCTTTCAGTTTTCAATCTTCCATCGAAAAAAGTGATAAAACAAAAGTTGACATATTTTAACTTATTCTCAATTTTTTTGTCATGTTTCTGATTTTGAAATTAAAAATTACCTGTTGTTCATTGTTATTAGTTTATAATGATCCTACTTTCACCTCATTGTAGCTTTATTATCTAGGTTACGTATTGTATATATTTCCTTCAAGCTTTAAAATGATACCCCCTTATTTCAGATGACCTTGCTTCGTCTGTTTCCGTCATTTCAAGTGTTTTCAGGTCGGGCAACGTGTTGTCTACTATAGTGATAGTGGTCTACATCTTTCCGTCATTTCACGTGTTTTCAGGTCGGGCAACGTGTTGTCTACAATAGTGATAGTGGTCTACATCTTTCCGTCGTTTCAAGTGTTTTCAGGTTGGGCAACGTGTTGTCTACTATAGTGATAGTAGTCTACATCTTTCCGTCATTTCAAGTGTTTTCAGGTCGGGCAACGTGTTGTCTACTATAGTGATAGTGGTCTACATCTTTCCGTCGTTTCAAGTGTTTTCAGGTCGGGCAACGTGTTGTCTACTATAGTGATAGTGGTCTACATCTTTCCGTCATTTCAAGTGTTTTCAGGTCGGGCAACGTGTTGTCTACTATAGTGATAGTGGTCTACATCTTTCCGTCATTTCCAGTGTTTTCAGGTCGGGCAACGTGTTGTCTACTAAAGTGATAGTGGTCTACATCTTTCCGTCATTTCAAGTGTTTTCAGGTCGGGCAACGTGTTGTCTACTATAGTGATAGTGATCTACATCTTTCCGTCATTTCAAGTGTTTTCAGGTCGGGCAACGTGTTGTCTACTATAGTGATAGTGGTCTACATCTTTCCGTCGTTTCAAGTGTTTTCAGGTCGGGCAACGTGTTGTCTACTATAGTGATAGTGGTCTACATCTTTCCGTCGTTTCAAGTGTTTTCAGGTCGGGCAACGTGTTGTCTACTATAGTGATAGTGGTCTACATCTTTCCGTCATTTCAAATGTTTTCAGGTCGGGCAACGTGTTGTCTACTATAGTGATAGTGGTCTACATCTTTCCGTCGTTTCAAGTGTTTTCAGGTCGGGCAACGTGTTGTCTACTATAGTGATAGTGGTCTACATCTTTCCGTCGTTTCAAGTGTTTTCAGGTCGGGCAACGTGTTGTCTACTATAGTGATAGTGGTCTACATCTTTCCGTCATTTCAAGTGTTTTCAGGTCGGGCAACGTGTTGTCTACTAAAGTGATAGTGGTCTACATCTTTCCGTCATTTCAAGTGTTTTCAGGTCGGGCAACGTGTTGTCTACTATAGTGATAGTGGTCTAAATCTTTCCGTCATTTCAAGTGTTTTCAGGTCGGGCAACGTGTTGTCTACTATAGTGATAGTGGTTTACATCTTTCCGTCATTTCAAGTGTTTTCAAGTCGGGCAACGTGTTGTCTACTATAGTGATAGTGGTCTACATCTTTTCGTCATTTCAAGTGTTTTCAGGTCGGGCAACGTGTTGTCTACTATAGTGATAGTGGTCTACATCTTTCCGTCATTTCAAGTGTTTTCAGGTCGGGCAACGTGTTGTCTACTATAGTTATAGTGGTCTTCACCTTTCCGTCATTTCAAGTGTTTCCAGGTCGGGGAACGTGTTGTCTACTATAGTGATAGTGGTCTACATCTTTCCTAAAAAGGCATTCCTGATAGTTTTACCTTATTTGATTGATACAAATAAGAAAAAACATCGTTGAAGTAATGTACAAAAATTAAACCCAATAAAGTATTTTTTTAATAAATTTAAAGATTCAAGTGATGGAGCTCACTACTAAAAATTATCTCGATATTCAAAAAATCTTCCAATTGTTTTTTTTTATAATACGGCACTTAGTATTGGACAAATGATTCATTTTATTTCCGTTCCCTTTGAAACGTGAGTAAATAGTTGAAACAGGGTAGACGGGGGTAAATCGGCACACGGGGTGACGCGTCCCGCGGGGGTCGTTAGGTGACAGGTGCGGCCGCGCGACCCTGCCGCCCCCCGGGAAATTACATTAAACGGTCAACCCGACAAACGGGCGCGCTTTGTTTTTATATCATCATTACGGTCGAGTGCACCCTTTGAAACGGCGACGGTGACTGACAAAAGGGAGATCGAAAGGGCAACATGTATTACAGGTATCGATAAATACAATAATAAATCTGGAATATTTGTTGTGTTTATGATTAAAACATTAAATTAATGTAACATATTTGTGGACCTAAGGCCAAAACACTTTACTTTCACGTCAATTAATTGGAGGTGAAGAGTTGTCGGTTTTTCCTCATGAGAACCAATATTTTAATTAATATATTTTTTAAATGTGTATCTAATGCCTCATTGATTAAAAAAGAAATAAGATTTTATAAACGTCAAAAGAATAAACCAACATGTCATAATGTTACTTGCAATATTATTAAATATTGCTTTTCCACAAAGATAGCCGTTCAAGGTAATACAAAAAAAAATAGAAATATATACTCGTATATATAATATTTTCCCTTCCTCTTTGAAAATGACATTTTCTGTGATAAATTAATGTGTGTCTATATACATACATATCATCCCTCCGTGTCCCTTGCGGGAGAGAAAAGATCTTCAAAGTTTTATATCCATGCACACAACTGTCGCCTCTTCCACATTCATACATCTCGGTATGCACAATCTTCTATTATTCATACTTCTCACTTTACCTTCTTTCAAAATCTGATCCATTTGATCCATCCACATTTTCCTCGATCTACCTCTTTCACGCCCACTTTGCACTTCTGAATTGTATATTTGCTTAACCATTCTTTCATGGTTCATTTTTCCCCACGTTCCAATCATCCTAAAGCTTCTGTCTTCATCTTACTTAAAACATGTGTTTCTCATAAAAGATTTTGGAAATTTATCACTACCTACATCGAACGGGCTTAATAAAGGCGGGCTAAATAATTAACGGGCTCAATATCTCTTTTACGAAAAAGGTAACTTCTATTAAAAAATATATATTTGACATATTCAATATGTATTTTGTTTAACATTTCAATATTGCAATCAATTTCCAAGATGCTCTTTTTGAATCTTGATAGATTCATATCTAGCTACTAAATCCTGAAAGATTTAAATTTTTTTCTTTTTCTCATTTGGGAATCTCCTCCGCTCATTTTAGAAAATTAAATGTTCAGTTTTTTGTTATTATTTATATTCTCCGATCCCTTATCAATCCAATATTTCCTTATATTTTGTTATTATTTATATTCTCCGATCCCTTATCAATCCAATATTTCCTTATATTTTGTTATTATTTATATTCTCCGATCCCTTATCAATCCAATGTTTCCTTATATTTTTGTTATTATTTATATTCTCCGATCCCTTATCAATCCTATATTTCCTTATATTTTTGCATAAATTTTTAACAAGAAATACAATTCACATGGCAAAATAAATTATTGAATATGCATAATTTCTGACGTCGTTATTTGGAGTTTTATATTATATTTTTTCCAAACGATGAGTTAATTTAAATTCATCCTTGGACTAGGGAAACCCGATGATGAATTGGATGCATCTTAATTTCAGCTGTGACATGAAATTCTAATTCAATGAAAACTGAGCTCCTGAAGGATATTAAATAATCGTAACTTGCAAAACTAAGATTCTATGCAAAAAAAACTGGTATGGAAAAAAAAGTTTTTTTACCTTCGAAGGATTTAGTCGTGTCCGATTTTCAGTACCTCAATTAATTCGAGAATATTTTCTTAGTGTTAATCTAACAGTAGATTTCAGGACATTTTTATTTTTTAAATATAAATTTCGAAACCAAAAAAAATTATTATGAATAATAAAACAATAAATCGATTTAGAACTAAAAATCTATTTCTTAAATGTGTTGTGTGGTTTGTATTTTTTATATAAATACATTAAAATTCAGCACTGCCCTGTGAAAGAAGCCATTAATTCAGTATATATTTGAGCTTTAAACCCATAAATATATATTTTAAGTAAAATAAAAATATTTTTTCTACCGTATCGAACATTATTGACATTCAACCCAAAAAATAGTAGAATAAAAGCTAGCATTTTTGAAGTCTGAGTTATTCTTGTAACGGATTTATGGACTAAAAATAACAAAATCCTGGAAGAAATAAGCAAACACGTGATGATTTAACGCTGAAAATATGTTTGGAATACTATTTCAACTCTTTATCACAATTATTGTATATCTATATAGATATAAAAAACCTTAACATCATTTATAGTTTTTTTTAAATACGAAAAAGGCCCTTGACGTCATCGCAGCCAGAATCGGAGAACTATTATTTATTGTCCATGATTATTCATTCGACGTAACTTGTCAGGATAGTGTTTTTCATATTTTCTGTAAACTTAAAAGCCTTTTAGATATATTTATTATTATTAGGAAAGATGTTTATGTTTTTTTTGGACATTAACTATATTGCTTTGCCAGTTGTCTTTTTAAGGTGTGTTATTTGTACTGTGACATATTTTATTAACCACTTAACAGTCGGATTTTAAACACGCGACGTAACACAATAACGATCTGTGAACGAATAAATTCTATACGAAAATATATTCCGTTCGGAGAAAACAAGTTGGAACAAGATCTGCCCAAACGACGCTCGGGAGAAACAATACCGACAAGTCGAAACAAGATTTTCCCGAACGAGCTCGGGCTCGTCAGTATAAAAAGAAACTTAGTGCCCGAGTCCCGCTCGGGCAAAACTGTCAAGTGGTTGAAGATTCTTCGTCAAATGGTTGAAGATTCTAGGCGCTTCGTCAAAATCTTCCCTGGCTAGAATGTCGTGAAAGGATTGTTTTTAAACTATGCCTTAGTGTCTTTAAGATTCTTAATGGAATGGCGCTATTGTACTATATATTTCAGGTTTGTGCCAACGAAATTTGGCTTCTGAGAGAAGGAATACGTTAAGATCACACTAATTTTCATCGATCGAATGGGATATGATAAAACATTAACTGTGGCCATTCACATGCCTTGGAATAGTATTCCTTACAATTTTAGATAAATGGAAAGTAGGTACAGTTCCAGGAGGTATTTGTGGATCACTCTTTCAAGTCATTTCAAAACCAATAGACATTACACAAACATCACAGTCTACTAAAAGTCAAATCTATTAAAATCAAATCTTTGTGGTACATCTTCGTTGATGAATTTTTGTCAGTTTTTCTCCGCAAAATGTTTTTACATATACTCGTACGAGTATTCATATGCGGAAAATTACTCAATTGAATAGCCGCGGCCGTTTTCTTCCAATTTTTAAATTCAACAAATTGCTTTTTATACCTTTTTATTATTTGTGTGTTTTCTTATATTTTCTATGAATCTGAATTTCATTCCCAAGATAAGTTTTACTTTCTCATATATAAAGCGCCTTTGAGTCTTATTAGTATTGACTCGAGAACGCTGGTATAAAGTGCCTTTGAATCTTATTAGTATTGACTCGAGAACGCTGGTATAAAGTGCCTTTGAGTCTTATTAGTATTGACTCGAGAATGCTGGTATAAAGCGCCTTTGAGTCTTATTAGTATTGACTCGAGAACGCTGGTATAAAGTGCCTTTGAGTCTTATTAGTATTGACTCGAGAACGCTGGTATAAAGTGCCTTTGAGTCTTATTAGTATTGACTCGAGAACGCTGGTATAAAGCGCCTTTGAGTCTTATTAGTATTGACTCGAGAACGCTGGTATAACGCGCCTTTGAGTCTTATTAGTATTGACTCGAGAACGCTGGTATCAAAATTAGTTGTAGCACATTTTCACCAAAAATGGGTTAGTGAATTGAATGATGATATAACAAAAAATATTATTATGTAAGCTGATGCAATATAACAGTTGTTGCAGAATTAGTCATCAATCAAAAATAATTTATTAATATCAAAAATCAAACGAGAAATATCGACTATTGAAATACTCGTATTATGATTTATTCTTACTTGACGTGCAAAAAGTGTGATTTTTGTAGCATTTTATTTCATAAACTTTTGCTTTTTTATTTTTATTGCAGTTAACGAACCCTAAAATATTACATTTTAATTTACGAATCTCATTTACTCAATTAAAGTGCAAGTATTTTGTAATATTATATTGCACTTTCATTTTGTAAAGTGTAACCTACTCGTAATCTATTGGCACGTGGCGATCTCTTCCAATCAACCAGAAAGATGTTATAGATGCCTTAAGTTAAAACGAAACTAGAACGAGTCATACAAACTAGGTAACGGTCAATAATAAAATAAAACAACCACGAAAATTATTTAACTTGCAAGTATTCAGATGGATTTACTATTTATCTTTACCAATCACTTAGAGCGAGTCAGTTTTATGCATCTGATTTTCCACCTCCAAAGTAATATTTTATTGAGTTTAGCTAACATTCTAACAGAACAATCCATTCGTAAGTTCTCAATTTTAAAATAGTTGAAATATTCCCTTACCAGGAACCGGCCAAATGTAAAAATAACTTTCATTCTTTTACACATAAAATTTCAAAATAATATTGTATTTTAATTATTCATAACGCGTCTTATACACTAGAATATTCTCTATCCTCATACTGAATCCACGCTTTATCCATTCCCAACGGGAGTCTTCTCTGCCCGTTTCCATATCTTCCGGAGTGCCCTGCGGTGGACTGGACTGGCCCGCAGTCCACCTGGACCCAGAGGATCCCACCAAATGATACCCCATTCCGAGAGGCGTGCTCTCCACCCGACCTGGCCCAGTGCTGACACGCATACTAAGTTGGACTCTTATTTATGCATTAAAGATCTAATCCACAAGACATTTACTAGAAATACGAGAAATTTTGCTATGAATACTGTTTAAAAAATAATCAGTCAGGTAATTTGACTGAAGAAAAGATAACATATTATGTCCATCTTAATTTTAGAAATATGAGTATTGAACTTTTTTCTCTAAGATCACTTAGATGTATAGGCATAACTCACACTAGTTGAATTCATTCAATGAAAATCAGCCTTCAATAAGACCACTAAATATTAAACTGAAATCAATATATTTTATAATATTAATCAAAAGAAAAGTTAAATAGCAAAATTTCCTACATACAATCTCACGTAGACCGACTAACATGGAATTTATGTTTTAAGATAACCGGATTATTACTTATGTTAAAAAAATAACATTTTCAATAATTTCACAACACAAAATAATAAAGAAAACTCAATAGATAGAAATTGACTAAAATCTAAAGTATGATGAAAAGTCACCAGCTAAACCAGGCAGCAGCAAGATATACCTTAATCTTAAAAGCCTCAACGTCAACGACTGAAGGGATACATAGCGTGATTGGACTGTCTGAGGGGACATCGTACGAGAAGCTAAGGGTCTACAAGTCAGTTATTAAAATCTGCAAGTGCAAATGAAATACACGTCCGACCAAAAGAACCAGCATTACTGTCATTACACTTGGCTCGTTTACTTCACCCTTTTAATGAATAGGTTGAAACAAAAAAACAAGAAAAACGTCTTACCTGTAAGACTATTTCATTCAAAATTTATCTCCAAGAGGAATCCTTGAAAGTATGTAAGGTTTTTTGCATTCTAGAACAATAATTAATTGAATGTCTAAAAATCGTTTCCAGCCCAGAGCTCTAGGATGATTAGTTGGCACACTTATTAGACTACCTGTGCCAGCTAACGATCTTAAAGAAACTGAACTTACCAATTCAATATATTCTCAAATGCTCAAAACAGGTACATGGAAATAGGTTGGTTATTTAATGCATATACTCGTATGTGTCGAGTTTTCGTTGCGTACCGCTATACTTCCCATACTGAAAGACGGAAACTTCAAACAAACTACCGAGTCAAGATTTTACGAAGTGTCTAACTAATCTGTGAAAATTCATTCTCTATTAGACGCAGATTAATAGTAACAACTCACTGACTAGAGTGATTGAAAGCAGATGCTAGGCTGATATATGTTATAGTAGTCGTAAATATTCTCATATTAGTCCACTTTGGATCAAGTGTCGCGAACAGATTGATTTCAAAATGTGTATATATGTATTTAAGTCCCTTAATGGGATCTCTTCATTATACTTTCAAATATGTATGTGTCCAAGAGACGTTTGTTTGAAGAGAAGCAGAACTTTGAGATTGATTTCGTTTTCATCGAATACATTGTTCAGGACATTGACATGGCTTTTGACTGAATTTTTATATCTGATCCATGAAAACATTGTGCAATGGATCAGATATAAAAATTCAATGTATCAGAGTTAAACTTTTACACAGCCAACTGTTCATATTCTTTTTACATGTAATATTCATGTCCCTGGTCAAAGGGTACGAGGGTCCGGATGACTTGGCTCAGCTTGCGCCGAGATAACTATAGGGAGCTGGGCTCTTGGACTAGGGGCCTGGCCTAATCTGTCTGTAATATCATTACTTCCACTATTCAACGCACGATCACAAGCCGGCCCATCGCAGCTTGCTCTCACCACCATTTTCTATTTTCGGGAACAATAAATCTTTTTTTTCCAATATCACATCTCAACAACAAGACAAAAAAAACTATGATTTGGTCAGGTGATTGTTATTTTGAAAAATAAAGACAAAACAAAAGTATTATGTTGTAATGAAAAAATTACAGTTGTCTTATTTTTTCTAATCCAACAGGAAAATAATAGCATAGGATAGTACGAGTATATACAAAGGAACTTCTTTTGAAGTGATCATATGAATTTTATAGTGATACTTCTTTTTTAATTGACTTTTATGTATTTTCAAAATTAATATCAATAACATATTATATAGAATAATAATAATAATAATTATCATCATTTTTCAGGCTGCCGGGGACTAAGATGCCTACTCTCAGGTGATATTTAACGTTGGGGGGACCTGACATGACACTGGAAAGAAGAAGAATGTAGAATAAATTAAAAGTCTACAATGCTTCACAAAAAATAGTTTACCATGCTTCACATAACATATAATAACTTACAATACTTTACATATAATAACCTGCATTGCTTCACGTATAATAATTGACTATGATTTACATATAATAACTTACAATACTTTACATATAATAACCTACAATGATTCACATATAACAATAGCTTGCCAAAACGAATACACCAATTAATACTCATGTGTGTCCTCGGTAACAAATATTTGAAAGCTATCTCCCGATATTAAAATAGCAACAAAAATGTATATCATTTCACCCAACATTTTACCTGGCAAAGTGACATGGAGCACAAAGTACACGTTGAATTTATTGCCTTAACGAGAATATTACTATTTTACCACATTTTTACCTTATTGTAAGAAATCACCTCATTGAAGTACCTCCGACAAGTAGTTATGTAAAGCGCAGCCTGCTGTGAGTATTGAACCGATTTTCATACCAGAAAGACGTTAAAATATCTGTATATAAACTAATAAGACGGCCTACTCATTAATTTTAAGCCACCATCGTTAACCTACCTGAAATCCCCGGAAATAGGGCATACCTTAAATTATAACGTTCGAGCTACGAAGTTAATGTATCTAATAAGAAAATGGAAAGTTTAGCACAAAAAAAGCAGTAGAGGTTCCCAACCCTTTATTTTTTAGACATGATTATTAAATTGAAATATTGTTCATGAAGCATTTCAATGTAAATTATCTATAAATTTATCCTAAAAAGTGATTTATGTTGAATGTACGAGTATTAATTAATAAAACTATCGCTGTATACAGAACCACCTGGCGGATTTATCTTCATATTATATCTTCTTCCATTTCTTCCATTCGACCAGAAAGATGTTAGAGAAGCTTTATGTGAAAATCAGAGTGGATCCCTTTAGAAAAAAAGGGTACCAACGGGAATCGAACCTGCAACCTCAAGGTATCTTACCAAATGGGAAAAGTAGGTCATCTTATGTCCTGGAGAACTTATATCATTACATCACCTAATATTGGAGTTTACCTTCTTTTAAAGATATTCTTTAATACCTTACATTGCCATTAAAAATATTTTGAATTTTACTTATAAATTTGGTCATCCTATCCTAGACTACTGGAGTACCCTTCATTTCATCGAAATATTCCTGTGTGGACACTATTCTGGCAGGCACCCTCCGTCACCAGCATGGCCGAGAGTAACAGACAAGCCTTTGAAAAAAATAATCAATCCATTTGAACTGCAGTGGACTTAACCCACAAATTTCCACTAACGTTGCTTTGATGTTACGAATCGATTCGCAATTACGGGAATAATCTTGCATTTTATCTAAGGGGGTGGGTTGGAGGATTGAAATATCTCTGACAGAAAAAAATAAGATTTTAAGAAAGAAAGGTTTTTTTATTTAAATATCTCAATTAAAATGCAGTTTTTTAAATACAAAATCATATATCATAAACCAAAACCAATAAACAGTTTTTTTTTCTCGTAGTACTTTATCATTTAAATTACTTTTTTCATTATTTTTTTCCAAAAAATCCCATCGTATACCAGGTGAGGCCAGAAGTAAGAATAACATGATAAATTTCCCAATAAAAAACATACATTTTGTATCTATGACACACCAACAACTTCAAACAATTTTTCCTTGACTCTTTGTGATGTATTTTTTTCAGAAACCAAACTACTCTTCCTTAGTTTTCCTAAATAAAGCTTTCCTAAATCGTCACACATACATTTGTATTGTACAACTGATAATATTCATTATATGGGAAAAAAGGGAATGTCAACTTCATTTCATAACTATGTTTAAGAGTCTCAGACGGTAGAATGTGTATTTCACTGTTAAATTCTTCAACGAAACTTTTCAACGAAAGTTCGAACTGGATAAATGTATATTTGCTCAAATATTTAATATTAAAACGTTTAACTTCAATTCGTTTGATGGATGGAAATGCAACGTTAACGCGAAAAGAGACTAAAAGGAACTAAAGAAATGTAGAAATGCGCGACAGCGATTGACAATTAATGTATGACAGAATACAGCATGAAGAGATCGGCGATGAATGTGAACTTAAGGTTGACGTATTGAGGAAGATCAAAATAGATAGTTAGGACATATAGAACGAATGAATGAAGAAATACTAATAAGACAAATATACAGTGCAAATGCGTGGAATGTGAAAGGCGTGATATAATGAGACCAAAGAAAGCATGGTTGGATCAAGCGTGATATTTTGAACGAAGGAAATTTATACTCCCTTTACTCTATTTATTAATTTATATTTTTCAGGTTCTTTGCACATTACAGGTTTCCGTAATTCGTACAAGGACCAAACAAAACAAGTACAAAAAAAACATCTATATAATCGTTCAACATTTTAAGACTTATAAAAACTATTGTAAAAATGTATATGGTACACTAAAATACTATGACAAAATGTAGCCTGTAAGATAATATAAGAAGATTAAATTATTTCAATAGCTACACTAAATTCCGTGTATTTTCCTGGAGGAGCTGAGCGACACATGAAATACGTCTATAGGAGGACACGGTTAAACAGTGTGATTGCTCTACCTATCGGAATCTCCAAAGACAGGTTGGTTCGGCTTATATGTTGATAGAACAATCTATGGGTGCGTTGTCTCAAATAATTATCCGTAATCAACCAGAAATGTTAAAAAGTCAGAGAAATCGAAGGAGTTCATGGGTGTAGAAGAGGCGAAAGAAGTGAGTCACGATAGGCCGTCTCTGTGTACTCCAAAAGGGAAAGGGCGTGATTAAACGTATATTTGTAACTTTCATTATACAATAACCCATAAAATAAAATTGTTTAAAAGTAGTGATGTTATACACTGCAAATTATCTTTCTATTTTTATTTAAAGTTTTCAGGGAAAGGACGTCCAATGAGCGTTATATTTTCCCACCGATTAACCCATTACGTAACGAATGTCATTCGGAAATTTCTTAATCCTTAGAAAATCAGATTTTCCATTTACACGAGCAGAATAGCTGCGACCCAATTTGACTCCCGGACAGTGACATATTGACAGGGGGCGACTCAACGTGTTACTAGTTGGGTACCAGTAACTTTACTTTACGCTAGTTATTTTAAGAGCGAACTTTTATTTAAATAATTCTCAGACATTTACTTAAAATATGTTCTCTGAGAGACATGACATACTGAGATTAATGTAGAATTAAAGTATATCGCGAGTTGTTAAGGTAAATCTAGCCAAAATGACCTCATTATCTTGATTAATAATTTGGCCATATTGCATAAAAAAAACTTACAAGAAGACTCTAATGTTACACTTTTAGATATGTAAAAAAGGATTTTCGTGTAACTTTGTTCACTAAACGGTGCTATAGAAATACGTTTTATATTACCTTAAATTAGTATTATATTACCTTAGATAGAGTTGGCACACGATAGATATTCAGCGATACACGAACAATTATACGTAAAAATATGCAATACTGCAATTAAATTGTTAATAACTTTCTCTTATTATATTATCTTAGAATTAAATATGTATATTCTCTTGTACTTCGCTGAAACATGAATTATAAAAGTTCGAGAATGTGCAAGAATCGATTATTTTGAGATTACAATTGAAATACTCGTAGTTTTAATGGATAGGTGTTGGATACTGAGAATCCCATGGACCGCCAGAAGAACGAACGTCTCTATACCGTAGGAGTTAAATGTAACGAAATTGCTGTCCTCAAAAGAACGAACGTCTCTATACCGTAGGAGTTAAATGTAACGAAATTACTGTCCTCAAAAGAACGAACGTCTCTATACCGTAGGAGTTAAATGTAACGAAATTACTGTCCTCAAAATGCTTCCAGCAAATCTTGTAGTTCTTCAAACACATTTCCAAATAGACCATATAACCTAGAGAAAATAACGGTTATAGGAAATTAATTATAGTCAGAGCCGCAGCAAGATGGAATGATAAAATGAAAGAATTGAATGTAACTAGTTGTCACGCTTGATCTGTCATGACTGTATGATTGCTAAAGTGCAACAGCTTACACACATTAAAACATTACACTCACAGACTTCTTCCACCCGTAGGATGACTGCTTATCATACTCGATCACGTGGAATTGCATATCGTCATCGTTATCATTTAACGAATATTATTATATATAATATAATATATTCCGATCACAAGTAGTTACAAGCATGCATTAAAGGTTTCTTTTATTTTGACTCGTTAACCAAATCGTACTTGTTGTAGTTGCTCTAGAAACAAATCTTGACTTTTCACCAAACTATTTTATTTCATTCTACGAAACCAATGGATTAAAATAAAACAGCTTTGCCAGAAGAACTCAAAAAATTCTTCTGTGTTAATCTTACAAAATTTCCATTCTTAAAATAGTAAGATATACATACGTAACTACACGGAGATGTTAACGTCAGTGTTATTCGATTTATGTTGTCGAATTTCGGTCAGAATAATACGTAAAAAAATCCACAGTTATTATTTTCCCGTAGATGTTTTTTTATGTCTGTTTTCCATATTATAAGTAGTTCCAGGAAATAAAACATATTTTTATTTATTCATTATTCCCAATACAACATTTACAATTGAAATAGTTTTAATGGATAGGCGAACTGAGAAAAGCAAGTAAATGCATAAACCCATCATTTTATAAATATAGAGAACCCCTTCACTAGGTAAGATCTGTGACGAAATGGTCGTATTCTTTAATCAAAAATTTCATATTTATCTTAAATACTTAAAGATTCGTACTCTACATTTACATTCTTACACATACATAAATCCCAAGTTATCACATTAACAATTCCATGCACATCATAACCCCAACAATCACATCAAAATCATGTCCAACAACGTCCCAACTATAAAATGAGTTTCAACAAATAAGTTTACCTTGTGTCTTATTTTCAAGAATGATATACAATGGTTTATTTACTTTTTAGAAAGATGAGGTAGATCTTTATAATTTGGAGGTGTTTGGAGGAGGAAATTTTAGTGTTTTATATAATAAGTAAAAAAAAAAAAAAAAAACTGTTATAATATGAAACAGTATGATATATAGAGACCTAAATTGTCAAAAAATCTTAATAAGGAATAACGTAACAATTCATTCGTACGGTACGTTTCAATGTATCCCAATTGACGAAGCAGATTGTCTCTGGCAATATTGTATTTGGCCCCAAAAATCGAACTTTCGGGTTTAGACTACTAAAGGAGACTCGGAATTAGTAAATTTGCCATCACACGTGTTGTATACCGCTCTTGAAGAGGCTACAACGTTACCTAGAAAGCTAGATGTGCGCGAGTATTGTTATTAGACGAAGGCTTTGACCATATATATAAAGAATTTATTTGGCATTATGTTGCATCGTTTTTGAAACGGTTTGATATGAAATCAGTTGACTTGACCTTCTCGTAAATATACAATACTTTAATGCCAGATACATCGTTATGGTCTGATAGAGATCCTTATGTATTACCATGTAACAATATACTATAGAATTTGTATCCAATTTTTATTCAAAATACCAATCATATATTTGTTCTAAAAACATGGGGTGGCAATGTATAACGGAGTACTGAATAACATTATTTAATATGAATTTGAACTTAAGGCGTTGAGCAAGATGAAGTATTTTGAAATGGTTAAGGCGAATTTATGGAACGAATGAATGAAGAAAGACTAACAAAACAAATATACAGTGCAAATGTGAGTGGAATAGGTAAATCAATAAAAATATGGTTGGAGCTAATGAATCATATTTTGAAATAACAAAATATAAGAAGGAAGAAAATTCGCAGTAACTGCATAAGAAGGTGTATGGGTGTCGCGAAATGTGTATATCGAGGCAGGAAAGTCTGACACTGTCCTATTTGCTTACCCCAGCATGGAAATGGCGTGATATGTAACTCAAATTAGCTAATCTTCATTTACAATGTTAAGTTTGGGACATTGTAAATAAAGTTTAGACACAATGGGACGAGAGTTAGACCTAAACACTGCTTCCACAAAACCTCGAAATCAGTCCACGGGATAAACCTCTTGAGAAAAGATGTATAAATACGTGTGACAATGAAAATATGTAATAGTAGGATAGCAAAGTTAATTACCCGCCTACCACTAAAGAGGCACGGCGTAATAGTATGCATGCGTGCACAATGTATTATTTCGTTTGTTGATAAAAAATAATACGTTCATCTGACGATAATACAAATTCAATTCCATAAAATCAAGCGCGATCACAACGACCGTCGACGAAACGACGTTCCTATCGATCCTTGGGAATTCAGTCATTAATCTGGATTCCGATTCCAAAGCATTAATTCGCATTCCATCCCGGCCAGGAGCGGAGACGTTAATAATAATCTCAATTTATATTTAGGGGTCAAATTATTCAACCCCCATCCACCCCGGTCACAGTACAATACGGAATGCCGACGGACCCTGGCCGAGGCAATCATTAATAAAATAATCAACTTCTTGGACCAGATGCTCGAATTAATCTTACATCTCCAATGGATCCATCTTCTGGTATTGAGCTGTTGTATTGATAGATTTTGTTTTGAATTGCATATCGTAAAGTTTATTTTTTCTCATAACGAAATTTGTTTACAACAAGTATGGAAATTTAACGATTTGTATTTAGATATTTCCTTATTATTTTGATTTATGGCTTAAGATCAGAAACCTTTCCTATGTTTAGAATGTGTACCTATCATATTTTCAACGTTTTAAAACTCAAAATTAAAATTATTCATCCGATGAAGAGTTTTAATTTTCTACACACCTGTTTGACTGTGATTATGAGGAAAATATTTATAAAAATTAAGAAATCGATGTACCAATTGCCTCTTATCCTTTTGTTGTTGTTTTCTTGGTGTACATGATTCATCGTTGCTAGACCTTGTAGCCGAGGATCCCCTTAACATTCCAACGTCAATTCAGTTTGAGAGCGAAGCTCTGCCTCGAAGTTTTCGCTGTACTGGATCCGATGATACACCACCAGCACTTTCCCTTTTTTCTGAAGAACACCAGCACTTTCCCTTTTTTCTTGAAAGAATAAATATGACCAAAGTCATAGGTATTCTTATACTACCAAATACTCGGCGGAAAAATGCCTGTATCATTCGAGGGGAGAAGTAGTGTGGGGCTCGAGCTAGCGACCTTCCGCACGGAAGTCCTGTGCGTTACAGCGCGGCCATGCACCTCTGCATTATTGTACATGGTACATCTGACAAACTTAAAGTTGCACAGCAATTGCTTTCAACCAACCAGCTTAGCTCAGATACGTATAGTTATATAATTCCATTACATATTTAAAAAAATATATAAAATCAAGCACAAAAAAATACTAATTTCTGAACAATAATGTTAGAACGGGAAATAAGGATAGGAGGCAAAAGTAAATTTGGATGAAAGTGTATTCTGAGTAATGGATTACATTAAATTATTCGATTCATTATTCCTTGAATGTATTTATGGATGGTTCACATCTGATCACTCTTGAGGGTTCGTTGTTTAGTCGCGCCGAGAATGATGTGTATCTAAAATGAGGTGTGATATGTTGTTCATATCTCATCGCCCGATTAAAGAGAACGTCCGTGTTCTGACCGAAAAAAATGTATTCTTTCGTATAGTATGTTGTTTATAGTTAAGGCATTAACGATGTGGAGGTTTAAAGACATTGTAATTTATTTTCAAACGAACAGCATTTAGTCTTGTTTGCGCTTCCCTGAAGATGAGGTGAAAGCCTTGAAACCGGTAGGGTTATACCATCACAAAAAAGTGGAATAAACAGTGTTTGTTAAAAATAAATTACAATTTCGTATAGTACTTTCAACCTATCCGGATAGATAATCCAGATATATTGAAGAGTGTAACCAGTAGAGAACATTATTTAAGCCCCATTAATCTAGTCCTCGGACTTAGAACTACTGAAGTGAGCTCTAAACTAGTTGCGCTAAAAGAGGCAACAACTCTCATACATGTCTAGCATGTGCAAGTATTGTCACCGATTTCGAACCCTTTTTTTATTTTTTATTTTGGGTACCATCGGGAATCGAACCTCAAACCACCGGGGGGAAATGAAGCGTCTTACCAACAAGACCTCAAAGTTTGTAAAATAAATCAACATATTGTTAATACACATCGATATAGTTAATACATAGTCTCCTTGATGAGGTAGGCAGAAAGGGCAGAGCGCCAGAATTTAATATCACGACACATATATTTCCCCTCTTCCCCACCCGTACACCTCAGACCCGTACACCAAAATCCTACTCTATGTTATCTTCTTAGTATCCTTATTTTAAAATATTATTCAATTGTTCCAACTATACTTTCCTTGGTCTTCCTTTACCACACCTTCCACAAATTGTATATGTGTTTTGTTAGTCTTTCTTCATTCATTCATCAACGTACCTATGTAAACCGTATCAGAATGTTCATCTTGGTCTTGCTGAACACATAAGTCTTAAATTAATAAACATTTTTTTCCGAATTCCAAATAAGACTGATGAACCATCTATCATTTATTTTTTTTATTTTCATCGACAAAAATATCTAATCGACATTATTCTGTTCCTTTTAAAATCCAATCAGTTACATGTCAACATACGAGTATCCTGCCCTCCACCGTGATGCAAAGCTCTTTTTTTCTTTTATCGACATCAAACACTTCTTCACAATCTCATTCTTGCGGAAATTCAATTTTTTCCCTGGCGTACTATCTTCCCCTTTTCTATTTAAGTTTCTTAAGCTTAAATTTAAGGCACTGCGCATTTAAGGAACAAAAGACATTTATTTTATATCGTTTTCAACTAAATTGGACGAATTTATTTTGTTTAAGTTCAGTCCACATTTACATTTTTTGATATTTTTATTTACATGTAACCGAGTTTATTATTTTCCGTGCGTGGATGATACTTGTATGTTAATATTCCATAGTTTCAATAAACTTGATAATTAGTTTTGCAAGTTGGTAATTTTTATGGATCTCTTCTTCGTGATAACCTGGTCAATGCTGAGTGTCGTGGTCCTCTGACATGTCTATACCTTTATAGTAGTCCAGTGGAGATAGGGGGATCACATTTTTTTATAACGGTAACACGTAATTATATGGGTTAAAGGAGCCCACATAGTTGGAAGAACACTTTTTAGAAGGTTGACACTTATGTCGTCTTTAACAGTAGATTCATAATAGTTTTAAAAATCCTTTCAAGATCGTCTTCACCGACAACAGAGGAAAAAAAGGTAGGCACATTTAGTTAACACATAATTCTGATATTTTTTTGGTTTCCGTTTTAATACTATTGAAGATTGGTGCTGGAGGCTTAGCGCGATATCGTTTATTGGTTTTAAACCTAATTTAATTAAAAATGATAATCTCAAGACACCATCTAAATGGAATATTCAGTGTTCTCAGGATCCTATTACGAACGAATTATGTTTCATTTTCAAAGGCGCTCTGTTAACCAAAATAGTGTGGGGCTTCATTCTTTATACAACTTTATTTTAATTACTTAACCACTTAACGGATTAAATAAGATAAACTGTATTAAATAATAAGATGTGCGAGAGTACTTAGGGAGCGTTGTATTATGGGCACATTTGCACAGAACAGGGCTATCCAACTAATACACGCGAGAGCTAAGTTTATTGACTAAAAAACTTATTTTTAAGTTGTCGATGAACAAAAAATATTGTTTGTCAATTTTTTTATACAAACATGTTATTTTCATACATACGAGTACTCATAATTTAAGTTAACATTTTCACTAACCGAGAAAATATTGCGCTAAATTCCTCACCACAAGAAGACGATGAAAATAAAATAATATATCCGCAAGCGGGACTCGAACCCACGACCTTTTTATTTCAGGGAAACTGCTCTCACCACTAAGCTATTGCAGATAATTTTTTCTACTTGGTTGTTAGAACAATCCAGCCGCAGTTTGAATCCCGCTTGCAGATATATTTTTTTCAACTTCTTTTCAGTTACAATTTATTATTTCTGTTATAGATTAGAAGAAATAGTGCCTTTATTCTTTATCTCAAACAATTCAGAAAAAAAATGTCTGTCTTTACGTGTAATTCTTTTAATACATCATTTCATTTTCATTTCCACAAGTGTATCGTGGGTAACTCAAAACTATTATTCCGTTATACTTTCTTTCTAGTTTCGGCATTATAACTGGCACCCAATGTTACCCAAATCTATCCGAAACACTCTGAAGTCAGTCACACTATTTTTACCTTTGTGAATCAAATGATGGGCGTGTAAGAATTAAATTATAAAATTGAAATAATTTCTATTATTCACTCTTGTTATAATCCTCAGTGAGATACAGGCAAAAGCCTAGTTTACTGGGGACACGACAAATGAAAGGCAACAAACCCAGAGTCATTAAAATTGTGTGTCCGAATTACCTGTTGTTTTTTCGCAAATTATGTATATTTCTTGTCATGTATAAAATAAAATAAAAATAAATAAAAATAGTGTTGAGTATATAATAGTCGCGAGTGAAGATATTATAGTTTTGACATTCAGCTATCAGTTGATGTGTCAGTAAGGTATTGCTGTATTTGATGAGGTGTTTTATTTGGTAAATTGATATAAAATGTATTTATAGGATAAATTAACCCTATGAAACTTTATAACAGTTCTGACACTTGATAAAAAAAACTCTGAAACAGTGCAAGGCACGGGTGAATCGTCTTTTATAATATTATATATTTTTTGATAAGAAATTTAAAGTAAATTTTGACTAAAACTTTTAATATATTATGTATGTATACATATTTAAAATAAATATTATAATGGTATTGTTTTTGTAAACAACAAAGGGTATCGTTGCTCAAATATACAAAATGTTCAATATGCCTGATTATAAGGCTTAAGTACAGTAAGGGTTAGTGAACACCTCTATATTATTGTAACGTATTTATATTCAAACTTGTATTATCCCATTTAAGATGTCTGATTAATAATTTAAAGGATTTCTGATATCCTTCAGTCATTGTAAAAAAACGAACCTTAAAATTTAAATATTTTGTTGCATTAAAATCACATAGTAGGTAATTTTTTTTTCCTCGAACATTAGTGAAAAAACATTACGAACAGCTATCAATCTTCCTTAAAATGACTATGAGTATAGACAAACAGTGTCACATAGTTTCTTGTATGGTATTCTTCTTTTCATATCCGCTCTAATGATGGGAATATGTTGAAAAGTGTGACCGGTACACACCATATTAATTGGCCCAATTAACCTAGTCTTCGAGTTTAGATTACTCGGTGTATCTGTACATACTGGCAATGACACTCCACTGAAGGAATTATGCTACCACACATTACATAAACGTGTTATTTGAAGTGCCGTCAGATATCGTAATTAAAAATTTAGAAATGGTAATGTAGATACCGACCCGTAATAATGAATTTCAAGTATTTTTTTAAGATGCGTAGTAATGACTACAAAACGAGTTCATAGAAATGATCACGTAGAAACTGGTACGTTGTAATGGTCGCGTAGAAACGGGTGTATAGTAATTGTCACGCCTAATAATAAACATGAATACGCAGTAATGGTCACATAGAAACGGATACGTAGTAATAGTCACGGAGAAACTGGTGCGTAATAATGGTTACGTAGAAACGGATGTGTAGTAATGATCACATAGATACCAGTGCGAAGTAATTGTTACGTAGAAACAAGTACGTAGTAATGATCACGTAGAAACGAATGCGTAGTAATAGTCATGTAAAAACGGGTACTTAGTAATGGTCACGTAGAAACGGATGCTTAGTAATGGCCATGTAGAAACGGATGCATAGTAATAGTCACGTAGAAATGGGTGCAAATAAATGAATGCGTAGCAATTAATAATCACGATGAAACGGGTGCGTTAAAAAAGGTGCGTTGAAATCTCTATGAAAATTTAACAGCAAAAAATACCTCAATTTACTAATAACGACTTTCGTGGACTAGTTTGTAAAACGACGGGGGTTGCGGGGTTAGTTACCATTTGTACTATTTTTTAAAGGGTTCCAGTTTGTTTTCCACTTAAAACCTCTATAACATCTTTCTGATTAGATCTTATTGACATAAGCCCGCCAGATTGAATTGTATACAACGAAAGTGTAATATAATAATACAATGAAATCAAATGAATGACACCAATCTATAACTTTCTATGCTAACATTTATTTTTTCTTATATACACAGCCTTTTTGCTTAAAATTAAAATTGGAATCTCCATAGTTGTAACGCAGAATCTAAAAATAAATTCGAGATAAAGTGTACAAAATAATTAGATGTGAGAGGATTCTCAGTGAGAACATTACAAAGTAGGAGTAGTGCGGGGGCGAATTTGTATGGGCTTGACACAATGCGGGCTAATGTACACCGACTTATTACGTTCAAATACGCATTATTCGAATAACGATATTCAATTTATGGAGATGTTCGTGGTGATTTATTTTCGTCTGTTAATTTCAATAAACACTTTGTTCGGATATTCCGAACTTTACAATTATTAACATAGTTTTTTTATAAAGTAATCTTTCGTCTTCGCTATTCTGAAAGCAAGCGAGAGACGTAGAATAGATTCATTCGAAATGTGGTGCTAAAGAAGGAAGTTACGAATTCCATGGACAGCAAGACGAACTTACGCATCCATTCTCGAAGAACTGAGAATCACCGACTTGTTGTCGGTAATATTCCTTGAAAGAATCCTCTGATTCTTTCAAGATCCTCCGACCAAGGAGACAGTTTGAAGAGGCTTGTAGTCACTGGAAGTGTAGAAGTACGACGCACAAGAGAAAGAGTCTCAATATGTTGGAATGACCAAGTAAGAGACGCAATAGGACTACTCTTTACAACTGACCAACGAACCGCGGAGTGCAGAGATGGATGGAGATTAGTCTTCAAGGGCTATCATGAGAGTCACGATGCTCAGTCATGAACCACACAACAGGATGATGTTTTATTGTATTACACCATAGGTTCCCACCTTTTTTTGTCCTACCGCCCCCTTTACGGAAAAAAATACTCACCGCCCCGTTTTCAGAAGAAAAAAACACGTCGACTCCCGTTCTTGAAATCAATAATGCAACCCATAGTTTTCCAACTTTTTTGGGTCATAGCCCTCTTTTTCAAACAGTGATTCGATTGCGCTTAGGTGATTTCACTTAGGTGAAGTATACTATATTATATATTGAAAAACAAGGACAGATTTCTAAAATTACTCCATTAAAAGATATTAACGTATTGGTGTATTGCTCAAAGTTTGATTAACAAATATATATTATTAAAAAATATATATATAATGCTATTAGTGAGAGGGCTGAGCTTGGTGTAATGACACTAATTTTTCGATATTTGGTGCCATATTTGTCATCAGCAATCTTAAAAGCGCCGCGTTCCACTATTGAAAATCTGTTTATTTTTTTTGTTAGTAAATTGCTGACTACACTAAATCCTTCTTCGGCTAAATATGATGATGGGAATGCAATAAAAAAACTTATTTGATGCAGCCTATGAAGTCGGATATAATCCTGAAATTGGCTTTTGCAGCCAAAATTTTTGATATCCATTTTTTTATTTCCATTTTAACTCTTCATTTGTTGACAATTCTTTCAACTCCTCCTGTCGTGATAATTCTGCTACTTGTAGGTTTGAGGAAGGTTCTTGAACCCAATCTGGAATTATGTTGAGGACATCCTGAAATCTACTCGTATTTGTAAAATATTTTTTAAGTGCTTCTAAATGCTGGAAAAATACCGGAATGTATTATTTTTTCCCCGAGAGGAAATATTTGGAAACTGATAGAATTGTCTTCGACTCAAATTTTGTTTCTACAAGGCAAGTTGTGACACGAACGCAGAAATAGTTGCCTTTGTTTTGATCAAATATAAATCATCTCCTTGCAGCTGTAGGTTCGTTTCATTAAATTTATTATATAAATCAGTTAAATAAGCAATATCATTCTTAAATTTCAATAAATTCTCTCTTAACGAATCATCGTTGTTTTCAAAAAACGTCAAAGAGGTTATAAAACCTTTTTAGACTGGTACCCTTTGATAGCCAACGAACTTCTGTCAGCAATAGTAAACAACTGAAATCTTTGTCGTTTTCATCACAAAGTTTTCCAAACAATCTATCACTGAGAGCATTGCTTCTGATCTTGTTAACTGATGTAATTACATTCTGTAGTGAGCAATGAAGGCGATCACTGAGGATTTTTGCTACCAGATGTCGTCTGTGAATAACACAATGCACGGCGACTACATTTGGTACCGCCTTTTTCAAATATGAAATCAACCCGCGGTATCGTCCAACCATTGCGGGAGCACAATCGGTAGCAACGGACACGATATTATCTAGAGTAATACCTTTATCTTTAAAATAGTGTTCCAGTACGTCAAATATAGATTTTTCTTTAGTAGCCGTTTCTAATTTTTTGCGAATATTAGTTCTTGACAATAAAAAATTTATATATCTAATTTACAGAACTTAGTCAGTGGATGATTAGGTTTATGATAAACATATACTATAAAAGTTGTAGGTGACATAAAAAGATCGTTTCAGGATGAACTTCAGATAAATTTGGTGGCTAAGTTGGAATAACTCTTATCTCCCACCATAAGTGTTTCGGAATGCTAGGCCAATAAATGGTACAGTCTACTTTTTTCACAACACGACTTCAAAAATATTGCTCATTTTCGTTCCCAAAAAAAACAAAATTAAACAATGCTTACCACTCACTAGACGTGTGCGATTACAACGTGTATACTCTAGTAGCCTGAACGTCCCCTTAATAAGGCTGAAGACAATTCTCAACATCATTATCAAACAGCATTATCAATATGGAATCGGAGAGGACAGTACCATACAAAATAATAGAAACATAATTTTTATGTAACATCTTTGTTCTCCTAGCCTCGCCTTGTTTATTTGAAGAAGACCCTGTTAGTCATCTAGAAAGTGGTCACATTTTCTTTTTTTACCCTTATCAAGAAGATATTAGACCAATCGATCATTTTTACACATTTTTTCACATCTTACCATCTCAAGCGAATTTATTATAATACTTTCGGTATCATCTTGAAACGTCCCCAGGTAAATTATTTATTTATTGTTTGATCTTTCATATGAGATCTCTTCACTACAAAGGAATAAGTAAATATTATCACTTCATGAGATGCTCTGTTGACATCCGTCAATCCATCTAAAAACGACTACAGCGGACACTCAACGATGCGATTTATGTTATACGGAGCGCCGTATTCACTCCAAAATCCTCAATATTTAGTCCTTATAAAAGCCCAAGCTGGCTATAATGATTTATTTTGAATATTTCTTTTCTGACGGGTAAAAATACTAATGAAATAAAAAATAATGACATTTTACAACACAACTACAGAAATTTAAATACAACACTATTGCATTTCTGTTAAAAAAAATAGGTTTGAGTTCCTCCTCCGCTCCTATATAAAGGTTACAAAATTTTGAAAAATCTCATTCAATACAATTTCATACTATCTATAGGACAAATATGTTATCAATTAAAATTCGAACTATCCACTCGTAGTGTGTAAACAATATTATCTATAATTGAATAGGCCGGTTCACGTCTGAGGGGGTTTTGGGCAATAATAATAACTCGAGTCAATACAATGAGACCCGCCCTAATCCGCCCCTAGACGTTCCTTACAGATACGCTAAATTGAATTTATAATTCCGACAAAATCAAATATCCGAACTGAGGTACCCGCTGGTGAGACAATGGACTCTCCCACACAGCAGACTAAATTGGCACACAAACTTAAAAATTTCAAATCCAATAACGCTTCAAAGATATGGTGGACTTAATTTCTTCATTTCTAACTAGACAATTATATCGAAGAACCTACCCACTGTATTGCGAAGCTAGCGTAGCAAAAGTTATAAAAAATGTTAGACTGCGCTGTATGGGTACTTATACTACATGCTGGAAACGGACTGCAATATAGGATTTGTTCAGTAATTCGATGTGACTTAGAGATGTGGGAAGATCAAAGCTGAGACGGCTAAATGGTGTGACAGAGAACTAACGTACACTGGGTATGACCAATTGAAGGAAGAATACTGATGAAAGACAAAGTAGCAGAAAATCCTGCGGAGCAGCTAGGGCCCGTCTTTGGTTGTACGGTTGATGATGATGACTAACTAAAGAATGTTACTGCTAAAAAATGATCTAGCTATCCTAAACTAGCACTTTAAAATGAAATTTAATGCGCTTCTACACAGTCAGGCCAAGTAAGTTATGAAAGAAATATTCTAATCGGGAAGCCGACAATGGATTAAAAAGATCCCTATCCACTTAGCCCTTTGCATATATAGTATGTTCACTGATGAACGATACAATATCTTGATAACATAGAACCTAAAATGAAAAAGGATCTTACGTATTAAACGCTGGGGCTATTTTTAATAGCTGCTTTGTTAATTTACGTCAAATTGATAACTACTTATCAAATAAAATTAAATCAAGTACTTATACTCGTATCTTTACGTCCTCCGTGAGTAGGTAACAGTAAGACATATGTCTTCCAACCTAAGGTTTGCGGTTCGTTTTTCGTTGGAATCTATATTTTTTTCTAAAATTGGTTCCAGTCTGGTTTTTATTTAATGACTTTTTTAAATATTTCTGGTTTGTTGTAAAATGTTAGAGTAATAAATCCGCATACAACGAAAGTGCAATACAATACAAGTTCCTTCATAATTTATTACTCATAGTTCGTTATCGTACTCGTACGTGTTGACACAACTCGCCTCTGCCTAACTTGTATGTTATAGATACAAGTATTGATTCCAGAGTAACTTTTCGATCAGACGACAATACTTTTTTGTGTTATGCGTATCATCAGGTTTATTTGAACACGAAACCTCCGTCTTGAAGACAAATATCTTACCAACCAGGAAACGGAGGTCAATAAATACTGCGTGGTACCTTCGAGTATATTCTCCATATTATAAATAAGAAATAGAAAAGGATTATTACACGTAACAATTAAATATCATTACCGAAAAAATTGTCTTAAACACAATTTTTTTCAATATGGACATTAACTAGTTATCAAAATAAATAGTCAAACGATTTCAATGCTTTTATCTTATCTTTCCCTTCTTTTATCATGCATAAATATCTCCGAACTTTTCACAAACGACCCAATTGGTCAATAAATTCTACACTTGCGGGTCAGGTTATCAAAAAGGTTTTTCAACCTCTGGAATACTTGGATTGACTTTTGATAGCAATACACTTTTTTCTAGACCCAACTCAATATTTCTTCAGAGCAATTCACTTCGCTTTCTCCTTGTTGGAAAAAAATGATCACAAGAAAAACTCGTCTAATACGACATAGTTTCATCGTAGAACAATATTTTTGAAGCAATGCTTATTTCGTTAGATATTTGAATGGTTGAATTAAAATAGACACTAAGTACCAAAAAAAAAAAACAAAAAAAACTAAGTTTACAGTTTCATTATATATGACGTATTGAACGAAACTGCATACATAGTTTTTTTGTTTTTTTTTTGGTACTTAGTGCCTATTTTAATTCAACCATTCATTTAATTATCCCGTAAAATATTTATAAGAAACGTGTTATCTCACAGTAAGATTTTTCTCTTTGTTTTTAAATAAAAAAACGTCATTATTTTTTTTTTCAAATTATAATAATTAAATATGAAAACTCAACAACACATACTTAAGTCCTAAATACTAAAACATAACACATACTTAAATCCCAAGTTGTTGCGTACATAATTCTAACTGCATCATAATCTCAACAACCACACCATAATCTCAACAACCACATCATAATCTCGACAACCACATCATAATCTCGACAACCACATCATAATCTCAACAACCACATCAAAATAATATCCAACAACTCCTCATGACACGCTCTATATTTGCATCAGTCATTCACTCATATGCCTATATGGAGACTTTTAAAATCTCCAGAGCGACTTTGTTACATTCTTTTAATAACCGCCGTTTACTTTTAAAATACTCGTATACTAATATTGATTTGATGTATCTCCACAAGTCACATCGCAACAATCTAGAATTAAACTTAATTAAGCTTAAAATTAAACTCGCCAGGTTAAAAGAAATATTTTAATAATATATTCCAATGAGAAATATAACATTTACTTATTTTACATTCTTTCTTTTTATTTAATATGATATCAAATTTAATCGTATTACTTTATTTTGTCGAAATAAAAATTGCAAATCTTAACTGAACTTTTTATGCGGTGGTTTATTATATAACCTAACACGTTTCAGTGTTAATGTGATTTTCGACAGGAATTCTTTATCGAAAAAATCGTGTTAAAGAACAGTAAACAAAAAGTGAGATCTCTTCCTATGCTTGTTGATATTTCCTTGAATAATTTTTGAGCTCCTTCGTGAAATGTGCAGCATCATAAATTTTGTTTGTCTGTTCAAATACGGAGCTCAAAACAATAAAGTTTATATCTTCAGTATAAACAGCTCCTATAAAAGTTATGAAATCTGTGGTAAAAATTAGGTCACGATTGAGGGGATAATTTATAGCAATAAAAATTTCCATTTTATTACTTGTTTTTAATATAAGGAAACAAACAAGATTTACGACTTTAGTATAAGTTTTACCATAAATCAAAGTTTTTTTATAAATGTCGATAATAGTTCAGCAGACAAACATACTTGAATTATGTAAATTAATATATTCTTTCCTAGATGCCAAATCCTTATTCTCTCAAGGTTTAACCGCACATTTGTTTTAAATAAGCATTTAAATATTTTGCTAACTTTCATCACAAATGTTATATCGATCAACCATTACAGGAAGAATGTATTATATATAAATGAAATATAAAAAAAAATTCATTGTTTATTTGTGACAAAATGAATCGCAAAACCAAAGAAAGGTTTATGTATGGTTAAATATTCCGTCTGATAATAATACTTGCACACAAAAGACGTGTGGGAATATTGACACATTCAAGCGCAGTAGTAATTATTGCTGACACTTAGACAAACATAAGTTACGTCCCAACTCGACTGATTCTATACCAGAAGGCTCTTAATGGATCCGAATATATTGTCTCTCGGCCAAGCTTTTTGTGGTTTACTAATAGAGATAGGAAAAGGAGAGTAAAGTACGAATGACAGAATGACACATAAACCACACACTGACGTGAAAACACATTTCAATCATTATAGAAAAAATGCTTACTTTCCATTTTTTAAGTAAAATAATTTATTCGTACATAATCTCTGTCGTTCCTCATTTACTAAAGGTCGTGATCTATGGGATGTTGGTGGTACAGGTTGCGACGATACATCTCCACTCCTCTCAGTCACTTGCCGTTTCCATGGCAGTGTATAGACTTCCCCCAGTCAATTCATTCACCTGATCAATCCAGTTTGTTGGAGCTCTGCCACTTCTTCTTCTTCTTGGCACACTTCTTATGATCATCAATTTCTCCAGATTATTTGGCTCACGTCTGGTAATGGACCTGAAAAACCGGAGGATGCACCGGTAGCATATTTAGGACAGAGTTCGTTCTTCTGGTGGTTCTCCCTTCCATGTACGAGTTGTGAGTTTTGATGAATACCCCATAGTTAGGATGCCTGCGATTAGGAAAACGTTATGCGTAAAGTGCTGCAGCTGCTCTGGCACTACGACCCGCTTCACCATAAATTAAATGAATTTCGGCATACTCACTTGGAGTATACCCAAAATTCCGATAAACACAACAAAATCCAGGGAACGCCAAAATATTAAATCAAATCCAAAACAATAGGCAAAACAAAGTCCGGGTCCAAAGCAAAAACAGTAGGTATGAAACCAATAACTTGCGAGAAAGGATATGCGACGTGCACAGTGTAAGGTATATTATTGATAGTCAAGGCTTTCACGTTTTGACACGAAAAATAGCGAGAGAGCAAATGGACGCCATTTGCTATCTATCTCACCTTTTGTTCGGTTTAAACCAATCGGTGGTAGGTAGTGGAATCTTGCGCTATAATAAGATATTGCTAACACGAATTACAACAGTTAATAATAGGTGACAGAAACAAAATGAAGTAGATTTTGCATTAATACCTTTCACTTGAACTTTGGTCAGAATCAGCCCCTTTTGAATAACAAATAGTATTATTTCGTTTTTCGTAAAAAAAAATCTAATAGTGTTGCACTATTCTGAAATCTCCATTAAATGAGCAACTTTTTAAAGTAGTATTCGGGAAATCCTCATTACATTTTTTACCACAGAAAGCCAAAGTTTAGCGTAAAAATATTAATTAAGATTTTTTTAATTTTTCAAGTAATTTTTTTGTACACCCCTAATAATTTTGGAAATCATTTTATAGGTGATAGATAAGGCTACTATTCAAAAGTATTTCACGATAAAAAAAATTACGAAAATGGTGGTTTGTACACAACGCAGTGGCACAAAATGGTGGTTTGCACAAAAAATCTGATGTAAGGTAGGGATTTTACGAAATTTTACAAAAGTCTGAATAACTTAAAAACGGTAAAGTTTTTACTGAGGTCAAGTTTTGATATTCTGGTAGGTCTTGAGCCAATCTATCATCATCCTAAATATGATTAACTCAATACGGGACACCCTGTATATAACGAAAGTATAATAAAATATAATGATACGATTATCAATCGCAGAAATAAGGTTTTTTTTTTCACAACCATCATTCGAAAACTGGTTTTAGTTTCGACTTTTTAAGTGGTCAAGTAAAAAGGATATTTTAAAATATATTTAAGTACAAGTTTTGTGCATTTTATTAAAACGAAATATATTAATGTAATGATATCCAACAAAACACGGCCAATCGTCTAGTCGGTTGAATCTGAACATATGATATATTTTTTGCAATACCATATTTCGCTTTATATTTTTTTATATACTTGTAAAACTCTCTTGTATAGTAATTAAAAAAAAATTAATTTCAAGCAAACAACCAAATTAATTTCAAGCAAACGATTATGATAGTAAGGAGAACAGAGGTCTAAATCAATTATGAAGAAACATCATCATCAAACATTTGACCCTTCCAAATTGATCCCATTCGTCTGGAAAATTTAACGTGAAAACTAATCGAATCGTTCTTTATTTTATAAATCACGGAGCACTTTGGCAGTGTGACATCCACAGTAAAGATGAACCAGCCGGTGTAGACAATGGCCTCCTACGACATCTACCCGCCAGAGATAAAAGCTCGGGAAAGGGTAAAAGCACTCAGAGACAGCGTGTCTCCACTTTCTCCACTATCCCGACCCCTTATAGCCTCCCGGTATCTACGAAGGATGATAATATTTAATACGTGCCGTATGAAACGTGATATACGACCAATTGGCCCAAAACTTCTTATTAAAAAAATATGGCTATCTCGATTCCCTTGTAATTATATAAAAATACACAATTAATGTTTTATTGAGAAATTTCTTCTTATTAAGAAATTCTACAAGATATTTCACACTGATTATTTTTCTATCAACGAAATGAATTTGTACATTCGAATAATATTAGATATTGTATTATATATTCTAATATTTGCTTTAGGAAAAAAATCTAAATTTAAAATCCGTTTTTTTTTGTGCAAATATTACAAAATGCGTTCATTTAGTATTGTATAACGCGTGTCTTTAATAATACAACTGCGAATCCTCAAGTACTTCGGCCATATTAACAGACAGGGAAATATACAGAAACTATTCATCCAATGTACAATGAAGATACTGGCAATCTAAGATAAAATACGAGTAGAACGGTCAGATTACGAGATAGATCACCAAAGCGATAGACAGACCTGGTAAGGAATGCAACCAACCAGAATACAAGAGTTGAAAACTGTGAGAAATGGAATTGTATAATTATTTCTGTAATGCAGTCAATTAATTCGCAAAATCAACTCTATTGAACACGACTAATCCGTAAATGGCATAACGCATAAGGAAATAATAATAAAATGTGTAAAAAACTATCGTATTTAGGGAGGTACATAAAGATAACTGGTGACCTTCGTATCCCAAATGATATGAAGTTTGTCGTTCACCCTGGGGTTTGAGATTAAATCTGATGGTATCCAAAAATAAAGGCCTTAGTCTGTTTGCGCGACAAGTGAATACAATTATTAATTGTAAGTTATATGCCTACTTCAGTAGTAATGAACCCAAAGATTCGGTTACTAAGCCAAAGAAAATTATATACGAGTATACCTGTCATATGCATATATTTAGAGGTGCAATACGAACGAATGAATCAGTTAAGCTGTTCAACACGTCTAAATCATCTTTGGGATATGCTGAACAGCCATACGAATAAATTAGTGTAAATATTACTCAAACTGTAGGTCTGAGAAATTTTTACAGCATTAAACGTTAATGTTATTTTTAAATATGGTCGGGCTGTTTTTCTTTTTTCAAGAAAGATGGTGGAATTTTTTTTAGTTAGTAAGAATATATTTAGCTTAAGTTGTTGGAGGAAATTAGGCGAAATTCATAATTGAAAAAGTATTTCTCGTTGTAAATTGATTAAATTAATTTTCCTACGCGTGTATAAAAGGCACGTAGTCTGAACAATATATTTTCTCACCTCTATATTCCGGTATCTTTTACACTGAGGTCGAAGCTTGATTAATTAACAAATTAATTAGATTCCTATCAATCATCAGTGTTGTTCTTTGTTCCTTAATTACAGTTATTGTGTGCAGCCCGCCAGTGAATACATGAATAATGATTTATAATGTAAATTTTAGTTAATAACTCTTTCGAGTAATTTTGAGTTAATTTGTACATGAGTTCATTAATTATATTATTATAGTATACTCAAAGAAAGGGCATATTTTAATAAAAAAATAAGATGAGTTACAGTTTTGCTAAAAATGTTTTATTTTTAATATTCAATGAATATAATAAAGGAAATTAATATTTTATTTAAGAAATATATAAAACATTCATTCTCTTTAAGAACACGGAGGCCCCTTTGATCAGATGATGAGATACTTCCTCATACCAACACACCACACCTCATTTTACACATCTTTATTTGTAGTTCATTCATGGAGTGAACTTTCAATAATTATCAGATGTGCAACATCCTTAATCACATTCCTGAGAGATTAAAAAATATATTACGATGCTAAGAAAACCCTATCAAAAAGGTTTCCTTTGTTTCCTTTACTTATCCTTTAAGGAACTCCTTTCCTTTAGTCCTTCCATTGATGATTAGTGATTAGTATTTATACTTTATTTTTTTAGTCTACCGTTGATTTAAACAATTATACATACATATCCAAAAATACAGTGATTTGAAGAAATTGCTATATAACAATATATGCACACGAAATCTTTTCGACTTTATGCATCAATACATTACCGACCAAATATAGACCGATCTCTGTGGCCCAGTTGATAAGACGCCTGTCTTCCAACTCGGGAGTTACGGGTCCAATTCTCATTGTTACTCAGATTTTTAAAAAGGATTACAGTCTGAATTTCACCCAAAGATTATTCAACACTCTTAGTGGAGGAACGAAATTATCACGTGAATATTAACCCACCAGGATGTACTTTATAAAGATTATTCAACACTCTTAGTGGGTGAACGAAATTATCACGTGGCAACAAACCCACCAGGATGTACTTTATAAAGATTATTCAACACTCTTAGTGGGTGAACGAAATTATCACGTGGTAATAAACCCACCAGGATGTACTTTATAAATTAAAGTGTAACACATTATAATCCAATAAACAAGGAAAAATTCATTTGAAAAATCCCAAGTTATACATACATATATATATATATATATATATATATATATATATATAT